>JAFELO010000161.1:0-12760 GCA_017140195.1 Eumaeus atala
GACCTTTTCGCCGAGGCCAGCCTGTCGCTGGACCACCAAAAAAAAAAAAAAAAGGTATGCAATACCTATACGCAAAACGCACGCGAACCGAGCTTCATTTTTAAATACTTAAATTTCAGTGTTTGAACTTGTCGTGACTTTGAATTTGTTTGTCTGCGTGTTCTATTTATAGTATAATGTTTTATAGATTTATGTACTTCATGTTTAATGAATATATTGTTAATACATGGTCCTTCCCCTGGCATTGTGCTAAGGTCCGATAATTATGAAAACATTATAATAGGATTAATCTTGTCATAAAATCTAGATTTTGACACAGACACAGATCCACAAAAAATAATAAGAATCTATACATTTGTTAAAGGACTATTCTTGGGAGCCCTAAAGGAATGTACTAAAGAAGGACACCGAGCAAGGCGGCCATACAGGTACTATTACTAAACAAAAGCCATCTGTTCTATTTTTCTCAAAAAGAACGACTGTAGCGAATATAATATTTTTTCATCAGAGGTTTTTCAAAAAGGGTATAAAAAAGAATGGCCAAGTGCGAGTCGCGCACGCTCACGAAAGGCTCTGTACCGTTGTCTACAAAAACTCGGCAAAAAACACGTTTCAGTATTAAGTTAAGTGATGAAGGTTGTTTACCCCAATTGGCAAAATAATGTTTGCGTATAATGTGAACAGTACTCACTCTGGAACCAGGCGCGCACCTCGAGCAGGCCAGGCCCACCGGCGGCCTCGTCTTGGGCTGCGGCGGAGGCACCACTGGCCCATCCTTCAGTCGGTACAGAGACGCGTTCCTCAACTGTAACCAAAATAATTCCATTAACATACCTGCTGTCTGAAAATCTATCCAAATATCTATCCAACATAATTTTTTGGGGTTAAAAAGTAATTTCTGTTTTTACATTTTCATCCACATCTGTCCCTAAGTTACTTCGAATCCATTCAGTAGTTTTTGTTGGGAAGAGTAACAAAATTATTTTTTACATTACTACTAATGTAAAGAACCTACGTTCTGCAGTTGCGTTTCCTGCGGTTTACCGAAGCCTAGTGACCCAACGTAAACGTACGAAAATATAAAGAAAACAACACGTACTGCGTAACAAAAGTTGGACGATTCCCTGTTTTATTAGCAAACACGGAGAGGCGTGATAAAAAAAAGGACAGATCGACCCCCCTGTCTCCCGCAGACGGGAGAGCATCCCGAAATGAGAGTGTTTGTAACAGCTAGTCTAAGTATTATTATCATGGCCAAAGGGACCGAGACCGAGACTCCTCCCCCGACTCTGACGTCTGGGGAAGCTCGCGCGCGGTAGCTTAAATGACCTGGGCGATGACGTGCACGTTTGGCTCATGGAGAGAACTATGTCTGGAGGGCCCGTACCCGTGGCCGTGCCCTCAGAAGGGTGAAAGAACTCGCGCGTGGTATTCTCGGAATACCTAACCCGTGCGGCAGTATTATTTGAGTGAGGCTAATTGCTAATTGTATCGAAACTAGTCCCTACTCAGAAGGTGTCTATCGGACTGTCCGTAGTCGAACGAGAGTGCTGTTGTTCGACTTGACGAGAGTCTGGGTTGTAGCGAATCTATCGCATCTGTCCGTTCGGGAACGTCTGAGTTTCTCTACACCGGTGTGCAGTACCGTGCTACGACGTTTTTTTTTTCTTAACGATCTTACACGAATAAAAACGATCTGGACATATTTCATAACTCGCCGCTCCAGATCATAAAAAAGTATTAAGGCCATATTACAAAATAAATAGGACATAAGAGGTAGTAAATGGCAGTTGTCACACTGGCCGGGTTTACGCGGGAACTCAACGGATACATCAATTAAGTTACATACCCCGCGGATGTTGTAGATTGCCTTGCCATTTGGTGTTAGAGGCAGGACGCACAGAACATTATTAATTATAATTTTTGTTCTTGGGTTTGACATCGATGAGCCTGGGATACCGGAATACCCTGTCGTATGAGGCTTGGGAACTCCAAGAATCGCAATTCTTTGTTCTAGCTCGTCTTCTAGCACGTAGTAGTCTATAAGCCTGTCTTGTAAGAAGGTCATGTACTTATGATAGGTGGGGCATTTTTCGTCTTAGGGCCGGATTTGGGCGCGATTGACGCGTGCATCGGGTCACCCAAAGCGGGCGACGGGTTCGCGTTCGGGGTGTTATCCCGACTACCGTTAGTCAGCCGGGTAACGGAAGGTGCCACTGATTGGCGATTTTGTTTGGCCACAGGGACCTGCTTGCCTTTGGCGGGGGGCGTAATTTGCGTCTTGGCCGCTTTGGCCGTTGGTGAACGAACCGCGCCTCGGTGTTATTAATAAATCAAACAGGCACAGTCACACAAATCTATTTTGAAGAATATTCCGTGTCACGCCCACTAAACTTACTTAAAACGTGACTTAGACCGGAGCAGCACACGAAAGCACTCTTTTCCAGGTGTTAATACTCGCAGTAAACTGACCGGAATGCTATTGTTCCAAAATACAATGAAGATCGGTGAGATAGGATAGCCAACTCGGCACGACTGATCGGGATGGATACCAGAACCAGACTGCACAGACACTATGTTTTAATAGAATGAGTGTGCGAACGACCTGTCCGAGCTTTATCGCCGTCCCTCCCTTTCAAGTGAAAGCTATTGTCATGTCGCGCTTCTGGTGTCCCACTGGATGGGACGAGGGAAAGACGACAATACATCCATGACAATTATGTGGACGTCTATGACCATCCATACAAGGGCCGTCGTTTGCCCCGTAATTCCATAAAAATACCCCGTAAATAGGACCCAACCAGGACCAATATCATTAGATAGTTGACCAACATGAAAGCCACAAAATTAGGTATTATACGAGTATATTAGATATGTGTTTTCAAAATATACGTATATTTCGAAGAAACAACTATGGTCTAATCGTAAGTACATTCAGCCGCAGACATGACGTCCCGGGTTCGAATCTCGGATCGGATCAAACAAAAAATATGATTTTTCTATTTCTAACATCAGTCCGGAGTTTTGAAGTTGGCACTGTTACACCCCCGTGCGTCGAAGAGCACGTTAAGCCGTCGGTCCTGCGCCTGATATCGCTCCGGTCGTGTCGGATTGCCGTCCCATCGGAAGAATGAGAATACAAGAATAAGAAAAAGGAGAATAATAGAATTGAGAGTGCACTCGTGCCTGCGCAAATACTTGTGCACTATGTAACATGGTTAGATGACGCTTCTCGGTAGAGATGGCCTCTATAGACGAAATCCTGCCAGGACGGAACACAGGAAAACACATATCTATGCGATTTGTATGCATTGTATTTCATTGTATCCTACAGTACCTATTAATATTACAAATGCTTTCAGTTTGAATGTAAGTTTACTATTGTCTCAAGCAAAAACAATGAACAGAAATGGATATAATTCAGCACAATCTAGAATAACAATATTTAAATCTCAATGAAGTGGATGCCTTAGGATACATTTCGCGTAGGGGAAACCGCCTGGCACAGCATTAGAGTAGTGAAAACTATAGGACTTTGGAAGTGTGTTCAGTTGACGCATTACTCGACCTTCTAACTTCTAGGCTCGTGCTACCAATGAGGTCAAAGCGACCTCACACCCCTCCATTGGAGAGCCACCATTGCCATTGAAGATTCACGAACACATCACGCCATTGACCTCGGCGCGTCTCACACTCGACCTGCATGTATTCATTTTCCTTCCCGGATAACAAGACTGTGTATTGCAAGTACTGTGTACACACAGGGTTCAATGTGTATATATTTAGCAATACTGTGTCCCATTCATTGGTAGGTAGGGGCCATTTTCTTATAATACGCTATACGATCATTTAAGTATGACATAATCCACAACTTGGGTGGTCTACAATCGAAATATGAATGCATCCATTTAGTCTCCAAACAAGTATTGTCCTAAATTTGCAACACATTATCTTTAACATAAAACTCTCGTGTCACGTAGAATGTTAGTAAGTTTACCCCTCCGAAAAGGCTTTACCGATTTTTACCACATTTTATGTGCACATTCAGTAGGTTTGAGAATCTGCTACTATCTATTTTTTATACCCCTGTGACAAGGGTTCTTCATCAAATCTGAAAATACAACATTTGCCGGGTCAGCAAATTTTATAGAATGAGGGGCAAACGAGTAAATGATACAGCCATGTCTACCGCGGCCCATAGATATCTGTTAAACTAACGGACAAGCGCGTTGCCGGCCTTTGAGATAAGTGCAAGCTCTGCTCCCGCCCCAAATCGTACCGAATATTCGAAAATACCGAGTGCGACAGCTCCTTCCACAGGGTTGTAGTGCGTGGAAGGATATTGCGTCTATAGAGCACGGATGTTATGAATGGTTCGGTTGGACATCGAGGTGGTCAGGGTGATAATTCCAGTTCTGACACCCCGCACACCTCCAGCATGATACTCACGGCTATGTCCGCGTCCAGCTTGGAGTACACATCGGCGACCTGCCTGCGATGCGTGCGCACGGCCTGGCGCAGGGAGCTGGTGTCCCTCCCGCACCAGCCCCCTACCCGCTCCCCTACCACCTCGAGCATATCCGCCACGCGGCTGTAACAAGAGACATTATACGTTAACATAAGCCAGTGTCATACTTTATTATTGCCAAGTCAGGCAGCCGGACATTGTCTTCTATTATACGGGAGAAAACTGATAGTCAGCGCCTTCTGATGGGAACACAAAGACACGACGTCATGGGGACTATTCAACGGCAGCTAAACAGCCCCTGAGGAGGAGTAGATTGGTCGAAGCCAGCCTGTCACTGGAGGGCTCTGTTGCCTGCAGATCCGGGACCCTCTAATTACAGCAGCTAAAAGCACCCAATCGGAAGGTTTATTCGGTATTACACTCACGAGTGCTGAGAACATATCGTCTAGTGGTAACCCAGATATCAACTGTAAATGGATTCCCCTGCGTCGATATGAACTATGTGAAACAGCATAAAATCTATCCCGAAAGCCTATCTCAAATATATTTATACATATCTACATACAAGGACCATTGGTTATTTGTTAACGTTTTACTTTATTCTAACGTAGAACACGTTATCTCAGTGATAACGGAGACGCGTAGGGGCCCTCAATGCGATCGCAAGAAAAACAGTTTTATCTTGCATACCTTAACGTTTTGTTTAACAAAAACGAAGACTTTACAATAAAATTACTTTTACGGATTATATCGCGGCTTGTTAAATTATTTATGTAGCCCGACGTTTCAGAAGCTTTACAGCAATCGTGATCACGGGTGGACATTCGCACATTCGCATTTTACAAGACGTTGTTATGTTACAAGAGTAATTTCTGGCGTGAAGGATTTTTCGAACCTGACCTCATGCTGTGAAGTGAAGAGCATCCGGGTGCTAGACGGGCGACGATGGTTAGGGGTTAAAAGTGGGGTCCGACCTCACACACTCCCGCAGATGGTTGACGAATCACGATACGAAAATGTTTGTAATAGATAATTATTGAACTATCATTATCATGGCATTCTGACATCGCAGGCAGCTCTCGCTCGGTAGCTAGAATCCTCGGCGCTATGAATGTATGGCTCATGGAGGTTAAGGCAGAGGTAGTGGCATGCTGCATAGGAGGTGGTAGTGTCAGGCATGGTGCATTACACCCACATGCCCCTATGCAACGGAATTTGGCCGGCACGACCGGGACAGTACCACTCGCTCAACGGATACCGGCGCCAAGTGACATCGTCGCTGTAGTGTTTCGTGTGATTTGTGAGTAGCCGTTGGCCCACTGGGAGTGGGATGATAGGAGGGCAACGCATCTTCGTAACAATCATGAGAATGTCCATGTGCATAGGTAGTAATCAAATTCCTCCAAATTGCTCGTTTGCCCCATTATGCTATAAAAAGAGGATCATGACTGGGAATAATTACACCAATACATGTAATAACGTTATGTGTGTTTGTATGTGTTATAAAGCAAGACATAGTACAGTGAGGTACTTCATATACCGCCAGCATCACCGCGGTGCCACCCGCATAGCTCCGATCCTACTGGTCGTAGCATCATGGTGTACAGCCTCATACCCTCCCTCATGAACATAGCTATCATACACAATTTTTTTCTCAACTTCGATTTGATTTCCAGAGATGACCGCACTCAGACCAACAATGAATTGTAACATACTATTTGTTGTCGTGTTGTTTCTTGTCTCCCCGATATCTTTCTTTTCTATATCGTGACACATTTTCGTTGCATCGAGCTTGTTGTCAAAACTCCAAAGACATTTCACGACAATAATTGACAATGTAAGTAGTCTCTCAACCAATTTAAAACGATCCCTCGACGTATTCCTCACGTCGACAAACATAGTTCGCTAAAAATACACACTTAGGTTATTTATATTGCCACACATTGCTCATTATTAGGGGGGGGGGGGATAGGAGGGCAACACATCTGCGTAGCAATCATGCGAATGCGTCAGTAGTCATCAAAATGCTCCGATTATGCTATAAAAGACACATAGTTAACTGGTGTCTGGTGTATTGTATCGTATGCATGTAATGCTAATCTACAGTTTGTGAGATTACCAACTCATTAACATGGTGAATATTTGTTTTTCATTCATTTACAAAATATCAAGATACACGATTTCATACTGAAGTGTCATTCCAAATCATCCGTGAGAGTCTTTTATCTAACTTCTGCTTAAAAGGCTTTTAATTCCTTGTTTGCATTAGTAAAACTGTTTTATGATTTATATTACCCACAAGTTTCTATAAAGCATGTTAGAAAAACGTCTAAGTCAATCGGGTTCACAAAAGCTATAAAGAGATCTAGTATAATTAAAAGGCAACTATACCTCAATTTTAATCAAATTTAAAATCAACAGCAAATAAAGCACAAAATAAGAAACGATACTAGGGTCGATCTAAAAGTTCGTGGCCTAACC
Source organism: Eumaeus atala (assembly GCA_017140195.1). Classification (NCBI taxonomy): domain Eukaryota; kingdom Metazoa; phylum Arthropoda; class Insecta; order Lepidoptera; family Lycaenidae; genus Eumaeus; species Eumaeus atala. The sequence continues at coordinate 6,950 of JAFELO010000161.1, forward strand.
TACATGGAGCTATGACATCTTTTTAAATCTACCGTCATTTGTTAGTATGTGTCATATTGATTTATTGTGCGCAGTTTCATTCCGATACTGCACAATATAAATTTTCTGTGATTATTTGTTTGAAGCAATCTGACGCAATTTTCAATAATGGAGAAAATTGGACACCATGCAACCTTTTACGAAGTCTCCGGGATGAAATAAAAGAAAAAAGGCCGGGAATGTTGCGTAAGAAAGATTTGTTTCATCAAGATAATGCACGTGTTCACACTTCGGTTGAAACAATGTCTGTAATCCATGATTGTGGCTACGAATTGCTGCCCCACCCACCTTATTCGCCGGAATTAGCCCCCTCGGATTATCATTTATTTCCAAATTTTAAAAAACATTTGGGTGGCTCGAAATTTTCGACCAAAGACGAGGTGATAGCCGCTGTAAACGATTATTTCGCCGACCTTCCGGAATCTTTTTTTTTCGAGGGGATAAACAAGTTTCAGGTCAGGTGGAAGAAATGTGTTGAACGAGATGGAGACTTAGTCGAAAAATAAAAATAAACTTAGATCCACTTTTCTTTCATTTTCTTGGTCGGGCTTAGAACTTTTAGATCCACCCTCGTATTATGGTTACAACAAACTTCTTAAGAAATGCATATATACATCTCAAAAAATTCAAAATACAGCTCAGATTATATGTGGACAAAATAAATGTAAATCGACATGGAGGGTGATTAAAAATGAGACAATTGGGGAATTGTAGTCATTATACTAACATAGAATAAATTAAAAACTCCACCCGGATAATTGTTGATCCTCAACAAATCGCAGAAGAATTTAACAAGTACTACGTAGAAATGACAAGTAGAACAACACACAATACAAACAAGGGCTTATACACAAAATCGACACAATAATTCTAGTCTCTTTATCTCACCAAACAACCCACATGAGCTTTGTCCCTAAGAAACTATGTCTGTTGGTTATGATACAATTAGAACTGATATCGTTAAGGAAACAGCTAGTTTATTTGCTATCCATTTTTTTCCGTAATTTTCCCTTCCGTAGTTCATAAGTTGTGGCATACTTTTTATCGCTTTATAAACATGTCTCCGTAAGTATCAGCATAATCAAAAATTTTCTTACAAACCTCCATTCCATCATTCAGAATTACCTCTTTTTTTTGTTGTTGCGGGGAAACGCATTTACGCGCCTTCACCGCCCTGGGTGGAGTCCGGTGGTGTATGGAGCTCGCAGCACATTACAGTGCCAGATACCCACAAAAGCCACCGCGAGTGCCATCAGTGCCGTCTTTGTTGAGGTGTCACGTAACAACAAATAATCAGAGCACTTTGACGGCCAGTCAGTCCCCTAAGTGACCCACGCCTCCTCCACAGCAGGGTTGCCCCGCACCACAGGACAACCCCGCCAATTTTGGGATAGTGCAGTGGTGTGAGGTTCCTATCCTCGCCTCTTGCCCCTTGCGCAAAAGCGCTTCCTCCTGTTACTCTTTTGTACACTCTCATAAGAGGAGTACAAAGTGCGGCTCCTCCTCTTGTGATTCAGTCCCTCTTCTTATAAGAGTGGTACAAAGAACAGCCCCCTCGGTTCAATAGGCTTTACCCAGGGTCTCGATTCACCCCAGGCTACCGAGCACCACCGCCACGACGAGGCTTGAACCATGGTGGGGACCATTTACAAGTACAGAGCGCTACCGTTAATTTTTTCCTTTTCAACATCACACTACATCGTTTTGCAGCGGTGAATAAAATGATAAAAACTCGGCGATAAAACAAATCACCTCCTGCCAATCTTGGAATTTGGTTGATCACCGAGTAAAACGTCTGTGATATACAGACGGATAGACGGACATGGCGAAATATAAAGGTTCCGTTTATTGCCATCTGCTAGGTAGCCCTAAAAAGCCTACCTATGTTATGCTTTATCTGGACGCGTGGCCACGCTATGCGGCTCTAGCTGTGTATTGATTGCGTTGACTTAAGCAATATGATATTATTTGTGCTCCAAGAGATGGTAGAGTCTATATATTGACATACATTTCAGCTTGATCCCTCCACGTGTCTGAGAAACGTGTCTTTTACAGACGGAGATACAGACGGACAACAAATTGATCCCAAGAGCCTTTCCCTTGTGGTATGAGACCCTAAAAAACCAGGTGGTATGTAAGTGATAACGGTTCTCTAATTGATCTGTGAACACATAACCTGATAGAGCGAAAGACGAGAAGACTTGTTACGGTCTCTCGCTCGGAGGCACCTCCACTTCGGAACAGTGACGGAACGTCATTATGACGACACAATTTTCCGTACACGCAGCTAACGTTGTCGCGTGGTCAACCTACCGTTAGATATCAGGCCAGGTATGTGTGTCAGTGTTATAATTGCACGTCGGTAATGTTCTGATGGCGTAACACAAAAGATTCGCGGAACATTCGCTTACTTCTCGCTAATGTAACTGACCCTATTGTGCTGTTACGTAACACGCCCGTATTACTCGGACTCGCGTGCATTGAAATATAAATATTTAGGGATACGTACCCTATGGGTAAAAATGGGACCATCACTAGGACTCCGGTGTCCGTCCGGAGCTGTATCTTGTATACGGCAATAGCTACAATTGAAATTTTCACTGGATTTTTTTTGACATGAACTTATACTGTGTAAGCGAAGAGAAGCCCAATGCAGCTTCATCGGTTTGGTTTGAGTGTGCCTTGGGCGACGAGACTAGGTTCGGGGCTGAAAGAGGGCCCGATCTGTTGTTGTTGCTGCTCCAACAAGAGATACTAAAAAATAGGACAAGTCAATTTTATTTAAGCGTAAACCATACAACACGGGTGTTTTCGTAGTCTTTCGTCTGCAAATCGGAGTATGGCGTTAATGTTACGGAACCATTCGTCCCACTCGCAAAAGGCCAGTTATTATTGTAAACCTCTATAAAGGACGAAGATTCGGGTACTGTCTGAACGTGTCCAAGGTCTACGCAGACGTGTTTTTATGCAGAGAATTATGAATGTGGAGGAATCGAGGCAAGTGTGTAAGGTTATATGTTGCAATCGGTTCGCCGCCTACCCCATTAAGAGCTGGCGTGGAGATGTGTCGTTGTTGTCAGTGATTAAAGAAAGAAAAAAGTATGAGAGTAATCGGCTGAGCGTAACGCCCTTACCCTCAGCTTTATTAAGGCATTGTGAAAATGAAGTTGGAGACTAGGCAACTGTGTATGTACGCTCACACACATTGGCTGGAGGACCACCGACGACTTGGTTAAAATGGCTGGGAGCCGCTGGACGCAAGTGGCTCGTGACCGTGACCTACGGCACTCTATGGCCTATGTCCAGCAGTGTACGTCCTCCAGCTGATGACGATGGTGACACATGGCTGGGAGCCGCTGGACGCAAGTGGCTCGTGACCGTGACCTACGGCACTCTATGGCCTATGTCCAGCAGTGTACGTCCTCCAGCTGATGACGATGGTGTCACATTGATACAGTAAGTTTTTTTATACATTATAGGGAGGAAAACGAGCATCCGAAGCCTTTGAAGATGACTACCGAGTTAATGCAGATGCACCGCCTGCCTTCTCACACACGAAGCGCGACGGCATGGCTGTCACTTTAATGTGGAATCGCACGAGAGGTACCTCCCCAGTCGCAACGACTACTAAAAAATGTTATGCTAACACGCCTCTTCCACCCTATTCATCCTTAATTTATCAGTCTAGAAATGACCAGTGCATTTCTTATAGGCTGCAAGTCCTAAGTCATCTCTTAAAATAAGCCATGTGGTTCTAGGTGCTATCTTCTTTTCACGGTCATTCACGGTCATTTTGTTTGTTGAAATGTTGCTCAATCGTAATTTTTTTACGATTGTGCAACATTTTACTATGCCCGTTAGTAGTCCGGTGCACAAACATTTAACTAATACCACGTGTAATGGACAGATATATATATATATATTTTTTGGTATTGTAGGTTCTTAAAGTTAAAATAAAGATACCTCTTTATACAATAGTATCTCGCATGTACACACTATTGTACGCATATACATACTCAGTTGTGTGTATATCTGAGTTTATTTATAATGGAAACAGCTAGAATAGTTCACATTCTGTGGTAAGACTCACAATGACGAAACAATGCAACACATGACGCCGTTTTGTTTCGTAACATATTTTAGTCGTATCTTGACACACCGATCCACCTCGGATTCACACGTGAACAACAGGGGCAGGACATTTTCAGAGATTAATCACTAAAACCTTCCTCGGGAATTGCTCTATCCATTGGTGAAAACCACAAGAAAGTCCGTCGTCTAAGAAGCCGACACCGGTTCCACAGAGAGGTCGCCCTGCACTACAGGACAACCACAACCAGTCATGATCCTCTCCATGAGCCATTCATTCAGGTCCGCGTCGAGGCCATTTTAGCTACCGCGCGGGAGATGCCCTCGACATCAGTCGTGGGATGAGCGACCCCACGGTCTCTCTGGCCATGACAATGACAGTGAAATTAGGTATTATAATATTCTCATATCGGAATGCATCTGCGCGAAAGTGCCCACTTTCGGTTCGGACCCCTTTTCGACATCAAACCTCGTCTCGTCACCAGAAGTGCATACATAGCAATACGGTGAAGCTATATCGGACGTCTCCTTGCGTCCACAGCATAGGTTCAGGTCCGAAACAAAAGAAAGACTACAGCACAATCCCACCAACTTCGAGACAGTGTAATAGGGTGAACTTCTCATCCTCGCCCCTTGCGCAATAGCGCCTCCTCCTGGTCTTTGGTCCCCCTCTTCTTATAATAAGGGTACAAAGAGCAGGCCCCTCGATTCGAAGAAGATTCAAAGATTCAAAGATATTTGTATTTGCTATATTCGTAATTAATTTAATTTCATTGTTAACATCCTGCAGGTCTTATCATTTTCAACATGTACACTTTTCATGCAAATTAAATGACAAAGATAATACAATTTGAACAAGCTTGTTTACGAATACTGTCTCACTGTCTAGCTGACGTCACTCCGTTTTGTGAAACTGTCGCTAACAAGTCTTCGCTGTCAACACTTAAATCATTACATTCATCATATTGAAACATTGATTAATAATACAAGATACACGATTCCATACTGAAATGTCGTACTAAAGATTCCGTGATTGTACACAAACATACATTTTTGCACAGTCTATGTCAACCCCACGCGCACGATATCAAGGAGTGTTTACAAAGCAGATTCTATCGGAACGTAATGCGCATTTCTTTTTGAGACGCTATAACATATCTATGTATTTCTGTAAATAAATGGTTTTTATACATTGACGTACACAAGTACCAAGATATGTAAAAAATACAAATTTTTACACACAATTTCATACTGAACTGTAATTCTCAAGCATCCGTGATTATACATATTTTTTTCTGTAGATGAATGCGCGCCACTAGAGTACGAGGCAGTCCTCTCCCGTCTACTAGTTTAACACACAATGAGCAAACACTAAGAATTATGAGGCAAAAGTAGAGGGCAGCCAATCATCCGTCACCACTTTTTGGCTCAGCCGCGATGTGTAGATCTAAGTTGTAGCGAAGAGGTCAATAACTTTATATGAAACTTTTTATGGATTAGAGGATAACGATCAGTTGGATGGACGTGGACCTGATGCGATGACCATAGTCATACCGCGCGATCCGAGAACCTCTACCCAATTGTTGACCAAATTTTACGACCATCTGGTGCAGTGGTAACGTAAGCGAGGGTATGTGGTGTGTGTCACGTCTCAGATCGCGAGTTCGAATCCCGTCCAGGTCA
>JAFELO010000161.1:21113-31635 GCA_017140195.1 Eumaeus atala
AGACATCGTATAAGGAAGAATTTCATAAAAATACCGACGGAATGCACTGCACTACTCTTATTAAGAGACGGCATAGTCAAACCATAAACCAATTAAATGAAAATGTTACGTAACTTAAGTAATTTATTAATAATACAACTAGCGATCACGCTGTTACTATTTATATACCCGTGATAAGAGGTCAGAGGTGGACGGTATCATCATTCGATCACACTGGATCATCCACATGATAGGCAGTACATAATTATAACAATTAATTACAAATTAATTGTGGAAAAAGTATATACATTTTATTTATTTATTCAAGTGTTAACATGAATTTCCATCAAGAAGTGACAATACATACTATCAACTATATCAAGACATAGTTAGTTTTATAATTAAACGTGGAACAGGCAGGTCATGTTTGGCAGGAAATTTGCAGTCTCGTGGTAGGCGGGTTACACTTCTTACGTTAGACTTTTAAGAGGGTTGGTCGTCAATCTCACTTAAAGGGCAGTGGGAGTTCAAAGGCAGTGGAGACTTGGTGAAAATCATAAATTTTTTCGAGGAAACGTATAAATTACATCATAGCAGAGTGCGGCGCAAACGGCGTAGGTATATCGAAAATGAATCAAAATAAATTAATTTCAATAAAAGTGAAACCCTATGAATGTGTGATAATAATTTTTGGTTTGCTTTAGTTATGGTAGGCCAAAGTTAGGATTGAATTAATGAAGAAATTTATAAATGTAGGAATGTTTGAATAATGTACGTGAAATGATTTAAATAGGATCAAGTATCTCAATTTACAGAATAATGCTTCTGATTGAAATTATCTTCACCTGTTACCATGACAACAAATTTTCCAATTTTGACAGAATAACGTCTATCGGGAATCGGGACCGCTAGGAATAGTTAAAAGCCGATACTGTTAAACTAATGATACTACGTTTGATAGGTAGCTATCGTGGCTTTTAAAAAGCCTAGTCAAGGTCCCTCGAGCGCCACACCCGAGCAGGATCGCGTGGGAGACACTACCGGTACTGGGGTCACACTTTGTGATGACTATGACCCGCTTATGCAGACGTGAAGTGAAGCCCGTAGAGCCGTTGTTGCTTATGGGACGTTTCCTTTTCGTCAGGCGTGAGCAGTTGTCGAGTATTTGAACATTATAGGAGTACAGTAAACAGTCTGGATTAATTTGTACCGCAATTAACCACTTCACTAGAGGTCGTTGAGACATAGTTGCAACGCAGACCACAAAACATGGCGTAAGCCTTCCCTGCTACGGCCGTATGCGGTTATAAGCTAAATATCAAGTAATAACTGAGCCAAGACATAAATAGTAGAAAAATAGGTACTGGGAAGTGTGTGTACTTACTTACATGCGTTAGAAGTTGTGCGTGTGTGCGTGACAAGAGAAAAATCATTTAAAAAATGTTATGTTTCGCCTTGTTCTATGCTTGTAGAAAAAGCGATAGTAGCAATAGAAAAAGGATATCTAATACCTTAAAGTTTTGTTATAACGCATTAGTAACTTTAGAAAAATTAAAATGTTGACTTTAGCCAACTCTAGGGCGTCGGTTCTTCGTGACGGTGTGCGCGCGCATCGTAAAAATTTTAACACATCATGTTTACCCAACGCATCAAAAGAAGAATAATTTTAAAAAGTAGTGCACATATTATAAAACTGCACATGTAGTTTTATAATATGGTAACATTACCCGCCACTCTGTCGAAACCACTTGCTAACGTTATTAAACTACTAGACCGTCACTGGAAGCTTTATTATTGAGAGAGCGACTCCATTTCCGTCGAATTTGACTTCCTTTTACCAACCCTAGTCGATTACTTTTCGGTCCAATGGCGACACCTGGTGACCGTGACATTTTTCAAGTTTGCTTAAGAAAACGACGCCATTTTTGGTTCATTGGCGTATCGTTCAGCGTCGGTGCAACTTGTGCGCACAAACTCGGGATTTCTCGCCGTTATATTACAGTGAAATTATTAATTATATTACATTATTATATTAAAATATATTAGTTCAAGTGAATCACAGGACAAAACAGTAAGTTTTCTTTTTTCAGTTTCATATATTTTTTGATCTTAAGACCATACTTGAAATTGAATCACCAAGGCAAAGACTGTAAGTTGTTTTAAATTTATTTGTTCTTACATATGTGATGTTGCATAAAAAATCAATATTTAAATAATAAAGGTTATTTATCAACTTAAATAATTAAAAAATATATCTTCACTTGAAATATATACTCAACGACTTTTGTCGTTCGTTACTCGTAAATTTGAAATAAGTACGTGAGTATGCATACCTATTTATCAATTTTGTTCAAATTTTAATTTTTTATGTTTTTTTTTTGTGTAGCCATATTATAATTAAGATGTTAGCGGTTATAATGTTTTTATAGAATTCTTAGCTTTGAAGATATCTCTAATTTAGTTATTATACAGTACTGTAATTATACAGTTACTGAAGCAAATGTAGCAAGTCTAGCTACAGTGATAGCAAAAGTATTAAAGGAGCAGCAATTCGAGTGCATCTCCTGAAGAGGAGCCGTTCGCGCCACTGTAACCGCCGCAGCAAGAAATCGCGACGCACACGGCGTTCAGACCTTGTAGTCGGCAAGCTTGTGGAAGATGTGTCATTTTGAGAATAATTGTGATGACGCGAGATCTATCTGTTCAGGAGTAAGTGGACGCCTATACGAACATAATGACGTCACTCAAGAAGAACAATATTTTGACACTCGCAATAGCTCTGAACTATAAAGGAGCCTACTGTGGCTAAAGAACCTGAACATTTTTAAAAATGCTAGTGAAGTTAGCGACTAGGTGGCAATTCATGGTCAGATGCTAGATATTTGTAAATTAAAAAAAAACTAGTAACTATACTCCAGGTTTCATAGAATTAGAAACAAGCGAAGAGATGAAAATGTGTGATACTTTACGTCAACTGGCAAATACAGAAAAATCATATGCGGCCATAACATATTGCGTGCTAAAACAAAAATAATCTTTACAAACTGGCATTTATAACCGTCTATCTTGAGCAAAATAAATTAGCATTGACTATGACCATTTAAGAAATAAAGTTGATGGACTCTTCCACAAAGGAGACCTTCGTAAGGTCTCTTCAGATTTGTTACAACTTGTCTGGGCTATCAAGCCAAGACTATTGAAATGCGCCGTAAGACAATTACGAGCAAATTTGAGGACCCTTTGGTAAAAGCTGCATTTGATAGAAGTAAGTCTTAGAGAAAGCGGGTTCGGTTCGTAAGGTCTTTTGGCCATTGAAAACGGGGGTACAAACAAAACCTTGTCAAGGCACAAGTAGCCGCCTCTCGCGGGGGCAGAACTTTCGCCAACCTGTAGGTCCATCGCGTGGACCTCAAAGGCCCTTTCTGGAACTAAGACAAATTATTTGCGGAAGTGCACAATACAACCCACCCTCGCGGTGTGAATATCAGTGCAAAGGCCAACACTCAGGCGGTTAATATAACTATCCGTCAACTTCCAAGAGTTCTTTTCGCGGCAAAGGCTCGAGGTCCGAGCGTGAAAATAGTACAAGCCGCTGCAGGCCGCCTAGAGCTAGTTGGATAACAAAACAATGACTACGGGACATTTAAACGTGAAACAACAGGTCAGTTAAACATTTTCTACTCCAAAATGGGAGCTCCAACAATTGTTCTGAAACGTATTCAGGGGTATCGAATTCCATTTTATCAAAAACCACCACTCATTCATCCAAACTTAAGGCCCGTTTCACACACCGATATCGCCATAGCCGACGGAAATTGTTCAAAAAATGAAACTACAAAAGCTTTTGGAAATAGCTCGGATATCTCCCAGGTTCTTATCCCCAATGTTTCTGGTGCCGAAGTCAAGACGGTTCGGCTCGTCCCATTTTCAATCTAAAAGCCCTAAATAAGTATGTGATTGTCGAACCGTTACATTTAATAAATATGTCCATCCCCGATTTCCTCCAACCCCAAGATAGACTTGTCACAAGCCTATTTTCACACACCAATAATAAAATCGCATGCGCTTCCTGCGCCTCATCTACTACCAAGAATTGTTGGAAAGGACGTGCCTCCCATGCGCGTTATGTACGGCGCCGAAAACCTTTTCCATTCTAACCCCTTGGTTAGCCCAAATGTTGCGTCAAAACTGGGATATGAGAATTCTTGTCTACCTCGACGATTTTTTACTAGCTCATCAACTTGCAGACACGTAAAAATCTTAATTCAGACACTTGCATAACTAGGTTGGGTTGTAAATTTGGAAAAATTCGTTCCCTATCCGTAAAGAGAAGTCATTTACTTAAGAATATTGTGGAAACCTTGGGACAATCAAAAATGCCTGCCAGTAGAGAAAATAAATGTAATCGTCGCAAAATCGAATGTGGTGCTAAGCTCACAAAAAGTAACGCTAAAAGATTTACAAAGAATGCTGAGACTTCTAAATTTTGCAAGTTTTGTTGTTCCTCGAGGCAGACTCAATCATCGACAGTTGATGATCTTCATGAACTCGTTACTAAAGATGGCATCAAAAACATACCCATAAACATTACAAATAACGAAACAAGTGATCTGGTGGAAACAGAACTGTCTGCTATCGACGCTAATTTATTATCCGCCACCGAAGGCTTTCTGGTAACGGATGAAAGACATAGAATGGGGCGCACAATTAAACGACCAAAACCTCGTGGAGGCATGGTCACGGGACACACACGGAGACACTCCTCCACTGTAATCAAAAAGAAATGTTGGCTATATTGTATGCCCTTCAAACTCAGGCAAATCTGATTCATCACGGCTCACTGCTTATACAGTGCGACAATCAGACTGCAGTAGCTTATCAGCGAAGGGGAGGAACCTAGCCGTTTTCCTCTCTAATGAAAATATCATGTTGAATTTCGAATTTGCTCGATCAATACCAAATTCACATCGCCATTCACTATCTACCAGGAAAATACAACAACCATGCCGATCACCGACGGCACCGGGTATCTCCAGAATGGCATCGACTGACAGCATGTGTGGACAGTGTTCGCAAAGTTGGGCACTGCAGTGAAATACTTGTGCTTCAAAGACCGTGCATATAGTTCACAATTATGTAACGCGGAACCTAAGAGACATAAAAGCTTTGTATCACGACGCATTCAGTGCTCCCCGGAATTACTCACTAGTGTGGGTGTTCCCGCCACCTTTTCTGATACCAAAAGCGTTGATACATCTAAATCAAGCGACTGGAATATACCTGATTGTAGTACCCGATGGGAGGTGTTTTGGCGCGCAGATCTAAAAGCCCGCGCACTAACAGCCCCCTTAACGCTGTGAAATCTCCCCAAATACCTAAGGTCGACCACCCCAGAATGTCGAGAAAATGGTTCTCGAAGTTTGAAAGTGTGGGGGTGGACATCGGCGGTAGTCGTGGTTCACGGAACAAGTGTCGTTGTTAAAACAATCGTGGAAAAAACCAACACAGAAAACTTACGAAGTCGCCTGGAAGCATTGGATGATATGGTCCAAAGCAATGACGTGGACACGAAAACACTACAGGTGCTCAGTTAGCTCAGTTCTTATCAGATTTATATTTGAAACACAACTTATCATACAGTACAATAGTCTTGCATAAATGAGTTGTTTCAACTATGTGTAACGCAGAAACATTCAGTAAATCAAGTAATCATGTTTCAGTCAAACACATTTTGAAATCAATTTCACAAAAAGACCCAAAGACACCAAAGCCGCCATCCGGGATATGGGCAAACTTACTTCATTTCTGAACAATTATACGATCAATTCTGACAATATTTCTCAAGTAAGCCGTCATACGCCAATATTACTTTTGCTTTGTTCAGGCAGACGTATCATGTATGCATGACTTAACGTTACCCGATGTAGATCCTCAACATTGCGTAAGGTCATTGTATTAGGTCCCACGACAGTGTAATTTTTTGGCCCAGGTTCGGTTCAAAAACTGATAATAATAACCATAGGCAATCTGGATGGAAACTACTTCCAAATCATACTAACCCTAAATTAAATCCTTTGTTATGGATAGAAAATACTACTTTTCTATTGACGTACAGACGTAACAGCTCTAAGTCAACGAACTTATTTGTCATAGACAGAGGAATGGCAAAACCAGCATCACACGCGACTGCATTGGGTAAAAACCATATTCAAAGAAGCTGGTATATGTGCAACGCTTGGCAGTACACGATCTGCTGTGGCCTCTGAGAGCCGGCTGGAAAACAACCTCTCGACGATATCTTAGCACGAGGGCATTGGCGGTCCGCCAACACTTTTCAAAAGTTCTATAGGCGTGAAATAATTAACACTGAGAATCTGAGAACACACATTTTTAGTCCAATTGATTAATTGAAAAAGTATTTTTTTGTTTAATTTTCAATTTTATGTGCGTAATTTTTATTAATTTTGTACATAGCTGATTTTGGTATTAATGTTGAAAATTGTGTATAAATAAATCTTGGCGAAAATTGTGTACAAATGAGGGTTTCGACGATTTACAATGAGTACGATTTTGTCTACTTTACATTACATTATTGTTATGTTATAATTGTACTCGTAGTTTTCAAATGAATTACTGTAATATTTCAATAAATGCTTCATTTAATATTTCAGTGTTATCATTATATCATCACATTTGCGTTATTCCCTCAAGACTTGCGTGGCGACACACGGTGACAACAAACCTCATTAATAAAGCTTCCAGTGACGATCTAGTAGTTTAATAGTAGAATTTTACCGGAAATAGAACGCATATTAAAATGCTTACCTCACTGGCAGCTTTACTTTTATTTCTGCCTGGTGATACTTAGCCAGTGAACCAAAAGTGGCGTAGTTTGCTTAAGCAAACCTGAAAAATGGCGCGCGGTCACCAGGTGTCGCTACTGGACCGGAAGGTAATCTAATAGAATAGGTAAAAGGAAGTCAAATTCGATGGAAACGGAGTCGCTCTCTCATTAATAAAACTTTCCGTGAGGTAAGTATTCTAATATGCGTTTTATTTCAGGTAAAACGCTATTATGTCTAGTGATGTAACAGTAGAGTCGTACTTTATCGAATAGCAATAACAGCACTATTACATTGTCTCCCCACCGGCGCATAAACAAAATAATCTGTGGAACCCTTCACCGCGCACCATCTCACACCTTTAACTTAAAAATCATGTTAGTTATTATACATTAAACTATAGTGGGTTGGCGGAAGCACACACAGATTTTTTGTGGTGTTTTCCAAATACATTTTAAATTTACGGGAAAACGAGCAGGTCGTTCACAACTAAAGGCACTAAAGGCATGCAGTGCGTTTATACTTCGGACTGAAAAAATCTTAAAACATATGTAAGACCTCTGGTGTTGCAGATGTCTGTGGGCGTGATCATTTACCATCACGAGGCCCAACTGCTAGCTTGGCTCTTGGTGTAATAAAAAAAATACAGACACCGCAGCATACTGTATATCTATCGGTTCATGCAGGTTTCTGCATGAGAAGGATATAATAAACCTTTTTGTTCTCAATCATACAAAAAACTTCAAATTATAATAGAACTGTTTTATATAGTGACAAAGGACCCAAAAACACATTAATAGCATATCAAGAGAAAGAGGAAAAAATTACAAAATATTTATAACACCTTAATTAGGTAAAAGGATCACACGCATTCACGGACGCACATGTACACGCGCACGTACTCGCGGAAGCATACGCGGCCACACATGTACAAACGCACGCATTCACGGGCGCACATGCGGCCGCACAAGTACAAGTAATCGCGAACGCTACGTTTTCTAAGGAGCTTAGTCGTTTATACAATGCAAACGGCGAGCATCTATCATCACCAGTACATTGGTATTATTGCGGTGTTATTTCTGCATTACACTAGAAACGAACAAGCCGTTCTGTTTTTAGTCGTACCATCCTCCAGCGGATGAGTTTCGTACAGGGTGTACTTCAGCCTAATTAGGCCTGCTCGGGTCTGCATGGCACAAGAGGTTTATATTTCATTTATAAAGAAATATTGCAGGCGAAATAAAACATAAGAATTATAAATTAGAGTATTCTTCATAAATGACCTATTTACATACGAACTGGCGACTTACAACACATAAAATAATAATAATAATAATGATAAATACTTTATTTGCAAAAGCACACAGCCATACACATAAGAAAAAATCTAAAAAACGTACAATACAGAAAGGAATACAAATTAGTGACATTGGCAACATGGTGTTATACAAAAGGGTGGGACCTCAGCTATAGTCAGAGCCTAAGACCTGATACTAATTTTCAGGGCCACCTTTAGTTTTTCTCCCCCGGCGGTAATTCAGTATTATTTGACTTGTGTGTGGTAGCGACCCCACGAATTATTCTAATATACCTATTATATATTGTTGTTGCTGTTATATATGCAACCGAATAGAATGAATATACTTATTTTATATGCTTTATAATAAATACAAAAGAATAAATTAAAAAATCAAAATATAAGAGTTATAAAGAGGAAAAAAATACACACTACATCAGAGTAACGACAGGTACGATGTTTATTACGCATTGTTGATCAAGTAGTTGACGAGCTTTATATTGGCATTTAAAGTCATGTTTGCTACTTAGGTTACCTGAGAGTGGGGAAAGGTCGTTCCAGCACTTCGTTGCGGCGTATTTAAAACTGCTACGAAATGCTACAGATCGGCGGGCAGACTTGACGTGCGTGACTTGCGTGACAAGACGCTCTTGTACAGTATGTGGTGTTGAAGTTTTTTGTCCACTTAAGCTTTTTAAAAAGATATACGGGGACCCATGCTGAACGATCCCAAACAACGTAGCTAGAAAGTATTATTTATTTTTCATTATTATTTTCCTGATCCCGGGCGTTTCGACAACCTTTCGGCTTTCTGTGACCATGAGTCTCGGGCAGACTGAAGATTTTAGTCGTCTGGTTGAGTATTTATTTGCAGCAGATTCATTAACAACTAATTATTCCCATTTATACGAAAAGAGCTTACTGTGTCTTGCAGCTGGGATGAGACATATTTTGTTTTTGATTCAATTATATTTATTTATTGGATCCCAAACATCATCCTCTCTATTAAAATTTGGGTGCTTTTTAATTTCATTGGCCACGCGAATCATCCTTAGACGGAATCGGGACTCTTCCTTTCGCGAGGATTTGGGGTCTGTCAAATCTAATATAATGGCGGGTTACTTTGTACATGTTGAAAAACTGCAGACTTAGTAGAACAACGATGTTTAACATCTGCAATATGTTCTTTCTCGCGTGTTCTTATTGATCTCTTTGTTTGACCTATGTATGAAAGCCCGCAGTCGCAAACGAGTTTGTATACTCATGCATCCTGTAGGGGGATCCGAAACTTTTACCGGTAGTAAGAATTGACTCATTTTTTTGGCGGCCTGAATAAAGTATTAATAGATGCACGCTTCAGGGTGTAGCCAATCTTATCGGTGACCCCTTTCATATATGATAGTACAGGCGGTACTCGCTCATCTGTGGCCGTTTCCTGTCTATTTTTGAGATGTAGACGTGGAATTTGAAGCTTATTATTGTGGAGTATTTTTTATAGAATAGTGGGGCAACCGAGCAATCGTCTGCATAACATAATTGTTTTTTGCGAATGAAGTCATTGTTTAGGTTACAATAGAGGGCCAACAAACTTACAATAAAAAGACATACAGGTCGAATCGTAAACCTCCTTTTTTGAAGTCTGTTAATAAGAAACGACATCGATTAAAGCCGAGACTGAATCAATGAAGTGTTACGTTATAAGCCGCATGTTATAGAACAATAGGAGCTCAGATTCCTAAGAATGTTAATGAATGTGTAGAAAGAGCGGTATACTGGTGTTCTGAATTTCTTTTTTGTATAGAATGGGGGGGGGGCAAACGTACAGTCGGAGTCTTTTTACGACTACCGACGCCCATGAACATCCACATAATTACTATGTCGATGCGTTGCCCTCCTTTCCTCAGCCCCAATGGACCACCGGATACTCACCAACCACACGAGACTAGACACTGAAGCTGTCACTTTACGGCGGTATTATGGGGCGAGAGGTACATCCCCGGTCGTGTTGGTCCAATCCCGTTGCACAGGAGGATGTCCATGCACCATGCATGGCACTACCTTCTCCTATGCAGCATGGCACTACCTCTTACAAAATTAAATTGTTTTACACTTTAAATGATTTCTCATATATTATTTTTCTCAAACACTTGTATCTAATTATCAATATCAGAACCCTAATAGATTGATTGATATAATAAACTGTTATTTTGTTCTTTTCTTTCCTTTTATAATTATTATAAATTTAATTTATAATTTATAAAACGACATGTCTCTTATCAGTTTCATTTTGTTCTAGAATATGGGGCAATCGAACTATCGGAGCCTTTTTACGACTACCGACGCCCATGAACATACACATAATTACTATGCCGAAGCGTTGCCCTCCTTCGTCCCCCCCCCCCCC
>JAFELO010000161.1:41284-117810 GCA_017140195.1 Eumaeus atala
ACCGAAGCTCTCACAAACCGAACCGAACGAAATGGGACGACAAAAAAAAATTGCTCAATTCAGCTGCAAATTTAAAAAGAATGCAGCGTGGCGCTACCTATACTTATAAATCAAAGTCCCCAAAGTTGCCTGTCTACATGTGATCGATTTTCGAAAAATCTTCTTTTTGGTATAGATGGGATTCCAGAGGAAGGTTTAGAGGAAGGTTTAAATCTATAATTTGAATAATTATGTCACGGAAGAAGACGGGGCGGATAGTTTATCATAAATAAAACTGTCTAAATCAAGATAAATGTCTAAATTTCATAATGTAATACTCATAAAAACACTTAAAACAAAAAGGAATATAATTTTGAATTTAAATTATAGTAAGAGATTTTAATCTGCATACAAATTAATTGCGACTTATGCATATATTTAGAAAAGTACTTAAGATACACACTCAGCGTCTCAAAACCATCCGCATAAAAGACTAGAACAATATAAATCATGCACTTTGTAAAAACGACTTAAATCCTCGCTGCAAAAAAAATACAATCACGATTGCTTTAGTTTAATATGAAATCGTGTATCTAGTATTGTTGTAAATCAATGGTTTTATGATATAATATATTGCGTATAATATATATATATATAAAGAATGGGTGATTAGATTAGCATTGTGTTGTTAGCAAATTGACTTGAAAACTAAGAATATCTAATTACCACGTTTTTAAATCCAATCAACTAGCCTCAAATGGCACTTTCAGTGTATAGCGTGACACGGAGACGGCAACGGTAGAACGTTAGAACATTCCGGCGATTCTTCGAGAATACGCGATGCCGCTGTAAGCCGCCTCACATGAGTGCAAGTGTCGTCGCGGAAGTCGGTGGTACCCCCGAGCAGTCGCCAGAAACCGCGAGCTTTCGCCGGTTTTCAATTTGCTGCACGCCGCTTCAGTCCCGGTGTGAATGGCTGTGTGGGACTCGCGGGAGTCAAGTTGCGGCCGAAGGCAATAAGTTTCTAAAGCGATACTAGTTATAGTATACTACTGTTATAGTAATGAATATGACGTTTATAATTATAGAACGCTCGTCGCGTCGGTATCCATCTCAGCCGGATTTGATGAATATTTTTAAAAAGCCCTCTAACGACTTAATACTTCGTTAGCAGTCCGTTAATAAATATTTCCCTCATCGGAGAGTATAGTGTGGACACTCTAATATCCCACTGCATTACGAAAGGCTATCATTATCCCGCATCCGGCGGTCGGGCTCGAAACGCAATCATTAAACACTTATCTGTTTATTAACTTACTGGAAATGGTTGATGTCCATACAACGTAAACCACACAAATGCATGTTCTACACATACAGCTTCAGCTTTTAATGTCCTTAATATACCTAAAGATACATGTCCCAAAAGCCTTGTCACCAGTTATAGGTGAGAGATATATACCAATAAAACACACCTTTTCTTCATTAAAAACATAATCGAAATAAAATAAAGAGTGAGACAGACAGTAAACTATATCTGCACTCTCTTTCGATTTAATCGGCCGCGCTTTAGACTGGTTCTATCTATATTATACAACTATCTATATATTACCTGTATGGCCTAATCACTCAAAAATTTATTGAGTAGTCGTTCTGCATTAACTTCGGAGTGAGTCTACTCGATATACTTAAGAGTTGTTATAGTGATGATGTAACGAGTTCCGTGCCCTTTTGTACGTTCTATATACAGAAATATACTCAAAGTGTATCTATTTATTCTTTATCTATTAACAGAAAATTTAGTAAAATTGACTAAACACCTAAGTGTCGTACAATTAGGCGGAAAGCTTTTGTTCGATAATCCGTAATCTCCGCTTGTCCGTCCTGGTTAATAGAGAAGGAACATGAGACACACTAGACTGTAATCTTTGTCTATTGATGTCTTAAGTTTGCGCGAATGTTACTCATTACAATAAAAGTACTTTTACGTGTTCTATCGCGGTTTATATAATTATTAAACTAGCCCGGCGTTTCAGAAGCTCGGGTCGACTCACCCGTGACCACAGTTGCTGTAAAGCTTCTAAAATGTCGGGTTAGTTAAATATATAACTAAACCGCGTTAAAATCCGTAAAAGTAGTTTTATTGTAATTTTTGTCTATCTAATCATGAGCATTACGTGTAAAGAAAAGAATAAAAAAGAGATAGGGAGTAAATTACGAGGGTGGATCTAAAAGTTCTAAGCCCGACCAAGAAAATGAAAGAAAAGTGGATCTAAATTTATTTTTATTTTTCGACATTGTCTCAATCTAGTTCAACACACTTCTTCCACCTGACCTGCAACTTGTTTATCCCCTCGAAAAAAAAAAAAAGTTTCCGGAAGGTCGGCGAAATAATCGTTTACAGCAACTATCACCTCATCTTTGGTCGAAAATTTCGAGCCACCCAAGTGTTTTTTTAAATTTGGAAATAAATGAAAATCCAAGGGGGCAAAATCCGGCGAATAATCCGGTGGGTGGGGCAGCAATTCGTAGCCACAGTCATGGATTACAGACATTGTTTCAACCGAAGTGTGAACACGTTCATTGTCTTGATGAAACAAAACTTTCTTACGCCACATTTCCGGCCTTTTTTCTTTTATTTCTTCCCGGAGTCTTCGTAAAGGGTTACTATAATAACTAGAATTTATAGTTTGACCTTTTAGTAAATAATCTACAAAAATAATACCCTTCGCATCCCAAAAAACAGAAGCCATGACTTTGTTAGTCGACAAAACGACCTTAGCCTTTTTTGGTGTAGGTCTGATCTTTTCCACTGTTTGGATTGTTGACAAAAAGTCCTCGGGATCAGTCTCAAAAAGTTCCAAACAGTCTCGCGAAATTGTGTATCGAACTCGTTTTTTTTCAGCTGAAAGCAACCTCGGGACCCAGCGAGCAGAAACCTTATGGAACCCCAACTCTTCCGTTATTATGTGTTGCACCCGGCTATAACAAATGTTTGTTATCTCAGCTATCTTACCAATGGTGAAACGTCGGTCACCCAGTACGAGATCACAAATTTTATCGAGGTTTTCTTTCGTGGTAGAGGATGTAGGCCTTCCACTCCTAGGATCTTTAATGCTCTCACGACCGCGCTTAAACTCAGCTATCCCCTTCTTGACACTGGAATACGATGGAGCAGACTACCCCAAAGCGCTCACCATATCTTGATGGATGTCTTTTAGTGATAGGCCTTTTTTATTGAGGTACTTAATGACTGCATGGTGTCCAATTTTCTCCATTATTGAAAATTGCGTCAGATTGCTTCAAACAAATAACCACAGAAAATTTATATTGTGCAGTATCGGAATGAAACTGCGCACAATAAATCAATATAACACATACTAACAAATGACGGTAGATTTAAAAAGATGTCATAGCTCCATGTAGGTTAGGCCACGAACTTTTAGATCCACCCTCGTACATTTACTCTCTCTCTCTCAGTCGTATACGGGCGCATTATAGGATGGATTCAATTCTTTATCAATGTTATCTCTACGAGAAATGGGTTCAAACATTGCGGCGCATTACTGGTATGTATAGCGCAGGTTAGACTAAAGTAAAACAATAAGAAGAATACTCAATGTTTATAATTTTGATTTCTTTAATTCAAATTAAATATCAAATATGTTAATGTAATATATTTTTGTTATATGAATGAATAATTAATTATTGTTAAGTGTAATTGGATAATTGTATCATTAATATTTGATGTATGGACTATGTCATGTCATAAAATGTGCAGGTCCAAAAAATAAGTTTTATCTATCTACCATAGATAAAACTTCTTTTTTCGGTCCCCATCTCTCCCGCAATTGGGAGAAATGCATCCCGATATGAGTGTTTGTAACAGCTAATTTAAATATAATAATATTATTCATTGCCAGAGGCACCGGGAGGTCCCTCTTCGACTCTAACGTTTGGGGCCGCTCGTGCGCGGTAACTATATTGATCTCGGCTAACGTGACCGTTTGGCTCACGGAGAGGACCATGACAGTGATGGATCATAAAGGGGGTCGGTCGGACGTGTGAAAGAAATCGCGCAAACTGTTCGTAGTCGAACGTGTGTACTATCGTCTGACTTGAATAGATAAAACTTTAATTGCAACCATAGAGACAGACGAAAACACAAAGTCAGTGCATTATTTTTAACGCGGAAAGACACCGATGCCTATTTAAAAAAATCCCTAGTAGCAACTTTCACAAATTGAGAACAGAAAATAAAATTTTTAACGAATTTCACAAATAAGAAATCAAAGACCACTTACCAGGTGGGAAGACGATCTCCGCGTAGTAGCCAGCCCGGGATGAGTGCGATTAGCAGGAGATCGCTGGTCTTGGCGTTCATTAAAAGAGACCTATGTCCAGCAGTGGATTAATAAGGGCTGCTATGTTGATGCCAAGGAATGAAAGCAAACCCAAATGAACAATATAGGTATTTGTGGAAATATTTTGCAACACACAAAATCCATTGCGCAATACACGTTAATTGCGGAAAACAACCGCTCTGTGTCACAATAAAGGAACAAAGGAAGTGTCAATTTTATAGATGGTAGTTTTAGAGTCGTAATTTTAGGCGTGTGATCGATCGACGGGCCTTATATAGATTTTAGCGCATAAGATGGCAAGCCTTGAAAGATGCACACCACGTATTGATACCACGGCATTTTCGTGACACACCGAGAGTCTTTCCGCCGCGACGAGCCTGAAACGGAGGATAATCAGCCGGTATTTTGGCGACCCAAGTGCAAAATATAACGAAGCGAAACGACAGACCAAGCCTGCGCGTAAATGTCAATACTGCTGCTAATTTATCCTGTCCTGAGGGGTTGTTAACCCATGAGACTAGAGGACTAAATAAAGAGTAAACCCACACGCCTGCACTACAAGATATACAACCAGTTTTCGTGCAGGGCGTGGCCGAAATACGACTAGGTAGGCTTGAGATATTAAAACTCGCCTGTCGATCACCAGGGTAGGACCACTATATATAACGTAGTAGCAAAGTCAATATTTCACGCGCACTTCTCTGATAAACTTTGGAACTTCTATTATCTAACAAGACGTCAGCGCTAGGAGCGCGACCCAGGGTGCCAGGTTAATAGCACAGGCAGCTGGTTTCTACACACGTAACATCGCATAAGCATTTACTTTCCGGACGTCAGTAGTTTTATGGAATAGGGGGATGTGCCACTGCCACGCGTAGTTATTTTTCTTTACTGTTTATAGTACAGGGGGACGAGTAATTGTTTTTCCTTTCGACGACTGCCGACGCCCATAGACATGCGCATTATTGTAATGCCCTCCTTTGCTCATTCACTCCAATGGGCTACTGGATAAACTTGCATTGGCTCTCGCAATAATCCCTAAATAATAACAATAAATCCCTAAACGATTAACAAGATTTGACAATGATCGATACGTTGATAGCGTTTGATAAGTAATCGTTAAACTCACTGACGTACGAGGGCTGATTGATAACTGGTCGAAACGTTTAACTTAAAAAAAAGGTAGGCAAACAAAATTTATAACATTATATTCTATCGCCTTTTCGAAAATAGAACGCCAATTTCGAATTTATTCGAACTGGTAGAATCTGTGTGAGGGGACCTAGACCTCCCTCTGCGTTAATTTTTGCAACAACGAAATTCGTGCAGTGGTAAAGTATTACCTTTTAAAAGGTAAAACAGCAACTTAGATTAAAGTCAAGCTAGACAGTGTTTTAGGGAATACTGCTCCTGCATTGAGTACAATTGACACGAAGATGCCAACAGGTCTGGCCGTCCAAATGAGGTCACGAATCCGGACATGATCAAAAAGATTCAAAAAAGCGTTTTTAATGATCGGCGCTTAAAGTTGTGGTAGATAGCAGAGATGGTAAGCATTTCCTCTGAACGCGTTTTTATCATTTTACACCAATACTTGCCAATGAAAAAAACTTTGCGTGCGATGGATACCGCGTTTGCTCACTGTTAACCAAAAGCAACGTCGAGTGGACGATTCGTCGGAGTGTTTGGCGCTGTTTTAGCGTGATACTAACGAGTTTTTGCGGCGTTATGTGACAGTAGATAAAACATGGATACATCATTATACTCCTGAAACAGAATAACAATCTAGGCAGTGGACTGAGAGCGGACAACCTACGCTGAAGAGAGCAAAAACGGTTTTGTCGGCCGGCAAAGTGATAGCGACTGTTTTTTGGGATGCTCGAGGGATTATTTTAGTGGATTATTTGCAAAGATGAAAAACAATGTACGGAGAGTATATGCAAGCTTGCGGCAAAAAAATTGTGAAGAAACCCGAAAGACACGGCCTCCTTTAGCCAAAAATGTAAAATTTTATTCTAGCACGACAACACACATGTACACTCGTCAAGGGTTGCAGTTGCCAAACTCCATGATTTGCGGCTCGAATTGTTGCCGCATCCCCCCTATTCCCCAGATCTGGCCCCGTGCGACTTCCACTTATTCCCGAATCCCAAGAAATGGTTAGGTGGCCGAAGATTTTCATCAAATGATGAAGTCATTTTCGCCGTAGTATTTTGAGGGGTTAGAGACAACATTTTATTAAACTGGTGTAACGGCATTGGAGAAGCGCTAGACTAAATGCATCGAGGTAGAAGGAAACTACATTGAAAAATAAAATTGTTTTAAATAGATTATTAAAGTTTTTCTTTGTCGTTTCGGATACTTATCAACGACCCCTCATAATTATCAGTCCCCTTTCACTGACAGGGCAAATGTATTAATAATCCTAGTCAATATTATTATTTATTATATTATTATTAGCTATAAATATTATAAGTCGAAGTCCCCAAAAGCTTATCTGTCTGTGTGTGATCACTTTTTTTTTTCTCGTCTACGCCCTTATGCTACAAAAAAAAGGTTGTGGTTATTTTTATAACTTGCCCTGCGGGGGTGGTTAGACTCTTTAGGGCTGGTTGATGTAGGTGTTACTCGGTCAGGAAGCCAGTACGTAGATCTAACAAATAATAATAAACCAAAGCTCAAGCGTGCTCTAACTATTATTTAACTATTTATTGCTTTTGATGATTAACGTCTTTCCTCTGGGTTTTTTTATAGAACAGGAGTGCAAACGAGAATTCGGAGCCTTTTTACGACTGCCCATGAACATCCACATAATTACTATACCGATGCGTTATCCTCCTTTCCCGCCCCCTAATGGGCCACCGGCTACTCACAAACCGCACGAAACGCGACACTGCAGATGTCAATTTACGGCGTTATTATGCGAGTGAGAGGTACCTCCCCGGTCGTGCTGGCCCAATTCCGTTGCATGGGAGGATGCAGTGTCATGCACTGTGCATGGCATCACCTCTTGCATGCATCACTCTATGCAGTAAAAATATAAAGGTACGGAAATGTGTTACTCGAAACCGGGCGCTACTTGATTTGACCAATGAGCCCGCGCGATGGCGGAGATCGTACCAACCCATTCTTGCGTCAAGCTGCTGGTTAGCTTTTTAGTCCCGTATTCAAAGGGTAAAAACAGCACCCCGTTGCCAAGACTTCACTATCTGCCTGTCACATGGATTATCTCATGAACCGTGATAGCTACTGTTGAAATTGTCACACATGTGACGTCTGCTGCCGCTATAACAACAAATACAACAAATTTGCAAATTGTAATTACACCACTGACAAAAACATTACAAATTTACATGTGTACTTCGTTTCATACAAACGCTACCTGCCTATCATGGTCCTCTCTATGAGCCAAAGCCGTCAGCGCCGAGGCCATTTTAACAACAGCGCGCGAGCTGCCTCCCGACATCAGAGTAAGGTGTGAGGGACCACGTCCCTCTGTAGATGAAGTCTAGTCTTGTCGCCCCATGAGCACTCATAGCAATCCGATGAAGTCTTGCTGAGCGTCACTTCGCTTTGTGGAAGCGAAGTGACGCTCAGTCAGGTCGGAGTATAATGCGCACGTTTTGTAAATATAAATAATTTGTAACAATTTGCAAATATAAGCTTGTCAACTTATATTTGTATAAGCAAAACGCAACGAAACGAATAAATAACAATGCTCAACGTGAAGAAGTGTGATTGACCAGATATCAAAGATTGTAAACACAAATATTTAAGTCAGGACCGTGAATTACTCGAGGTCAAAGACTTCATTACAAAAACTAACAGAGCAGATTAATATGTGGTCTTTGAGTGGACTGAACATTTGTAAGTCTTGCGACAGCTAAAATTAAATTACAATCTTCAGCGCTGTCTTTTAAATTAAAAAATATATAAATGGTTGCTGTAAAGCTTCTGAAACATCGGGCTACTTAAATAATTAAATAAACCGCGATATAATCCGTTAGAGTAGTTTTATTGTATATTATGTAACATATTTTCTTAATTCCTTTATTATCATACAGAGGAGCAAAGGAGAAGACATCCACATACTTACAATACAGATCTATTGATCTCCATTTCTCCTCGCCTTCAGTGGGACACCTAAATCAGATGGAATAGCATCGCCAGTATTAGGTACCTCCGAGAAACAAAAACCAGCTACTAGTTAGTAATTATGAACCTAGTTGTTCCCCTAAATTGTTTGGCATATTCTTCTGGTAGACTGAATGTAATTCATTATATGTTTACTTAAGTTACCGACTAATCCATTGTCATTACATTTAAAAGCGGAATTGTTTCATCCTTATGCTCCTTATGATTGGCGCTCTATTGGAGAGGTCTAGGTTTAATCCCCACCATGGCCAACCATTGTCGTGGCGATAGGTTTCAGTAGCCTGGGCCTTGGGCGGCGCATAAAATGATCATATATTTTTCTTCCATTAATTAGAAGTACCACGCTGAACCCCTTAATTACACTTTGAATGAGAATAGTTTTAAATTGTGAAATTAATAAAAAAAAAAATATTTGCAGAACAAGGACATCTTGAACATTTTCAGTGCGAGGAGGACCTTACATGATTCATAAGATAAGAGCATACTCTTGTTTACGTCGAGTACACCGAGTTTGCACTTGGTGTTGTATATAACAAGGGAATGTAGGCCATTTTTTTTGTTGACGCGGGGAATCGCGCGGGGGAACGCGCTCCACCACATACCCTGGGTGGGGTCCAGTGGTGTGTGGGGCTCGCGGCACATTTATAGTGCCGAGTGCAATCAGTGGAAATTTAAGGCAACTCGACGGTTAGTCAGTCCCGTAAGGGACCGACGCCTCCTCAACAGAAGGTTTGCCCTCGCCCCTTGCCCGGTGCGCAAATGCGCCTCCTTATTAATCCTCTCTTCTTATACTCTTATAATGGTTTAAAGAGCAGCCCCCTCGGTTCAATTGGCTTCGCACAAGGTGTCTCGTTTCAACTCAGGCTACTGAGCCCCACCGCCACGGCCAAGGCTTGGACCGTGGTGGGAAAGATATACCTGGGGATAGGGTTAACAGACGAAATGATTTGTCCGGAGAAAAAAATCCTGATTTCTATTCAATAATTCTGATATTTTGTTGCAGAAGAAATCAGTTCTTCATCTTTCTACCATAGAAATCTGCATTTTATTGGAAATATAACAAAATCCTGATATTAGCAAAGCCCGGCCGGCAAACCTGAGAAGAGTTCAAAAATCCTGAAATCTCGCGACAAATTCTGAGATATGGTACACTACCAGGGGTAGACCAAGACTGACATACCATGATTAGAATTAGCAAATACTGTCCGAATGAGTCTATGCAACCGGCCTGCCTGTGTGAAAAGAAAAGTGAATGTGGAGCAACCAAGACAAGTGTGCAAAAATCATGACATGTGACTATTCCCTCAGCCTAACCCATTAAGGAACTGGCGTGTAATGTATTGCTGTATTAAGTCTTGTAAGGAAATGCGGTACTTTTAAATCTCATTTTAAACATTGCGGTTGTTCCCCGACCAGGTCACCTAAATTGATAAAATCGGAACAGATAAATCACGATCAAACGTGTCTAACGCTTGACTGTGGTCTACATACCAACTCCAAATAGGAAAAGCCTGATAAGCATTGATTAACTTTATTTTTAGTTAATGCTGATGACACTAAGTTTTAAAATGATATCTTTCGCAAAACAATGTATCAAACTTTGAGCAATAATGTACAATCTCAACTTTCACCAGGAACAAAAGATTGTAACATTAAATAATGTATATTTTACGCTGAAATTTAATTGTTATATTATGGCGGCCCAAGACACAAGCTTAGCTTACTTTGGGAGCCATTAGTAACTTTTGTATATTTTTATATGTTACTTGAAATAGTTTTGGTTTCATTTGACTTGATGAAAGGATATAAAGCGGTGCTGGTTTGAGCTATGAACGGTAATATAATCTCTAATTATAAGCCGTGACAGAGCCTGTAACACATTATATTCCCCCCTTAAACCCCCTTGGCTTGCCATCATTTCGAATACCTATTAAGGTACAATTACTGCTATGGAGAGTACCGCGTTGGAGCCTCTTGATAATTACCGACGCACCATAAACATCCGCATGGTTGTTATGCCCATTCACTTTAATGGGACATTAATAGTTTCTAGAAAACAATAATAAAAAGTATCTCTTACCAGCAAATTAATTATCACTGGGCCTGAAAACAAATGGAATTTGTTAGAAGTAGAATCATATTATAATGTCCTAAGCATTCAGCACTTTCGTGAAGCAAATCACGACTGAAAAGTGGCCCGTCCGGGGATACCTCCCCTTGATGTTCACTTCGCTCACATGATACCACCGTAAGGGACAGAATTACTGTCGCGTTTCGTGCGGTTTGAGTTGCCGGCGGCCCAACGGAGGGGAAGAGGAAAGGGGGACAACGCATCTGAGTGACAAAAATGCGGATGTTTATGAGCGTCGGTAGTCACCAACGGTCTTCGACTGCTCTTTCGTCTCCTCATACTATATATAAAACACATCTATGTACGCTAACCATTGTCAACATCAAAATCGATTTGAATGCGCCGCCATATATAAAATAAACTTGTTGTGAGAATTTACTTTATATTTTTTTTACCGCCAAACACATTGGCGGTAGTAGAAATACTTATTTTGTTTATATCTTTTGAGAAAAATAACTGGTATTTGTCGTTCTGTACACGCACATGACACAGTCTATTAAACAGGTGAATTGTAACAATGTTGCATAATAAGTTATCCCATCTCATTTACGTGTTACACGCCAATTTCGTATGAGGCCACGTTCCATTACCGCCGAAATAGGCTGGCACGACCGGGAGGGTACCTCTCGCTCACACGATACCGCCGTGAAGTGACACCTGTGTGCAATGTACGATTTTCCGATAGCCCATGGAAGAGGAAGAGCGCACGCATCTGTGCAATCTCACATCTGCATGAGAATTATGGGGACGTCCAAGGGCGACGCTAGTCCTCAAAGCCTCAGACTCCTCGTCTCCTCCTATACTTTACTAAGAAGACGTGTTAATCCAGGTTGTCGCTTTTCTAAGAGTTTCAGATCTCGAGAGGTGGCTATCTGATACAGGCTCTCATATGCACTCCTAGCCGGTGATCACTTGGGGAATATGCGAAGCCCCCCCCCCCCTCCCCTTCGCATATTCCGGAGGGGGAACGCATATGCAGATGTTAATGAGCGTCGGTAGTCACCAAATAGCACCAATTTCCCCATTGATAAAAACATGCCACACTCGATGTGTATGATCCGTTTCGATTGAGTTCTTTAAAGAAACAGTTTTGTAATGTAACGAAGAAAAAATCGGAGTCTTTTGATCTATCGACGCCCATAAATATTCGCATAAGAGTTATGTAGACGTGTTGCCCCTGCTCTCTTCCAATCATCCATCGGTAACACACAAACTGAGAAGCATACCCATTACTTTTACCACCCCGGTTATGCCGGTCAAAATGTTAAGGAAACCACAATTCCACCAACCGGGTAGCGGGATCAAATCCCTAAGCCTAAATTCAAAAATACAGGTAACATTTTAATAGATTTTATTTTTAGCCTGAGAATTTGTTTACGTTCTCCGAGCGAAAATTTGGATAAGCGCCAGCTTGTAAACGCCTCTTCATGTGTAATATCTCGCCGCTTTGCCTGCGTCCAGTTTGGATCATCCACAGCAAGAAAACGTCCACTGCCGGACATAGGCCTTCACCATAGAACACTATGCGTTTCGCACGCGTGCATCATGCATCCAGCTGCTCCACCACCTCGACCGAGTCGTCAGTCCAGTTGGTAGGAGCGAAGCAGAACACGGTATTCCGGAGCTTGAAGGATGTTCAAGCACAGACGTGGGGTTGTGGGTTCGAGTCGCGGGTTGGACCAAAAATATTTGTGCACTATAATACGACCTGCGCGGTTGGTTCGCCTTATTGAGCTGGCTGCAGTAAATCTGGCTAGGATAGTATTATTAACCCCAACATGGTTCGAGCCTTGTCGTGGCGGTGGGGCTCAGTAGCCTGGGGTGATCCGAGACAATAGAGGTGGCGACTCTGAGTACCCCTCCTATAAGAAGAGGGGACTAAAGAGCAGGAGGAGGTGCCGCTCTTTGTACCCCTCTTATAAGATGAGGGGACAAAAGAGAAAAATTGGCGGCGCTTTTGCGCACGGGGCAAGGGGCGAGGATGGGAACTTCACCCCATTGCACTGTCCCGGAGTCGATGGGGTTGTCATGTGGTGCCGGGACAACCCCATCTGTGGAGGTGGCGTTGGTCCCTTTGGGGGCTGACTTGCCGTCGAGGTGCCCTGATGATTTGCTGTTCCGCAGCACCTCACCAAAGGCGGCACTGGTGGCACCCGCGGTGGTTTTTGTGGGTTTTTGGCACTATATAATGTGCCGCGAGCCCCAAACACCACTGGACTCACCAAAGGCGGCACTGGTGGCACCCGCGGTGGTTTTTGTGGGTATTTGGCACTATATAATGTGCCGCGAGCCCCACACACCACTGGACTCACCAAAGGCGGCACTGGTGGCACTCGCGGTGGTTTTTGTGTGTATTCGGCACTATATAATGTGCCGCGAGCCCCACACACCACTGGACTCCACCCAGGGCCAGTGAAGGCGCGTAAATGCGTTTCCCCGCGTCAAAAAAATGATACTATTATTAACTCCACCGTGGTTCAAGCCGTGTCATGGCGGTGGGGCTTAGTAGCCTAGGGAGAACCCAGGCGAAGCCAATTAAACCAAGTGGCATCTTTGCACCCCTCCTATAAGAAGAGGGAGCTAAGGATGAGAAGGAGGACGCGCTCTCGGTACCCCTCTTATTAGTAGAGGGGACCGAAGAGCAACAGGAGGAGGGCAAGGCGCGAGGATGGTAACCGCAGGCCATTGCACTTTCCCAAAGTCGGTGGGGTTGTCCTGTAGTGCGGGGCAACCCCATCTGTGGCGTTGAAGCCTGTAACTTAGGGAGCCGACTAGCCGTCCAGGTGCCCTGACTATTTGATGTACCGGAACACCTCACCAAGGACGGCACTGATGGCACCCGCGGTGGTTTTTGTGGGTATTCGGCACTATCATGTGCCGCGAGTCCCACACACCACTGGACCCCACCCAGGACCAGTGAGGGCGTTTGCAAAATATATAATAAAGTCTATGTACAATCGCGCATGCTTTAGAATGACAGATGAATATGAAAACGTATATCTTGTATTTTTGTACATCAATGGTGATAACATCTAATCTCATAAACACAATGTTCAGAAACTTATGTTTTCAAGTTATGCGACCTACAATTGAACGTCCATTGTTGGAGATGTTTTCAATGCGGTAATAATAAACAGCAAATTCAATCGGCATAGAGATTTATTATCAAATCAGCCACAAGTGACACACAAAGGGACTCGACGGACAAAGCCGACACTTAGTACATTGAACCTGACGTTATTGATATCACTTCTTGAATAAAAAGTATCCTGATGATGAGAAATCGAAACCGGTCTTAAATGTAAAAAAATATATTTATTAAATATTGACGTCTTAAGTTTACGCGAATGTTACTCATTACAATAAAACTAATTTTACGGATTCTAACGCGGTTTATTTAAATGAAGGCTTCTGAAATGTCGGGCTAGTTAAATAATTAAATAAACCGTGCTAGAATCAATCCGTAAAAGTAGTTTTACTGTAATTAATAAATAGTTGAAATTGTACATAAACTGTTTCTAATCCCTGGCGCAAAAAGAGCACCCTTATTTTTGCGTAGAGACTTATATTTTTACGGTGGCTATAAGATTGAATAAGTAATATGTTATAATTGCCTCTTTATGGGACCTACTTTCCAAGAGGCGACGCGGCAGTCCAAAACAAAGATGGCGAGACGAACTCGACGGATACCTGTCTGTTGGCACGATGTTCTGGACAGAGATGAAGTTCCGCTCAAACGAGTGAACTAATTTGGATAAATCTTTTTTGTTAGAAAGGCGACGTATGCGAAGTGTTTTTAGTTATGTTTCATGAAAATGTGTGCAGCCATTTGAAAGTAATCATCTCTTTTCCGAAATTATGTAGAATCATTCATTTAATATGTCGGAAGTTTTATAACTGTTATACTTAACTTTTGTTCATCAAATGATATCATGAACTTCCATCAACAACAACTTTACTGTTGATGGAAATTCATGATATCATTTAATTGTTTTAAATTTTATTATTAGCTAGTGGCCCGCGGTTTCGCACGCATTAAACCGCAAGGAACCCATACTTAAGGGATGAAAAGTATTTCCATCTTATTCCAGATTGTAATCTGCCTGTGACAATTTCAAGCAAATCCGTCCAGTAAATTTTGCATGACAGAATAATAGGTATATATTATATTTCTAACATTATTATCGTGTGCGCGAATTTCATTTACGCCGACCTGTTAGCCACAATAAAGTGTTCCTAATCGAATTTAATCTCTACAATCATTTTTATAGAGATTTATCTCTCTAAGTTTTTGGCGGGGAAATGCATTTACGCAGAACATATCATCCCCGCATTGTGTCCCGTATGTAAAGGCGTCTCTTGTTATCTTTTCTCATAAGACGCATACACAGAGCACTTCAGTTCAATTGGTTCCGTGCAAGGTGACTGCTCCACATTATGCTACTGAGCCCCACCATCACAACGCCACATTGTGCATCTGTGCATCGCCTTATTAATTACGGACATCCCCTTTTTATAGTGTTGAGGGAGTGGTATAAATGAGCTGGAGTCCTTTCGGAAGATTGGCCCCCAATCTAGCTCTGAACAGCGATGCGTCAAAAGACAGTATAGGCATTTATCCAGTGGTGGGACATGGCAGGCTACCAATAAATAAATATTAATGATGATAGTATAGAAGGGCAGCCAAGCAATCGGAGCCTTTTAGCTACTACCAATGCCCTTGAATCTCTGCACAATTACTATGCCAATGCGTTGTCATACTTTCCTCTTACCCCAATGGGCCACAAGCGACTCACAAACTCCTGTGACACCTGAGATATCATTTTACGCTGGCATCATATGAGCTTGAGGTACTTCACCTGTCGTGCTGGCCCAATTCCACAACACAACATGGTACCACCTCTTATTGAACTGATTCAACGTAGCTTTATTGTGAAGAGTGATATTTATTTTTATTTATGATTTTTTTATAACATAAGGGGGCAAACGAGCAAATTTTTTTATGACTACCGACGCGCATGAATGTGTTGCCCACCTATCATCCCCCCCCCCCCCCAATGGGGCACTATATGCTTATTTATATAAACAATAAGTCTATATGATAATTCTGTTGAAGTAACTACAAAATGTTAGTTAATATAAACTAAATTTATACATAATAAAAGAAGATTTAAGTTTTTTTTATAACAAACAGGAATATCAAGACTTTTTAAGACTATGGATAGTGGACACCCATGATCATTCCCTTAATTACTATGGTAATGTGTTACATTCCTTCCTACTGTTTTTTAAAAGAAGTGGGTGACTACACATTCCCTTGTAATGATTACAGTGAGCCCAAATTTTAATGATGAAACTCTCCTAGGAGCAAAAAACAAATTCAATCAGAAGTAAACAATAGGATTAATAAGTGTTTCAAGTTTCCCTCTGCAATGTAAGCAGTTACAGTGTAAGATTTCAATAACTAGTACATTCACGAAAAGACATGGCAGCCGTATGAGCGCCAGCTGCTACACACCATAACATATCACATATTTAGGCATTTACAAAACAACAAGCCCTGAAGTTCCCAAAACGTTTACAATGTACAGTTCATGGCTCAATGACTGGCTTAATAAACATTAAAATGCCCCTAGATCTTCCCATCACTCCCTTAACGGACAAGAGAAATCACTAACCGGATATGTGTCAGTGTAGCTGTCACTACCAGACGATATTATTGGTTAACTAGAATTCATTGATTCGGAAATTTTGGAATAGAATTCAAGAACTGTTCCTGGTGCTATTTGTACTGAGACAGCTCCGGCATAAGGCATGAGAAAATAAAGCTCCTTGGCTACTACGCGGCAAAAAGGAAGCGTAGTAATAACCGTTCACACCTGTATGTAGATCTATTATCACCGATATATAATTTAACAGTAGTACGCGGCATTAAATCGAAAAATATGAAATTATTTATTGAATGTCAGTTACAAAATTCGTACTCATGTCTTACCAATTATCAAAAGCAGCAATGAATATTGAACAGCTTGCAACTGCGTACACTTTTTAATAAAGTTCAATTCACAAAATCGACGACAAAGGGTATAGATGTACGTATTTAATTTAGAAAATAACAAAAACAAAACATAAATCAGGAAACTTATACACAAAATACAAATGACGTTTGACACTATACTTGCTGTTTTTTGTAATAGTCATTAGACTTGTTACAATAATTTGCCATTTAAATTGAGGAATAAATATGTAATAAATCTAATAATACTCAAAGGAGATAAATAGTAGGGTAGGACACTAGGTCTCTACAATAACGTTAAAATCTTAAGCACAGTATAAACATTATATGCTAATATCTGTTCAATTGATAACCGTACTGTCCGTCGTCTTTCTAGCAAATAGACTCATGAGTTGTATCATGACAATAAATACATAATTGTGTGGATGTATGTAAGTGGATTTTATGTGCACGTTATTTTTTAATATAGGGGAGCAAACTTAAAAATGCAACCTTTTGACGACCTACCTTTTTTACCTAGGCTAGCTCTATATTAAAAAAAAACATTACTCTAATGAAAAATGATGTCATGAAGGTATTTAAAACAACAAATGGGGGTTGTCAGTATATTAACTATACCCAATAGCATGTCTATTACGGTCTTAAAAACCATGTGATACTGACCACAATTTATCAATTAATAATAAATTCAGTATAACCTTTGAATTTGAAAACCTGAACATATGCGATTATTTTAGACATATTTAGAGCACAACGGCATTCCCAATTCGAGGACATTTGAGAAAATTTATAGAAGCAATAAAATAGTCACTGACACGATGACTCTCTTTAGCCCTAAGTTGATATTATCCCATTCGTGTTTCAATATAACCCATTAGACCTTACCATTATTTAGAAACCAACAAGCTTGTTGGTTATGCTAATACACAGAGAATATGGAATATAGATAAAGTAACACAGGCACGCCTGTGACTGCCAGGGTCCATGTTGATTAATAGAGAAGGAAAATGAGAATGCATTGAAACTGACTTCACGTCCACATATAGTGCAGTAGCCGGTCCGGGATGGATGCGAGTAGCAGGAGATCGGTCGTCTTGATGTTCGTTGAGAGAGGCCTATGTGCAGCAGTCCAGCATTCATCCAGCATATTACATTTGTACATTATTTTTGCAAGACTGTGATCTTCTTTATGTGACGTTTCAATTTTAGACTTTTGGAAGAGGAAATCACTGTATTGTGTTATAAAGTTTGTATTGGCGCGGGCAAAAACGGGCCAGTATGTGACTGAATGTTTTTGTGTGAGTGTGGGTGTGAGTAGTGAGTGCGTTTACATTTATTTGTATGTGGATGCGTGTTGGAGAGAATGACATGGTATTAATGGATTATTAATAAATCGATATTAGATTTTGTGTATTTTTTCTTAGATAATTCTATATACTTTGATTATTTATCGTTTTAGAGTGTGGTTTAATAATTATTATTATTAGAAAAAATAGTAAGTAAATAAAATTATGTAATATATTGTACTTAAATACTTTTTAATCGGAAAACAAGACAACACCATATTCTAGTTTATTTTTTAACAAAAATCTATAACTATACAAATGTTTTAGAAATTGTCTCTTGCATTTAATTATTTTGTTTGGGGTATTTTATTTTCATAGTCTAGCAGCATTTTTATGTCAACTGTCATGTTTAGTTAATATCGTGATTGGTGTAAACAAAAATTAATATTTGTAAATTAAATCTTATATTAATTCAAAATGGGTTTATTCGGAAAAACACCAGAAAGGAATCCTAAGGATATGGTTTGTGTTTTCATAGTACATACTAATTAGTTTAATAAAGTTTATGCTAACTATAACTTTCTCAATGTTTAAGGTAAACGAATGGTCTCATAAACTTCGCAAAGAAGGATATAATTTAGATAGACAGATCCGAGGTGTGTATAAAAATTAAGTAGTGTATTTACTTTAAAAATAATAAACGTGCTTGATATCAAACTTGTCAATCTACTATATGAATCAGAAATCTCAGAAATCCTTGTTGAAAGTAATTTAAAACAGTAAACCTTGTTGGCACAAACTTGGTACATATTTTGCTAATGTATACCTACAAACAAAGCATAAAGTACATGCTTCAAGTGTAAAGTGAGATCCCGTAAACGGGCCACCAGCTTCTTACAAACCACATAAATAGCCACCACCATCTGCCGCTAGATATCATCAGGTATCTGTGATTGGCTGTTAAGGGAATTTGGTAAATAGATAAAAATTGT
This sequence comes from Eumaeus atala, assembly GCA_017140195.1. Taxonomy (NCBI): domain Eukaryota; kingdom Metazoa; phylum Arthropoda; class Insecta; order Lepidoptera; family Lycaenidae; genus Eumaeus; species Eumaeus atala. Next base: position 60,205 of record JAFELO010000161.1, read on the forward strand.
CTAAAATATTATTCTAGATTCAAAATTATCATTGTCTATTACACAACCAGAGAGAAATCAGGCGCAGGATCAACTGTTCGAGAAGCTCTCTAAGACACAGGGGTTACACTGCCAACTTCCTGACTTCAAACTGTTATTAAAAATTCAAAATCTAACAACTCATTAGTCCGACCCAGGACCTCACAACTGTGGTTGAACATTCTTGTCACTAGACCATGACGCAGTAATGATTAAAAACATATTAGTTAAAAACCAGCAAACACTTATTTCAGGTATACAAAGAGAGGAAGAGAAAATTAAGAGGTCCCTAAAAGAAGCAGCAGCCAAGAACGACAAGCAAGTGTGTACTATATTAGCTAAAGAAATAATCAGATCAAGGAAAGCTATCAGTAAAATATATACAAGTAAAGCACATCTGAATTCAGTTCAAATGCAAATGAAGAATCAATTAGGTAAGTAAATAAATGCAGCACTGCAAGAGATAGCGATATGCTACATTGCTGCTATATTGAGCCCACAATACTATGACCTCTCCGTTACATGACATCTGTAATAATATATAATCTTAAGTGTTTTGAACACATTTTTTATGAGTGACAGATGTGCAGTTGTGTTTCATGCTATTTCAAAGATTCTGGTGGTCAAATACAAACTCATTTTTATTTGTTTAAGCCCAATTTGCCTTTTACTCAATTTATGTTACAGCCACCTTGAGGGTAGCTGGTTCATTGCAGAAATCAACTGAGGTATGACATATGTAATATTTTTCTATTATATTAGAGTGAACAATATAAGAGTTTTGGTCATCTCGTGATTAGCTTTTCGTACTTCAACCCTCATGGACAAGTTTCAAACCCCTCCATGTATTTATGAGTTATTTGAACTTAAGTACATTTTCTGAGGCGAAGGAAGAAATCATGAGGAATCACAGATTTGCATATTCTAGTTCCACCTAATCTGAAGCTGAAATTTAATGATAATGTATTTGTGCTTTCAGGCGTGTTTACACTTAATGGTTAGACTGGGTTAAGAAAGAAAAGTTTTATTCCAAACTTTGATTTGATTGATATTGAATGATACTTATGTTCCTCAATTCCAGAATTGAAATATTAAAATTATTTCTAGATTACGAAATTATAAAATCCCAGACACACACCCCAATTAAGAAGTTATTTGCATTTTTTTATATTCTGGGTTCATTGGTTTACCTCTAGCAATCAATTAAGCAAATTGATCCTAATTGAACTCAGTACTAAGCTTCACAAGTTCCGTACAAGATGTATACAAATTTAAAATAATAGCAGACTCAAAATTGTTTTTAGGTAATGCAAGCTATGCAGTCATTACTAAGACTCCCGGAAATTGCTCAAACGATGCAGGAGTTGAGCAAAGAGATGATGAGGGCGGGCATCATCGAGGAGATGCTGGACGAGACCATGTCCAGCGTGGAGGACGAGGAGGAGATGGAGGAGGCGGCACAAAGTGAAGTGGACAAGGTATGAGGCTTCTGTGGATTGGGGTCAGTTTCACCGGTCCTACTTGATCTCATAAATCTGTAAATTAGAAACTTTATTGAGAAATAAAATAAGCAATATCAGTTTCATAGATTCCGATTGGATTATTTATGTGGTGGTTGATATTTGAGCATCAAATATCTAGTTGACACTTCAATAGTAACTGCGAACCTCTGATACCAGCCCTTAGTAAGGGGTAGGCCCGTGCTGCATTGTAAACAAATTGATCCGGCACGACCTGGGGGAGATGACTTCTCGATTACATGATACTGCCTTGTGAAGGCTGTGCCATTTCCCGGTTAGTCTTTTTCGAACTTAAAATACATGACAAGTTCCAGTTTCACAGGATTCAATTAGTAGTAGATATAAAGTATTTGGTAGTTTAGTAGATATAAAGTATTTGGTAGTAGATTTAAATGTCCAATAGCTACTTGATGTAACCCGCCCTTGAGGCTTGATAACTTGCTGCAGTCCCAGAATTTTTGTAAACTACCTAGCTCGGGTATGGAGTTTATCTGTTAGTAAATACATTTTAATCAGCAAAAGCAATCGCAATTGTTATTTTGGATTATCTTCTACTACATACAGCTAAATACGCTACATCTCTCTGGATATGTCTCTTTTGATGCACAGCATGTGCATACATAGAAACTTCTATGGAACACTTTCATTTATCTTAAGAAAACCATTAATTGTATTTCAGGAGAAAAAATATTTTTATTTTATTCTACATTATGGTTCATTGTATTTAGGTCTTTGTCTGTGTTTTTCAACGAAATCCGGATCCAAATAAACATATAAACTGTCACATTCGTGGTACTGGTAGGAAACTATAAACTTTCCTTTTTTTCGGGTCTGAACTTTGTCGTGAAAGGGAAGAAAAGCTCGATGTAGCTTCATCGGACTGTTATGAGAGCTCGGCGAACCTAGGTTTAGGGTCGAAAGTGGGACCGACCACCCCCCCCTTCCGCTGATGGGAGTAGTGCATCCCGATATGAGAGTTTGTAATAGCTAGTTTAGCTATCATTACCATCACACGAGAGACCGAGAGCTCCCTCCTCCCCCCGACTCTGACGTCGAGGGCAGCTCGCGGAGGTGAATGTAAACAACTACGTCTGCTCAGTGCAATTGATCACTCCATGCAGGTGCTGTGGGAGCTGACGCAGGGCAAGCTGGGCGAGGCGCCCGCACCGCCCACGGCCGTGGGAGCGCCGTCCACCAGCCGGGAGCCCGAGGTGGCGGCGCCCGACGAGAGCGAGCTGGACGAGATGCAGTCCCGGCTGGAGGCGCTGCGCTCTTAGGCGTATACTGTAAGTCCGTACACATGTTGTATGTATGTGTATGAATGTTGAGGAGGTGCCTTAAGGCAGGTAGGTAAGGATCGTGCTGTGTGGCACTGCGCTCTCTCCGCCTACCCCATTAAGGAGCCGTCGTGAAGATGTATGTGTGTGTAATATAAATAAGTAATAGTTAATATTACTAAATAGTTGAACGGCCTCCTGCCCGGTGCACTGACGACTTGGAGGTTGGAGTCGCTGGTTCCAAGTGGCTCGTGACCGTAACCGGCGCTTCCCGGCGGGTGCCTATGTCCAGCAGTGGACGCTGTTCGGCTGATGGTGATGATTGCTAAATAATATATTCCAGGTAAATAAAGTCTATTCATAGTCTTAATGATAATATGAGAGAAATGAAAAATAGTTCTTAATTATAATGAACCTATTTCATTATTGTGGTAGTACACAGCATGCGTTGCAGCCGAGTCGTTCCTGCACGACCCGGGAAGCATCTCTCGCTCCGTATTACCATAAAGTGACAGCTATCGCGTTTCGTGCGGTTCATGAGTAGCCCGTGGCCCATTGGACAGAGAGCAACACGTCTCCCTAGAATTATTTGGATGTTTATTGTTGTTTCAATGGACATCAAAGGTCTCTTCGACTACACCTCTCTCCCATTATACTGTTAACAATATATGTATTTCTTGTGGACAAATTTTGGCTTTAATTAACTTTATTTTTCAGATAAGATCGCTGTAAATTTAATTATGTAGGCGAGAAGGAGTCGACGCCACTGTAGTGTTTCCAAACACACGCTATGCCGCCATTACCTATTTTATTTAACATTGTGGCCCATTGGACGGGACGAAGAAAGACGGGCAACGTTTGCATGATGAATATGCAGATGTCTACGGGTGTCGGTCGTCAAAAGGCAGGTTGCTTTTTTGCCCCCTATATTATAAAAATAATTTCAACTAAAAAAAAAACTACGTTATCAAGTGTATAAGAAAAGCGTGTCCCTATACTAAATACCGTAAGAACTTGTGTGACAAGTACTAGACAACGGAAATATATTATTTTATTTTAAGAAATTTTATATATTTAATTTTTTTATTACATAAATACATATGTACACATCCATGACTTAGGCGGTATTCGAACCCGTGACCTCTGACGTAACACGCGGACTAACCGCCACGTCACCAACTGAGCCTCGCCTTATTAATTATAATAAAATACTGTTATATATTTGAACTGTAAAACAACGAAACCCGCAACATGGTTACAACTGTGCTTCTTATGTATTGTCAATAGTTAGTGTTACAATTAAGTACATTTAATATATAAGACCTTAAATAAATTGTACTTTAATATTGCTTTTTAATTTCATTTAATTATTATTTAAGTACACAGATTTAATTAACTTTGTGATTGTCCAAATTTGGGTCAGAAACTCTGTAAGCGAATACCGAAATAACGATATAAGACATTAGTTTTGTCTAAATTTCCTATAGTTTTGATTATTTATTTTCTATTTTTCTTATAGTCGGTTTACTTAAAATGTCGCCTGTTGATCGTTAACATTGTTCTAGTACACGTACACGTGTGCACATTTAAGATACGGCTACAGTGTGCGCTGGCTCTACACTAACAGTGTCTTACCAGAGATTTTACAATTGTTACATGTATTATAATTTTAATTAAGCTTTATTAAAATATTTGTAAAGTGGCATTTCAAGATGTATATTTATTAAACACCTAACACACTAACGACTTTTACTAGAATCCCTTCTATTATTTGGTCGTCTGTATGCTATTGGCAAAAAAACGCCATCTAGCTCGTGAAGGTGAAATTACCAGAAACTAAAATAGCTACAAGTCTGTACTCTATAACTCGGACAATCAGAGCCGTGCTCTTGTTTCCTGAAGTTTAAGCAGCGGTGGCCAATCCTTCACAGACTAATCAACACACCAGAGTATTGTACAAAAATGTATCCGAAAGCTGTTACTCTGATGCTGTAATCGGACGAAGTGTGCCATGTTCCAGTAGGAGACTGCCGGGCGGGCTGGAGTGTTATATACTTGTGTGTATTGAAGTGTTACGTCAGGATGACATATGGAGGGCTGTGTGACCATCCTATAAGGGATGGACTCGAGACGAGGAGTATTACTTGTACTGTGACAAGCTACAACACATGACCGAGGTACACACCCAGGGTGTGCTCAACTCATGGCCTATGGGGCCGAACTGTGTGATGTGTCTAACACTTGCACCAGCTGTGATCACAAGACAGCTATGTAAATATCTAGACAGATATGAAACAGAGAGGAGGTGCAGAATGGCTGGAATGGAAAGAGGACGGGCGAGCGGCGGAGACACTACTCATTTTCCGGCGCCTCTCTAACCGGGCTCATGGGTTAGGGTGGGATATAGATATCTGATACCTCCCCAATGGGCAAGAATCCCAGGAGAAAGTTAGAGACAAAATTGAAACGAAGTACTGTATATCTATAAATATATTTGAAATAATACTTTCTTCACATTGCTTATAAATAATATCAAATAGTTTACACGTTTTATCACAGTCGGTTACAACATCTTGGACGATAGCTCCAGCTCCAGCGTCAGGTCCTGGATGGACTCCTTCTTCAGCAGCGGCTTCCTGTCGTTCTCCTTTGCCTTCTTTGGGTTCTTCTTTTTTGTTAATCTGTCAACAAATTTTTAATACTTTAATTACTTTTCCATAGCCTAGGCAAACAAGCAATGGGAGTCATTTTGGAGGATTACCAGCACCCACTAACATCCGTGGATGTACCCCCTTCACCTACACCTCCCCAATAGGCCACCGGCTATTCACAATCCTCACGACACACGGCAGCATATTCGTCACTCTTGAGGCGGTATCATGTATCTCCTCCGGATCTATTCGGCTGCAATATATTAAAAAAAAACCAAATGTATGTATATGTCACCGTCGGATTGTCTAAATCGCTGTATTTCATTACGGCTAACCATTTTCAAAAACAAGGCCGTTTTATTTCGTGGCGGGCCAACGATTAGCCACATTGAATACGGCTGAGTGCCATTTGGCCAGAAAGAGTTCGGCGTTGTACGATATACAATAACGCTAGCCTTATTGAAATAAAGTGAATCATTTTCCGCCTTTTCGACACGTTTTAGTTCCTGACTTTAACACTCGCGGCGTTGCTTGACATGACAACAACAATGGCGCCGCTTGTAGCATACAGAGAAATTAGGAAGCTCCGGACTAAGCCTTTGTGGTCAGGTTATTTTTTTTATTTGCACTCCAAACACTTGGCCTAATTTCATACTATCACTGCCTAATCAAGAGATTTAATGAGGCTGAGCGTCAGCCGCCATATTGAAGAACGTCTCGCAATGATAATCCGGCTAATCATTCGCCAGCCACAAAACAAAACGGCCCTGCTCTTGAAAATTAGCTAGCCGTAATGTTATACGGCGATTTGTACAAAACGACTACGACGTACATATAAGCTAGCCACTTTATTGTGAGTACCTACCGGTACTAGTGCCTGTAGAATGTGGGACCGCGGTCACCAGAGCCGTATCCCTTGGGCCCAACACGGGCCGTGGTATTGTGGCTACCAGAGGCCCATGATTGTAGTCAATAACGGCTATAGGATCGTAGCCAATAGGACTTTACGAACATGTCTACTAAAACGGGAGCTACGTGGCTAATAGGTTTTTGGCCACACGATTCGCAACTGGTTACCTGTTGACGACACCGTCGGGCTGGTCCATCATGCGGATGATGAGCGCCTGGTCGGAGGAGTCCAGCGGCGCCACAGAGATGTCGCGCACGGCTCGGAACTTGCCGCAGTTGTTCAAGTGCTCGTTCTCCAGCCGGAAGTAGTTCCAGATGAACCGTCTACACATATGACATATGAATAAATTTACAGACTATAAGGCCCGGTGAGGCGAGCCATTTTAAGTGCTACGTATATCATCTCTTACTTCCGGCGTAACCACTGTATATGAGCAAATAAAATGTGTCAGACAGCCCTTAAAAAATGTCCGTCAAAATCAACAACTGAACGCATCTAGTTATAAAACATTGTCATTTTCATCTGTTATTATCAATAATGTTGTGATTTTTGAGCATATGTTTAGTCCCTTTTTTCAACGCGACCTAAATAGTAAACAAATATGGAGTACTTCCAGTCGAAGACAATATAGCGCAATAATGCGGTAAAGTGTTGTGACACAAAGAGCAAATGAATGAATGAGTCGACTTTTATAAAGGAAAGTCTCTAAACAAAGTTAATGTACAATGTCGCCTGGCTCAAATGGTAATGTGGCGGTTAGTCAAGTGTTACGCCTGAGGTCGCGGCTCGAATCCCGTTTATATGCATTTGTATACAAAAAAATATATAAAATTTATAGAAAATATTGCCCGTTGTCTAGTACCTGTAACACAAGTCCTTACGGTACTTACCACAGGACTGGGCTAACGATATTATAATGTCCACAGATATTGTTAATGTCATTGGTCAACTTTTTTATCCTAACATAAATAAAAAAGAAATTGCTTTACGTCACTTGCATTACGTTTAGTACGTTTCTGACATTTACGATGTTATGAAGTATTTTAATGCATCAGGAGACGTTAAGACTTAGACTTTGAGTTTAGATAACGATAGTGAGATTGGATAGATTAAAATATGTATGATAAACCTGAACACCTCCAACGGCGCGAGTATGGACACCATCGTGTCCCCGCTCACCAGCTGGTTCTCGATGAGCAGGAACGACGGCACCCAAATGAACCGCAGCACTAGGTCCTCCACTATCGCGAAGTAGTAGAACTGAAATAGACACATTGACTAATGACGTTGTCACTTTACGGCGGTGTCAGCGAGAGGTACCTCTTCGGTGACAACTTTCAGTGTCGCGTTCCGTGCGGTTTGTGAGTAGCCGGTGGCACATCGGGGGGAGGGGAAGGAAGGAAACGCATCGGCATAGTAAGTATATGGATGCTCATGGGCGTCGCTCGTCGTAAAAATGCTCCGATTTCTCGTTTGCCCCCCTATCATATCAAAAGAAGTCCGAGCGGTACTTATAGTAATCCGATGAAGCTCTATTGGGACTCCTTCGCTTCCACACATACGTTCAGGTACGGAAAAAATCAGCTGCCAGTAAGTGAAAGTTGGGCGACGAGACTAGGTTTGGTGTCGACTCTTCCGCATATGGGTAAAGATGCATCCGTATGTGAGAGTTAAAATTGCTAATTGACTCACGATAACTATAGCCGGAGCGACCGCGGGATCCGCGATCTCCCGACGATGACGACGGGGGGTGGGTCACGCGCGACAGCCACAGTGGCCGTCACATGCCTATGTCACGTTACGACTCACCGGCGGGCTGTAAACGATCTCATCACGCAGCAGCGCGTTCTCCGCGGCGGGGCCGACACTCAGCAGCCCCCAGTCCATCTTCACGTCCCAGGTGTAGGTGTACACGGAGGAGAGCAGCTGGCACGCCAGCCACACGTACAGGAACGGGCTCTGGTACGTGCCCGCGTACGCCGCTGCGGGCGCGCACGCGGGAGTTTAAAAAGAGAGCACTGGACGGCTTAGGAAGCAGTTGGCCGTGTTCACTTCCAAAGACTTATTCTCTTCTCCAACATTGAAAAGATACATTTTGTGTTGCCTTTTGTAGCGGGCGTAATTCGATTGTGCAAAGACAGAGGGAGTTTAAAATCAAATTTGTGGGCACCCAGCGATTTTGCCTGCATAGCAACTGAATCAGGCCGGCACGACAGGGCGACACGAACCACCGTAAAGAGACATTTTCGGTGTCGCGTTCTGTGCGGTGAGTAGCCGGTGGCTTATTGGAGGGGTAGAGGAAGGTAACGCATCGGCATAGAAATTATGCGGGTGTACAAGTTTCTTCGATAGTCGTAAAAAATCTCGGATTTCTTGTTAGGCCCATAAACTATAAGGAGAAATCAGCAATTGTCCTGGGACCGCTGTTTTGCAAAAAAATCACCTACATCATTAGTTCATTAGCTAAACAATAGTAGCATAAACATTTTATTGACACAAACTTGAAGAACGAAGTGGTACACGGCCCTCTAGCACATCACCACTTCAATACTTGTTCGTGCATTTAAGCACCTTTAAAAAGTCTAGTTTTTGTAGGCTTACGGTAAAAAGCAATAATTACGAATATTATTATAATTATGGTAACATTTCTAATAACAAGGAAGAGGTAGTGCCATGCTGCATAGGAGGCGGTGGTGCCATGCACAGTGCATAGCACTACATCCTCTTATGTAACGGAATTGCGCCGGCACGATCGTGGAGGTACCTCTCGCTCACACAATACCGCCGTAAAGTGATATCTTCAGTGTCGCGTTTCGTGCGGTTTGTGAGTAGCCGGTGGCCCATTGGGGAGAGAGGAAAGGAGGAAAACGCATCTGCATTGTAATTATGTGCATGTTCATGGGCGTCGGTAGTTGTAAAAAAGGCTACAATTGCCCCTTTGACAACCTATTCTATAAAAAAACCAGCAGTGGACCGATAATGATGAAGTGAGTATAAAATGATTCACCAGCTCAGGCTCTGCAAGAAGTGAGTCCACGTGATTCTTACGCGACATTAGAGAATATACAGTTTTTGTGTGTCTTTGTCCGTTGGAAAACAGAGAATTGACATTAATTTTTAGACCTAACATCGAGCCGAACGAACGTCTCTGTTACTTTCTTCAGTGGGTCGTGCGTTGTGTGTCGAGCTAGATCATGCCGGGAACTTTGCATGCATAATTCACGTCACTGGTACAGTACATGCATACACTACGATACGTCACATGGGCAAGGGCGACGTGCGCGTTCTCACGCTTATACTCATGTATTGTAACAGTGACCAGAATTATGCATGCACAATGGCATGGTCTAACTTCACACACAAGGCACGTCGTGCTGAGGAACGGTAACAGTCTCACCCGGTCCGACAAGTGCAGTAATGTGGACACTCACATCCATATATAGTGCGCAGCGTAGAGAACAGCACCACGAAGAAGGTGGTTGAATATTTGCCTGCGTTGACGAGGTGCGGGAAGGCCTCGCGGCTGTCGCGGTAGCGGCGCAGGCACTGCCAGAAGCGGGTCCACGCTGGCACTACGTTGACTGCGGCGCGGCTCAGTATGAACCACATGGATTTTTCAAATGAGTCTGGAACAAAAGACGACATAATTATGCTGATGTTCATGGGCGTCGGTAGTCGTCGAAAGACTCCGATTGCTTGTATGTCCCCCTATAATAAAAAAAAACGGCCGAAGAACTAGGTACGATATATACGGCTACTTACTGTCGACAGTAAACCAGTCGCCGCCGGCGATGTAGAAGCACACGAGGTAGTGGAAGTCCAGGAAGGCAAAGGTGAAGGAGTTCCACTGGTCCGCCAGCCAGAAGTCCGCGAACAGCACGGGCACGAACGGCGCCGCCAGTATGCGCCCCTGCCGAACAACTCATTATCCAGCGTTCTGCAAGATGTAGTGCGCGCAACCGGGGAGGTACCTCTCGCTCACATTACACCTGCATAAATTGACTATGCTGTATGGTTTCGTGCGGTTCGTGAGTATCCGGTGGCCGATTGGCGCGATCTGGTTAAGGAGGTGCCTATACGGACGGTGGTCACAAAATTGCTCCAATTACTCGGTTGTCTAACATATATTAAAAATCTACTTTTCACTTAGCACACTTAGCGTTTCTACTTACTACTTTTCACTTAGCACACTTAGCATTCTAAAGCTTTTTGATGATCATTAATCAGGGCCTCGCGAGGTGCCTTAGAGTGTAACGCCATTAGCTGAATTAAGCTTTGGTTCCCCAGACAAGCGGAGCCGTCATGCAGAGGCCCGCGACATGGCGGCAATGGCGTCACCAGTACGTCGGTTGTGTACACCAAACGGTGGTCAAGGGCAGCGTGGGACTCTGACATCATAATACATGAAAATGGCCACGAGGGATCAAAACCAAATTGTAACAGAAACCCTCATTAAAATGTTGTAGTGAACTTGAAAAATTAAAACGAACCGAATTGAAACGAAACGATCCTATCAACACCCTCCTGCACGTGAAAATTCGACGAGCAGATCAGATACGAGGGAACATAGATTTTTTTTAAATAGCATAAGTGACTGGGGGAGGCAAACGAGAAATCGCAGCATTTTGATGAATATCGGTAGTCATAGGTAGTCGAGGAGGCGATTTTTGTAACCCTTTTATAAGAGGGGACAATAGAGAAACAGCAGGAGGCGCTTTTGCGCACGGGGCAAGGGGCGAGGACGGGAACTTCACCAAAATGCACTGTCCCAAAGTTGGTGGGGTTGTCCTAGGGTGCGGGGCAACCCTGCTTTGGAGGTCGCGTCTGTCCCTTAGGGGACTGACTGGCCGTCGATGTGCCCTCATGATTTGTTGTTCCGGGGCACCTCACGAAAGGCGGAACTGATAGCACTCGCGGTGGTTTTGTGTGTTTTCGGCACTATCATGTGCCGCAAGCCCCAAAACAAAGAACAAAAAAGATAATAAAGTGGACTCAGCCTAGTACCAACAAGCGTATAATGTAAGAGAAAACTCTAAAAAAAATTATCTAAGAAAAAAAAAGTACTTACACATATCCTCAAGAACCAAAACCGCGCCTCATGCCTGAACACCTTCAGCGGATTCATGAGAAACACCAGCATAATGATAACCAGAGCCAGGGGATTGACGAAGGGCGGTATACTGAGACTGGCGCTGTATATAAAGGACAGGATACTGAGGGCCCACACTACCCCGAATATAGCCGCCAGTTCCATCAGATGCTGCTCTGACAGATGGTTCCTGGGGTCCAGCTCGAAGATAAGGACGTGGTTCACCCCCGATGACCTCCAGCCGTACACATTGATTCCTATTAAAAATATAAATTCGACTAAGAGGAAAGGGCCCCGATATAGTTTGAAGGCGGTTCTCACTAGGTCCGACTGAGACTCGTGGAAGAATGCTGAAACGAAAAAACGTAATTAATTATTTTGAAAAATATTTTGTATAAGTTAGTGTCGGGCTGAATGCGGCGGAATTGGGCCGGCACGGAGGTGGAGTTCCGCTCGCGTAACACCGCCTTGAAGTAACGGCTATGATGTCGCGTTTTAATGCATTAGAGGGGATGGGGATAAGAGGGCAACGTATCTGCATGGCAAAAAAAAATACGGACGTCTATGAGCGTTGGTAGTCATGAAAATCTCGCAACGCTCGTTAGCCTTCTATAATAAAAAAAAAAACAAGTTTAGTACAACAGTATCTCGTGTTATCTATAAAAAACAAACAGAGCTTAAATTTAACAAATAAATATCACGGTTAAGTACACACAAAGAAAAAATCTATTTCCACATAATCCTCGCCTGTAAATGTTGACCATGGGATACGCAGGGGTAATTTACACCGTTTAAACATGATCTCATCGTGTACTGTTTGCAGACGGGAAATTATGATAGGATTACACGACATCAAGATAATGCGAAACTTGTGGAGCAGCCTAAGGAATGTAATTTATTAAGCTAGTTGTATAGGAGACAAAGGTCATGTTTAACGAACACGTACTCCCTGGGCCGATGGTGCTATTCTCGTAGTCGTAGACGAATGCGTCTACCTCGAGCAACTATTGTAATCAGGTAGACATAACTTTAAGAAGGAAGCCGGTAGAAGGATTCAGTTGGTTTGGTAGCATTCCGGAAGCCGCGTAACATTCTCACGCCACCTATACTGCAGAGCCTGAATACAAAAGTCTTCAAACAATGCTTTCTATCCGTGATGACCTACGGGGCCGAAGTATGGCCTCTTAATATAGAACTGGTCCGCAAGTTTGCGGTAGCTCAACGGACTATTGGACGTGTTGGGTGTTTCTAGTAACGAAGTCATAAGTCAGAGCACTATAGTATCCGATATCACGCGACGAATAGGCTCGCTGAAGAAGAACAGATAACAGATGGGCCAGTAAGGTTCTGGAGTGGACGCCGCGTTTAGGAAAACGAAGTGTTTGTCGACCGTTCACCAGGTGGGAAGACGATCTCCGCGCAGTAGCCGGCCCGGGATAGATGCGAGTAGCATTAGATCGGTCGTCTTGGCGTTCATTGAAAGAGGCCTACGTTCAGCAATAGACCGATAGGGGCTGATAATGATGATGATATAATAAAATATAATATTTCTTAAATTTATAAAAATATTAAATATATTGAAGTTCTAAGTTTACGCGAATGTTAGTCATTACAATAAAACTACTTTTACGGATTTTATCGCGGTTTATTTCGCGCTTTACAGCAACCATGGTCCCGGGTGGACTGAGATGACAGATGTCCTGATGTACCAAGTTTTTATAAGTACACGAAGAATTATAATTTTAGTTGTTCCGATTAACGCAAACAGTACTTGTTAGATCTTGCTGTCTTGAGGTGTCATGTTTACTTTTTGATTTGATTATATTCACCACTGGGTCCCAAGCAGAGGGAAGAACCCAGCCATCTTCTCTATTGAAATTTCGATGTTTTTAAACTTAAATTGCCTCATGGATCATCCTTGGAAGGAATCGGTGTTCCCTGGTGAGGATTGAGCGGAAATAATATTAAATATATTTCCGTTGACTAACACCTGTAACACAAGTCCGCACGGTACTTGACTGGGCTAACGTAGTGTGATAAGTCCACAGACATTATTATTATTAAAAAACTTACATGATAGAATAACGGTAATAGACAGCACAATAAAACTGCCCGAAAAAAGCCCCACTTTGAACGTGGTCCAGGGGCTCTGCTGCTCGCCCAGCGGCGGGACCCTCAGCTTTTTCATGGCTTTTTGCCTGTCCCCGCCCTCCAGCTCGTTGGTGACGGCAGCCTCCGTGTCGCTGATGAGTCTGTCTATATTCTTGTTTGTGTAGAAGTGCGACGTCTCCACGTGCTCCGCCCGCCATTGCGCCCCGTTGCTCACGTTTAATAACTGTTGAGAAAATATTTGGTTAACGTGAAAACGTCTTGTAAATGAAAAGCTCAGCTGCATACACAAAAAAAAGTATGACGTCATAGTAGGGTTACGAGTTGTAGTAATAGTGAAAGAAATGAGTCGTCTCTTTCACTCCGTCGGGCGATGCATTCACAGATCGGTTGAGGGTCCCTTCACGTAAAATTATATCCTGCGTAAAACGACTCTCTGACAATTTTTATAGCGTCAGTCTCTTGTCTCAGTCATAAACCATGGGATTAATATATATCCTTGGTAGAGTTAAGCTTTTTGCGGTCGCAATTCGGTCGCAGTCGGTTCCCTTCAGTCGCGACCCAGCTTATCAAAATGATGCTACCAATGATTACTACATTGGAAGTTATTATAAGATCTACATTATAATGTTTTAGCCGAAAGACTTTTCAATTTTTTAACATCTCACATTTGGGCGCACGTTTTATTTACATACTAAAAATATTGCATATTTATTTGTAGAAAAAACAATTGTGTTTGCCACGAGTCATTTTAAAAAACAATTGTGTTTGCCACGAGTCATTTTAAAAAACAATTGTGTTTGCCACGAGTCATTTTAAAAAACAATTGTGTCTGCCACGAGTCATTTTAAAAAACAATTGTGTTTGCCACGAGTCATTTTAAAAAACAATTGTGTTTGCCACGAGTCATTTTAAAAATTCGCATCGATCATTGATCATATCATGAGCATCGATATAAGATAAAGTTATCAGCTGTTCACAAGCACTCATCTATCATAGCACAGCATTATAGTAGGTGAGCCGAAGAGGGGATTTGTGTTGTTAGTCGAGCGCGTCAGAAAATCTTAGGGTGGGCTACCTCCTGATGTCACATTCCACCAGATGAGGATTTTAAATGTGGGGGGGGGGGATCAAGCAGGGCAACAGTCAGAACTTAATATGGGGGTAAGTTTCGAGCCAATATGTGTAAATTTATCTAAATTTAACAATATGCGAACATGAGAAAGTCAAGTTTTCATATTTACACTATCTCTAATGTAGTCTACTGACGTGAACGGTGATCATTTTTTACATTGAAGGAAATAATGTGAGAATTAAAAAAATCGAAGGATAGTCAATATAAATTTTGAGGGATTACCCTACCTTCACCCCCACATAACCACCCCAAAAACTCATATTTAGTGGGAGGCGTCATCAGGATGCGAGGTAGCCCACCATTAGGTTTTCTGTCGCGCTCGAATAACGATACAAATCCCCTTTTCGGCTCCCCTACTATTATCACTTCTTATTAATTTGTAGTCTTATTGATTTTATAAGCAATATAGATAAATCAATATCTAATGCATAATGATTGGTCCATATAAATTCCACCTATATACGTCCGTGTTAAAGACCATTTTACAATGTATATGTTTGGATGACTGTCGGTCCTTCAGTCTCAGGATTATATCTTTTGCACCGTAGTAAACAGTAACAGCCGAATGAGGCCGGCACATCCGAAGAGGTATCTCTCGCTCACATGACATCACCCCTTAGTGACATCTATGGTGTAGGATGTAACCGGTGGCTCATTGGAGGGGAGGAGGCAACGCATCTCCTTGACAGTAACACCGTCTATGGGCGTCGGTAGTCATGAAGGGCTCCGATTTCGTTTGGGCCCCTATACTATAAAAAAATTGAAATATGAATTAGAATTATTATAAAACGTGTTTTATTGTAGCAACAACAAAACAAATGCTAAAAATTATACCAAGGAATTTTTTTCGACTTTTTAAGGATCTTTTGAACTTACACAGTTGAAATTTTCACAAAAGGTGTTATGGTAAGACTGTCTTCTTCGTCTTAGCCTCATCCCGTTTCTATATCAAGTGACATCGGGGTTGGCTACCTTACCTGGGGGATTCGATGAATGCGCCAGTTTTTATACAGATCGACCGCCATCTGACCTCTGTACCCAGGAACTAGGCCCAATCCTAGATAAGGACGAATTAGAATACACGAATCCATCCGTGTACTTTATTTTTTTATATTATTATTAGAGCTCTCTACAATCGCGTTATTTGATTACCGTAACTACTATAAGAAAAACAATTAAAGATATATTAAAGACTATTAATCAAGGTCCTGGGTTGTCTCCTAAGCGTATTCGGCTTACTATTTGGAATAAAACATTCAGTCTTTATTGTTTTTAAGTCAAAAATTTATAAAAATACAAACGTAAATGTAGTTATTACATACAAAATGTGCGCAAGTGGCACAAGCAATTGGTCAAGGAAAGATTTTAGCTTCTTCGTGTTTATTGTTGCAAAGTTGAAAACACAAATACACAGGGAAATTGGAAAACCATCGAGCTTGGTAGCTTCCCCGGGGGGTCAAAGAGGACGTTGCTGATGCTAATAGGCGTATGCTACATAGCAAAACTTGGACACTCCACCCTGCAAGTTTGAAATCACGGAGAAAGAAAATTAAGCTTCTTTCCTGTAATTTTTGCAGGTAAATGGAAAGTTTTAGAGATCTATGTGGTTTACCCTTCTAACTAGCAAAGTCTTAGGTTGCAGCTGTTTGCGTACTTCGCGGCCGCCGGCTAGTCTTTACATATTTACATTACAAAGATAAATGAAGACAACACAGGCAAAACGCACACTCGTTACATAAACTGAGTTTAGTTCATAGACAACAAACTTATACACACACACTGACACCTTCACGCTAGTCGCCAAATAGTTAATTATTAACACCCTGGTAATAACAAATGCTACTGTATAAACATCTGCTGAACCAGATTTTATGCGTCACCTATTCACGCCCTAAAAACTACAAGTTATTCTTCATCATCATCATCATTATCAGCCCTGATCGGTCCACTGCTGGACATAAGGCTCTTATGTCCAGCAGTGGATCTCCGTGCAGTAGCTGGCCTAAAACGCTGAAAGTGATCTTACATGCTTCTCCAACTTGTGGACAAGTTGGAGAAGCATGGAAGATCGCTTTCCGTCCATTTATTATTATTATAGTACATAAAAAGATATACCTTATCATGTTTCTTCAATATTTTCCTAAAACCTGTATAATTTAAATTCTGATAATTCTGCAACAGTATTAGGCTAAGGTAGAACTCGCTGAACGCCAGCTTCAATTCCTGGACTTTCCGTCGTGGTATAGACTTCTTGCTGTCTCCTCCACCTTTAGGCTTGATTGTGTCAAAGTGAGACTTCAGCTCACTCTGCAGTGTGGCATACTTGCGAGTAGCTTCTGCAAGTTTTTCTGCAAATAAATGTTTAATACTGAAGGATGACATACATTTTTAACAGATATAAGATGTCAATGAAGGAGACAATCTATTACAGTACACATTAACTTCTTTATTATAAGGAAGATAGTAAGAAGAATATGTTTTATGAGGTTATTGTATGTCGCTTAGTCAACACCCGTCCCAAGCAGTATGATACCCATGTGACTAAAGGCTAGTCTGTCTCCCATAAGGGCACAGTTTGTCACAGGCGTGAATTTATTGCTAACATATGTCAACTCATCCGCATAAGGCACGAGGAAAGAGGAAAAAAAATGCTCTGTCAAAATGAACCTCCCATTCTTAGCACAAGTTGAATTTCAATTTATTGGACTAACAATTGTAATATCCATAAACAATGAATGATCCATTGGAAGAGGATGTCCATAAAATTAAATAGAACATTTCCTCCCTTCTATGGTTCATAAGATTTACATTAAAAACCATTACTAATTCTGGTGGTAATTGGTTGTGTCACTCTGATTTGGCTGCTCTACATGGATTGTAATCACAGAAACACATAAAGTCTAGATGTATTAGTTGAAAACACTCAAATTAAACATGTTAGACTTGGTGTTTTTGACGTGTTTTTTTTTCCTTCTCTTGCCACACATTATGTTCTGGTATGACGATTTATTTGCTTTAAAAATTTTACCTGAGTAGAATGTGTTAATTTTCTTCAACTCTTGGTCACAATAATGGAAAAAAGTCTCATCAAAATTGGCAAAATGTCTGGAAAGTACTTCTGGCTCCACATTCTCAGCTGATGGCGCCTCCTCCACAGCTGTATACAGCATAGCTTTCATTTCCTAGACAATTCACAATACATTTCGTAAGAGGAGGGCTATGGTGGTACTCCTTGCATGATCCTCTGTAAAGTGACGGCTTTGCTGTTGGTTTTCATTTGGCTTGGGAGCTTATGGTGACCCATTGGAGGGCACGATGTCTATTGGCATTGGTAGCCATCAAAAGGTTCTGACTTCTTATTTGTCACTATATCATTACCAAATTGGATAATGATTTCTTTTAATGATCTTCACTAGCAGTTTAAAACCTCATGACAGCAGGTTGTGGGATTAGAAATGACAATAGTTTTTATGTTAAAAAATACTTCTATTTTTGTAACATTAGCAAATTAAATTTAACAGCAAATTTTCTATAAATTTTGCACATTATTTAATTCTTATAAGCACCACTTAGTTATTTAGTTTCAAGAATGTTAATGGTCTAGTGCTCTGCTAGGGGTGCAGACTAAAAACACATATTTGTGTAAGTTGAATATAAATTATGTATTTATTAAGTTACATTAAAAACTTCCATCAACTTATTTTTGTATAAATCTTTCTTTACTAAAATTTTGGTATGTAGCTCACTAAACAAGATGATTCTTGCTTCCCCTTTTAATAAAATGAAAATATTCTCTCTTATTGTCATGTCATTTCATGTCATGATGTTGCAAAAGGCTGGTCACACATCCAGAAGAGCGGATGGCAGATGGGCCAGTAAGGTTCTGGAGTGGAGACTGACCTCGCCAGATGAGCAGAGACGTTTAGGAAAACAAAGTGTTGCTTGACCGTTCACCTGGTGGGAAGACCCAGGGCCAGTGAAAGCGTGTAAATACATTTCCCCACATAAAGAAAAAAGGTGGGAAGATGATTTCTGTGCAGTAACCGGTTCAGGATGGATGTGAATGGCATGACATCGGTCATCTTGGCGTTCATTGAAAGAAGTCTGTGTCCAGAAGTGGACTGATAAGGGCTGATAATAACGATGATTATACAATTACAGCAGGATTTTTATAACATTGTGTTCACTTGATGATTTATATAGGATAATGTGAAACCCTCCCTTATACTTCAATAAAGGATGCTAGAAACATGAATAACATTATAATGATGGTAACAAAAGAATGCAGAATTTTCTGTATTGTTTTAGTGTCCCTGTTTTAATTAACAATACATTTACAGATCATGTGATAAATTCTGTTCAAATGACAGTTTACAAGTTATAGTTTATTTCATAAATTTAGATGTACATGTGATTTATCTGTTGTAACAATATCTTAATACATATAAACAAATAAACACTTAATCATAAGATAAGATAGTAAAAATAAGTGTATTATCTTATACCTCATAGTTAATATATTGTTTCCGCCACTCTGGTGTTATGTGAGCGCTCAAATGTTCCGCGAACTTCATGTTTTAAAATAAAACACGTCTTTCGCCAAGATAAGAACTAGTAAAACTGAGGACACAACTCAAAGCCACTTGTTCTATATATTATGTCTATTTATTCAACTTTGATTTGACAAACATGGAATATTTAGTTATTTACACTAGTGTTAAATTTATAATTACACTGGAATGATGTAGTTTCATTATACTAGATATTTTTTATTAATATAAGGTCTTTAATGTGCGTTTCTTGCTTTGTATTCGAGACCTTATCGTTATCAAACGCATTTTTCCTACAAAATAAGATAAAATGTCAATTGTCAAATTAGTACTGCCATTTAGTTGTCAGTAGTGTTGCCAACTTAAGTAAATTTAAGCCGCCAAGTTCTGGAGTAAAATCAAAAGTCGAAAAATACCTTCAATATTCTTTTTTCGGAGGGACCTATTGTATTTACACTTCATTGGACAAGTGAACACTTTTGTGTCTTCTGGTTTAGGGAGACGATAGGGGGACAGACCCCCTCTGTTCCCACAGATGGGAAGAGATGTTGTCTATGGGCGTACTAATGGGCGTATTTTTGGGCCCGAAATGGGGGAGATGCTCCCCTTCCCCAGACTAGTGGGACAACACTTTTACAATGCCGTTTATGATGCGGTGACGAGTAATAAAATAAATAAAAGTAATTAAGCTCGTTTATTGTTTGGCTAATCAGAGAAAGCCGGCGTCCTTCCCACTCCCTCTGACAGGAGGGGTTCGATTCGCACTAGAAAAACAATCTAAGCCATGTCAGGATTTCATTTATTATTAGAGCTCTCCAAAGTCGCGTTCATATTATTTCTATGGTAATGTAAGCTCTCAGCTTACGGATACAAACTTGTCAAGTCATACGTTATAACTGTGTTAATTATATGTAAGGTTTCAGCGCCTCGACCGGTTCGAGGCGGCGTACATATTAATTGGTTCTAGCAGGAAAAATGCATTTACGTACCATCCAGCCGACCCAAAGGGGCCCGAAGGGTGTGTCGGAACCAAGTCGTGCAGCGATAGCTACTACCGTCTAAAAACTGCAATCCGTTAGCTGGCCACATTGGATTTTTACTGCGGGTGTCTTGGTGTTTGTGTTATTATTGACGGACATAGCTACTGCTATCGCGATTGCGTCGTCGATGTCGTGCAATACGTCCTTCGGCCGACGGTAACGGTTATTAACGTACGATTGTATTCCTACGTTTGGAAAATTATCTTATTTTGATGATTTAGGGTACGGTCAAAGAACTTTTGAGACAGCTCTTCGAAGTGTCCTTTAATGGAGAGGTCAGTTGAAAGTCACAATGTAGGTCGATGTTTCGCATGTACCAGGGGCATCCGGTACATACTACGTGACATCAGATAGTCATGCGTAAAAACCTATTTTGCATTTTCTGCAAACGTTCTATTTGCATGGGGTATATGTGTGCGAGTGCTACACTGCAATCGACCCATCGAGTGTGACTTAGTATTTTACCGTCTATAGGTATCACTCTATACGTCACATAAACGAAGTGGGGGGGGGGGGTAGTGAGAGGAGTATGGACCTATTGATCTCTGAGGGGACGAATAGAGGACCGAGTACCCTCTACTCTGTAGTGAAATTGCCTGTTTGCTAGGTAAATGTTTAAGCTAGGCGAACCGTAACTATTCTTTGTACCTCTTCTAAGTGGGAGGGAGCTGCAGGGATGGAGCTAGGAGTGCATTGACTCTCTATTGTGTCGGCCACTCACTCCGCTTTCTCGTCATCCTCTAGTGCAGGTAATCGGTTTTCGCCGGTTCCGACTTCATAGCCTTTGCGAGAGGCCAGTAGGCCATATGAGACGGAGATTGTTCGCTGACGAACTGATCCCATCTTCCACTTACAAAATTGGGTATAGCCTTTTTAACATCACTTTCGAGTTGACGGATGGCCTGTCTGCACGTTGCGATCGTGTTTTTTACCCGCGCTTTTTCGACGGATTAGGTTAATGGTTAACATCGTCAGAGACCTAAACGATCCTCTAGGACGGTGGAGATCTCTCTTGACGCTTCTTCTATATTACTAATTAGTAGGGAGGTGACAGTGGATGAGGCCGTGATAGCAGCCTGAGGGGAGTCTACATTCTCTGCGCTGCTATCGAGTTCACTCGATTGGAAATTGGCTACATTATCTTTCAATAATTTATAGTCGATGACCTTTTTGTTTAATTTATTGTTATTATTATATCTGTTATCTCCTACTTCTTTTACTACAGTATGGTCCGAGTCAAGCTCGTGTAATGTTTCAGCCGTCTTGATAACGAGTGAAAGGTTCTTGACCAGTGCAATATCTATTATACTTGGTGGCTGTATACACCTATTATTGTTTGCAGAATAAAGTGTCGGGATATACGGAGTGTTGATTATCATACTGTGATCATCGACATATTTTTAGGGACAATCCCGAGACTTTTGTTTTCTCTATTGCCTCAGGACACGTGATGTGACATTACTAAAATTATTGTGTCATCTTTGTTTAAATTTTCAAAGATAGCGTCAAGATCGCTAAATAGAAGTCGTTTTGAATCTGTCTTATATGCAGACTATGGTGACGGGCTGATGACCCGTCATGCATGGCTTACATAGGGATACTTCTAGATTTTCTAGAGGGGGCGGGTCGAGTGGGATACAGTGTAGAGGCTTCTTATAATAAATGGCTGTACCTCCGAGACGGGATCGGATCCTGTCGTTACGAACGATGTTGTAATTACAAATACGCTGATTTGAGTGGCTAGGTTTTAGGAACGTTTCCTGCACTAGTAGGATGTCTACTTTGTTTTTCAGAAGGAATTCCCGCAACTCATAAATGTTTGATCTAATGCCGTTTGCGTTAAACGACGCTAATCATATTGAGTTTGGTTTTATCCTTCCCGTGGTAGCCACTGGGAGCCTTATTTGGTTACGCGCTTGGTCATCTCGAGCAGCGCTGCGTGGTCAATCATGACTTCAATTTTTTCCGCCATGTTGCCAAACTTAACTTTGTAGGCAAACAGTTGCACCTCTTCAGTGTCCACTGACTTTATGAAATCCGTTAGGAATTCAAAATCAGCTTCCTTCAAAATCACCCTGAGGGTGTATGTAATACGACTTTAGGGCTATCAGTGCTGCGGATGCCTGTGTCCTCTGACCCATAGGTACCTTGGGCTTCGGGGCTCTCTGTGGCTGCGGGGGAGTAGGAGGGAGAGGCTTTTGAGGGCCCTGGAACCATGCGCTTGTGGTTCAGGGATGAAGTCATCCTGCTTTGGTATTGGGCGCTTTGGTGCCTGTGGGTGTTTATGACCCCTGTGTAGCGGTTTCGGGATACCCTGGGGCTTGGCTACCCTCCTCTTAAAGAATTTGTGGTCCTTGGGCACCCTATGTAGTTGGCCGTGTGGCCAAGTTTCAGCATAGAACCCATGCTGGGAGCTCGGCGGTGGATCTGTCCCCGAGACAGTCCGACGTGGTCTCCCAGGCACTTTACGGGCCTTGGGCTCCCGTGGCAGTAGCGGGCTGAATGCCCATACATGCCCGGTGGCATTGCCCTGGTGCCCGGTGCATGCTGGCCAGCTCTACACAGAATCCTGTGAGGCCGCAGATCGCCTTGACGTTGTATGTCCTTGCTCTCGGGGGCCAAGGGTAGGATGACAAGTACCATGTTGTATAGTACATTCGCGATGGTCTCCCCGCTTTTTGTGTAGGTACATCCGGTGTACCTCCAGCAATGTGATATTCTGTCTGACTAGGTCAGCAGGCACTCTTACTTTTGACAACTCCTTCGGTATCTTTCTTTTGGGAACCTTCAATACTAATAAAGTACCTTCTAAAGACTTAAGAGCTGGGAAGCACAGTTGTTCTACCTACTGTATTGCAGCTGTTTCGGGACGCGACATGGGAAGTGCCTTTCGTTCACTTGGCACTGCCGTGAAGTGATGGCTATGTTATAGTCTCTAGGAGAGAAGGAGGCATGACTAGAGAAACATTGCAAGACTCGTGTTTGAAGCGAATGGCACTCGCGATAGCGAAAAATTATGCGTCAGCTTCGACAGGCGACTGGCGTTTACGTAACGTACGTGACAAACATGATTCTGATCTGAAAGGTGCAGAAAAGACGTATGAGTGGTAAAGCGTTACGCTGATCTTACACAATGAGTAACGTTCAGTTCCGCGATCACTTGGAGGTGAAAGCGAAATTACTTACCAGAAGTTAGGTGTGCTCAGTAGCGCAAAGTAACACCAGCCCATCGACAATTGGTTACAACTTTACAAGGTGTAGATTTGACCGCATATAGAGTACTGTTCGTACGTTTATGCCTCGCAATAACCGGACATCCTATTTGACCGCATCCAACGTAGTCGAATTATCGATATCAGTCTTTTCAGACAGCTTGCTCTCTTGCTTTGAGTAGAGATCCCATGTGTGGTTCGCATCTTCTACAGTATTTTTCGGTGTTCGGACTAATGCCTGTAGTCAAAATACTCAACATTCCGTCATCACCATCTCGATACTGCGGCACTACCTTGTTATGTTGTATGTGATCGTGGCTAATCGCCATTGTGTTTCACATGATAGCTTGAAACCTGTTCAAAAGAATGAAATGGTTTAAGCTCTTGTATATTTTTACCTGCCTGTTCAATTAATTCGACTATAATTTTACAAATATCAATAATTCTTGTTTGTTGAACGTATCGCTACTTATTGTTGACACATTGAATAAATAAATAAACTTTATATACTATTTCCATCAGTTTACCTGGCGATGATAAGTGGAAACTGGTTGTAAATGTAAATTGAAATAGGTTTACCTGACGATGATAAGTTGAAACCAGTCGCAAGTGTTAGTTAGAATTAAATAACTGTAGAAAACTATTTCTATAATTATATATAAAATTTATTTGAATAATCAAGTGTTAAATGCAATATATAGATTTTTTGAAGCCAGTAGTAGTAGACTAAATAAAAGAATTGAATTTGCCCTCATATTTTATTATTTGCATCTGCTTGATTATTGGAATCCATTGGATATAGTTTTTCATTGATGTTTTCAGGTATAACACGAGCAACTTTCCTTGGTTCTTTGACGAGGGTCTTTGGACATTGCATTTCTGACCAACTGACTGGCACCATACTGACTCCCTGTGGCGATCCCTCTGCAGTAGCTATTACCACACCAAGCTCGTTTTCTCCAGTAGATAAATGATACCAATGTAGTTCAGTCATTGGTAACTGATTAGTGCTAAGGATAGAATTTGTAATACCACACTCTGTACTCCCTGGTTTGGTTATACCTGAACCAGGTAAAGACTTTCGCACATACATATGATGCCATATGGATGTGCATATTTGGTGAGATTTTGGGTAGTCTATCACCTAGTGGCATAGCGAGGAATCATATGGACATAAATTAAGTCACTTTAGCCTTTTCCCGTTGTCACTTTCATGGTCGCAATCTGTGTAGGTTAAGTTACATGTCTTTTCTGCCAGTCTATGGTCAATTCCATATTTGCCCAACCCTAGCTATGCCATTTCATATCCATCCCATACTATACTATTAGAATAAATCCAGTTAAAGAGTAGCTATGCTCCAGCTGCATATAATTTGTCATCTAGATATATGACTGTAGATTGCCTGTATTACTAGAAAGATAATTAAAGAATAATATAATTCAATATGCTAAACACTAGCATGCTTTGCACAGATGTTTCACGAAATAGGGCAAAAATTCATTGATTTACAAAAATATAAAAATGATGAATTTTCGCGTCTGTCACGTGAATGACTCATAACAATGACAGCAAATTAAATTTATGACAGAATGTCTGTCGGGACAGTTAGTTGTGGACAATTACTAAAGCTAAATAAATCTTTACTTTAAAATTCTTTTTACATTTTGTTACATTATCAAATTTTTGATGATGATCAAAATATTTTGGACAATTTTATGCAGCGTATGTTCATAACTGGTAATGTAGGATTCTAATGATGAAAGATTTTTTCAAATCGGTCACATCGTTTCAGAGCCTATTCAATGCAAAAGAACAAACAAATATTTCGTCTTTATAACATTGGCAGAGATGAGCTTCTATCAGTAAACTTTCACTTGTACTCCACAGTTTTATCAACATGCAAACATACTCTCATGAAATGTTAATCATTGACAGAAAAAAGATGGTCCTTCAATCATACATGCTTTTTACAGAGTGGTATGATATTCTCTATTATAATTTCATCAAATCAGTCTATTTGTTCATGTCAGTCATTTTACTCTTAGAAAATTGGTATTGTATATTTAAAATTTGGAAGAGAGGTGTAATTTGTTAACCCCTACAAAATTATATTGAAATTTAAAGTAGAGGTAAAGAAAAGCATAATACAGCTTCCTCACAAATTGGACATGATTAAAAAAATCATCTGTATGAAATTCGAGCAAATTGTTATTGTATATTAAAAATAGTACCTAGTTTACAAAATATGAATAAAAAGGATACAACCCTAGCCAATATAACATCACCTGGCCTGTAACATTTATAAGGATCAATTCTGTCTTTATCTGTTATTTTAATGTCTTCCTTTTTCAAAATTCCTTTATATGGTCTAGCCAGAATTGACGGACCTACACAGAGTATCATACACTGCACCATTCTTGAGTTCACAACTGTCACTTTGGCTGTCACTATATCTCCAGTTTTAGGCAGGACACTGGGTGTCCTAGGACTTGTCACTGACACGGTTGTTGTCTGAAATATATTTATTTTAATAGCATGGCCTCTAAGCTTGTTCCACTATGAACGATAGTACAAAAATAATATAAGGAATATACAAATGTTTACGAATATTGGCATTTTGGTCTCCGCATAAAATTTGTTAAGTATTTATATACATACATTTGTTTTTTCGTCTAGTTCCATTTTTAATACGCCAGCTAATATTGAGTAAATATAGCCGCCAACTTCATACGTTCCTGGGCCAGAGATGTGCTCTTTATTAGCTAGACTTAGTCTCATCCCTGGTATACATATTTTTCCAATATCCTCAATGTTTTCGCTCATGTTTGTAGTGTTTAGGTTATGTTTATGGTATTAATGTTCTATTTATCACTTAATTTATGTTAACAATGATTTAAGAGTAGTTTATTTATTTTTAATGCTGAGATGTTTCTCGACTTATAAATTGTTTTTTTCACAAAACAAGCAAATTCAGTTTAAATTTTATAAACAATCAAAACATTTCACGAGAGTACAACTCTTAGCAAATTCTTTTATTTGTCCTTACGGACAGGCTAAGATCATATGACCATACCGCCTCATCTTTTTCAGGTAACTTCCCAGTGTATAAGTATTATCTATGAGGTAACTCTTAATATTGAGTACTTCTTTTTATATTATTTTATTTATATTTAAATTACAGTTTCGACAGTTATTTGACACACTAATTGGCCATATCCTATCATGGAGGTAATAGAAGCTAGCCTAAAACGGGGTCGTCTATATCGAAAGAGACAGCAAATATTAAGATATAGATAGTACAGCTTACACATCTTCCTTCTCTTTTTTTCACCAAGACACTCTTCTTTTGTCTCATGTTTTGCATAAATATACTTTCTGTCTTTCTCTTAAAGCTACATTTCATATAACTAAAGTAATTTTATTTCATTCGTGTACGTGTGGTTTAAACTTTAAACTCTTTCACTTTCGAACAGTGTACGTCTGTGTTTGTTAGTAGCGTCGAGGGAAATCGCTTCATCAAACACTACGTTATGTACACGTTCGTTTTTTGTGTACATTGGAAAGCAACCAATGTCAAGGGATGTTGAAGTTGGCAAATACTTATGGGAGTCAAAACTCAAGAAAAGAAAACAATTGTAAATACAGAAGATGAGTGACGTGTCACGTCAGCCGGTTTTGACTTATGTTTCATGTTTAACATGTCGATTTTGCCTGCGTGTGATGTTCGAATTAAAGTGTAATTAAAAAGAAAATACAGTAAAAAGTGGTGATAATAATTTGCAAAATGCTTACTAAGTTTGAAACCAAATCAGCGCGCGTTAAAGGCATATCGTTCCACGCAAAACGGCCATGGGTATTGGCAAGCTTGCACAACGGGGTGATACAACTATGGGATTATCGTATGTGTACATTGTTGGAGAAGTTTGATGATCATGACGGTCCTGTACGCGGAATACATTTCCACATTCAGCAACCACTATTCGTATCAGGTGGCGATGACTATAAAGTAAAGGTAAAAATATTAAATATTGTATTAAGTATTTGATATCAACGTTTGTCCTAAATAGTGTTCTAAGTTCCAAGCAATAGGTAATAATGCAAAACTACCAGCTAAACGGGTTAGGACTAGGCTATTGTGTAAATAATTCCTAGATATATATTGTCAGTATATTATTTCTAACATTTGTATGCTATGCATATCTGCAAAGTAATCTAGATATATGGTTGTGGTGGTTTCCTTGATATCCACCCCCTCATATAAAAATTAAAATATTTATATCTGTGTAATGGTGCGAGTGTTCCGTGTTAGCCACATGGGGTCCTGGATTTGATCCCCAGGTTGGGCAACTTGTTATCAAGTGTTTCTCAGATTATTCAGAGCACGCATTATATTGTCCGGGATTGGATTGTGCCCGAAGTGGCACTTAGCTAATTGTGGCTGTGCTAGTATATCTACTGGACTTATGAGTTGTGGATGTACTAGCACACCTCTGCCTACCCCTTCGGGGATAACAGGTTGGTAGGTACTTTTTTTTTTTTTTTTAAACATTGCATAATAAATAAAATTAAAAAATGTACAATTTTTGTTATTTTTATTAAACAATCTTAACTGTTTGCACACCTAAATTTATAAAGAATATAATTTCAGTAAAGTTAGTTTAATTGAAATTTATAAAGACTTGGGATTAATTATTAATAAATCCACTAAGATAGTGAGACTTCAATGTAGCAAATTACTGGAGAAGGATGATTTAAAACAGTTTTGAGAGGATGGAAAAAGAAAGAAAGAATTCATTAAGACAAAAAGAATATACTCATAGTATGTTTTTGTGACCATTTTAACATATATTGTTTAATGTTTTTTTATATTATAAGAGGGCAAACAAACAATCTGATCTTTTTTGATTACTACCAATACTCATAGTTATCCACTTAAAGACAGGTGACTCCAGTAAGGAAGCCATCCCAAGAATAGTAAGACTTACATTAAAGGAATATATACTACTTGGATTGTTTGGACTACTTGGATGTCTACCTGGTAGTTGGCTTTGTGGCCAACTAAGGGGTACTACTGGGGGCTCGGCGATGGATCTATCCCTGAGACAGTCTGATGTGTCGTGGTCTCCCAGGCATATATTATATAATATATAATAATATATAGAAACATTATCTAGCTATATTTGTTAATGCTGTTTAATGCTAATAAACTGTTTTAAATTTACGACTATACTTTAATACTTTAGGTGTGGAACTATAAGCAAAGAAGATGCCTGTTCACATTGCTGGGACATCTGGATTACATCAGGACTACATATTTCCATCATGAGTATCCATGGATCTTGAGTGCATCCGATGATCAGGTAAGTCCTTTTACAAAATAAAACACTAGAAAACTCTTCATCAACATTCACATACTTCTATTAGATAGATATAAGTTATGTACACTACAAGATCATTTCATCTGAAATACCACATAATAACAAAGTTGAAAATGTTCCACAAGTGTATGTCACCAGTGACGTCATATGGAACTGACACTTGGCCGCTGAATGTGGGCCTCTTAAACAACCTTAGAGCTACTCAGCATGCCATGGAGAGATGTGCCTGATATTTCTCAGCGAGATATGGTCTGAAATACGGAAATCTGTAAGAGTTCAGAGTAACCAAAATAGCTCAGAGAATCAGCAAGCTGAAGTTGCAATGGGATAGCTAATAATTTTCTAATACAATTGTTTTTTTACATACAATCATTGCTAGTATTGATAATAAAAGGTAGTATTATGTATACCTTGTAGTCAAAAGGAATAGGCACGAGTAAAGTTTATCTCTCACTCACAACCCCAGAATATAAAGAATGCTATGATAATAATATAGTATTTTGTTTAACATGTAAGGTACAATATCCATTTTGTCACCACACTATTGCTTTTATTGGTGAGGAAGGGATTTTATTCAATTTACCTTTTTGATCCTATATTTTAGTGTGTTGTAGCGAAATTAATCCTCCTATATGTTGCAAGAGATAAGGATCAACTCCTAGTACATCCATACATATACACACAGATGTTTCTTTTACTTGCAGACAATTCGTATATGGAATTGGCAGTCTCGCCAATGCATAAGTGTATTCACAGGACACAATCACTATGTGATGTGTGCACAATTCCACCCCACCGAAGACCTTATTGTGTCAGCATCTTTGGACCAGTCGGTACGAGTCTGGGACTTCTCCGGTTTGAGAAAAAAGAATGTTGCGCCTGGGCCTACTGGTTTGGCCGATCATTTGAGAAATCCACAAGCAACAGATTTGTTTGGACAGGTTAAGTTTGTTTATATTTTAAAACTAAAGTAAAAACAATTGTTATACTAGATGGACTTCAACTGTATGACTGGATTACTTCATGGTTTTTACAGTTTGAATGTGTATTTTTGAGAAGTAAATATTTCAAACTGAAATGGTCGGGTACAGTACTGATTTAGGAGCTTATGAGAAGTGTTTTTATTAAGACATTCTAGAATTGTGCAAAAAATTATAAATAAAATAATGATGTTCACATAATAGTAAAATATATCACTGTTGATAGGCCGATGCAGTTGTAAAGCATGTGCTTGAGGGACATGACCGAGGTGTGAACTGGGCCTCGTTCCATCCCACCTTACCTCTTATCGTCTCAGCAGCAGATGACAGACAAGTTAAGTTATGGCGAATGAACGATGCCAAGGTAAGGAATTTTTTTATACACAATATTTGTATGCTAGCTGTGCATGCGCGGTTAACCAATCCTAGGGGAGTCTTCCTCCATGAATTATTTATTAGACAGAAATTATGTTATTCCGGATTCTTATTTAATTTTGTGGAATGATAGGAGGGCAACGCATCGGCGCAACAATCATGCTAGTGTTTATGTGCGTCGGTAGCTATATAGAAAAATACTGTATAAATATTGTAAGCAGAGCTCTTTTAGCGAAACGTGATAAGATTGCTTAGCATACACTTCACCCCCATATTTAACTCGGAGTTGGATTTATAAAAATACTTTTTAGTGACATAAGTGATGTCATGAAAGGAATTTTTGTACTAAATATTATAAATTTTTTAGGTACAGTAATTTCGGCTGTCGTATCTGCCAGTTACTCAGTAACGAAAGAGTTTTATTTATACTTAGTCTGGCCATAAATACTGCTACAATTAAGAATAAAAGATATTCCACTTTTATACGATTGTTCATTGTGTTGCCATGCTTCCGTATACACAAGGGCTTAGTGAGAATTTGTTATAGCAGGGCTTAGTGACAAAAACGGTAATTCTAGTCCTGTTATTTATGCCACAAGTTCATCAACTCCTGAACTACTGTTGTATGACCCCTTTTGTTTGTATGCATCCTTTGTACTGTAATAGATTATAGTAGCGAAGAAAAAAAAAGTAGAGAACTAGAATAGAATGAATGTAGTAACAGAGACACTTAGTTTAAATGTCCGTTACGTTACATTAATACAGACTTACGGTCAATTTTAGCGATACAAGAGTTAGAAATAACAATATAAGTTTGTAGTTTGTGTTACAAATTTCTAATATATACTACTAATAAATCCTATTAATTATTCTTAGCATTTCTTTTTGTTTTTAAAATATTCAAGATTAAAAGAAAAGCTATCGCTTCTGCGACGGTACAGATCCATTGTACTTGAGCTCACTCGTGTGTCGGCAGGCGTGGGAGGTGGACGCGTGCCGCGGACACTACCACAACGTGTCGTGCGCGCTGTTCCATGCGCGCCACGAGCTGCTGCTGTCCAACAGCGAGGACAAGAGCATCCGCGTGTGGGACATGACCAAGCGCACGTGTCTGCACACCTTCCGCCGCGAGGACGAGAGGTAACTAGCTAGCTACGATCCGAATTTTAATTTGTCCTCCACTTGATCGGGTGAACATCGATGATTGATTAAAATTGGGTTGCTCACAATGGATTCAAAACATTTCAGGCCAGGCTATAAAAAAACAATAAAACAAAAATATTGCATATGCACGTAGTAAGCTCCAGGAAATTTTGTATAATTATTTTCAGACAACATGACCACCTTCGACAGTGGCGCGTGAGTCTGATATAAATAAGAAGTTATTAAATGTTTTCCTCTTTACGTACGTACCATCGTCAGCATGATTAAACTATATTGGCAAAGTTCACACGTAATTTTACGTGTACGTACACGTAAATTTGACAAACGTGTTTGTAATGCGAATGTACTGCACTGGTGGGTGTGTATTGAAATTTTTACGGTTACAATTAGATAAACTTTCAAGTAGTTTTGTTTACATATTCTGAACCAGAATCGAGTAGTAAGTACCTCCTGTGTTTATGTTTTATAACACTCAAACTTCCAACAACTCTTTTGACACCCATTATTACTGTGTGAAAATTGACGGCCTGAATTGGCCTCGATGTATTTGTCTGAACATGTCTAATTTCACATTGACCATGCCAAGGTTCTGGGTACTGTCCGCTCACCCCAGCCTCAACCTGTTCGCGGCGGGCCACGACGCCGGCATGATACTCTTCAAGCTGCAGCGCGAGCGGCCCGCATATGCCATGCACAACAACATGCTCTTCTACATCAAGGACAGGTGAGGGATCTCCGCGGTGTGAGTGTGTATGTATGTAGAGGTGATACCAGTAGTTGCTCCCTGTCAACCCCCGTGCAAGTTTTTGTATACAAGTTTGACTCAGGCATAATTCATTAATGATATCTGTACATATAACAAAAAGTCCCAAAAACTTTCTGTCTGCATGAGATCTATTTGCACAAACGATTTCAGATCGGATGCGGTTCTTTCCAACGTATAGAACTATTCTCGAGGAAGGTTTTATCGTATAATTTGTTAAGGTAGCTTTATTAGACCGTTTTATGCACGGGCAAAGTCGGGTCACTAGTAATATTGTAATACAAGGTTGTGTAGTAAGTCCCCAGGCTGTGTGTCCATATGAGTTCGATTTTCTCAAAAGTTACAAAAGTCATGCGGTTTCCAACAATAGTGGATAGGGCGATAACCGAGTAAGGTTTTAGTATATATTTTTTAATATGAACCCTGTTATACAAGGGGAATCCGGGGCGGATCGCTCGTTTTAATACGTGAAATCTAAGATTACAATGAGTGGCCTTAAAAATTGAATTTTATATGTAAGAAGATGTAATTAAGGTTTAAATTGCTGATCCCAAAATGTGCCCTACTCATATGCGGTTGTTTTATGCAGGCTGCTTCGTAAGCTGGACATGCAGACGCACAAGGATGCGCCCGTCATGCAGATTAAAGGGGGAGGCAGACATCAGCCATACAGGTGAGCTTGTTTACACGTGTACAATAGATTATAGATTCTGCAATAAAAATATAAGGATATATTTTTATGAAACTGCTGCACAAGTCTATGACATTTAACTGTGTCATAGTCTAGGCGTTAGTATGTATGACATTTATAATAATATCTGTGGACTTATCACTCTATATTAGCCTAGCGCTGTGCTAAGTACCGTAAGGACTTGTGTTACAGGACTAGACAACGGACAATGTATTTAATCTTGTTATAAATTTAAGAAATTTTATATATAGCCCGGTGGAGGGAAGGGGGGAGGGGGTTTGTTCCCCTATACTATATAAATAGATACAATACATATATAAACATCCATGACCTAGCCGGGATTCGAGATACGTCAGTGTAGACTGAGCGAGCGTGGCCGAAATATGGGATGTGCATGACAGGGCGTCAGCTGCCATCTATTGCCCGTCGCTGTACTACTCTTTATTCGGAAGTATAATTGTTGCACCATTAAATTAAGTGCACTTGTCAAAAGTGCAGGGTTTACAGCATACAGGCGATACCAAGTGTACCGTCGGCTATTCCGAGGTAGCAATGCTACTCTGCAGAGGCCGAGAGTAACGCGACATGCGTCATACACATAAAAAAATTAGATACTAACCGTCAACGTGACGTCATCGACGCCAAGATCACGCACTGTAACCTGTTATTGTATTATTTTGTCTGTATTCGCAGCATGTCTCTAAACCACGCGGAGTGGTCAGTCCTGGTGTCCTGGCGTGTGGGCGACACGCACACGTACGAGCTGTACGCGGCGCCGCGCGAGGAGGGCTCGGGGGGCGGAGCGCCCGCGGTGGAACCGCTGAGAGGCCACGCCTCTTCAGCCGTGTGGGTGGCGCGCAACCGCTTCGCCGCGCTAGAGAAAAACAATCAGGTAGGGTTATATTATAATTCATATTTCGAATACGCATCAACGCGTTCGTGTTAAGAACGCGGTGACGTCATCGTTCTTATTGGGCGCGCAACCAACGCGATCATGTATTTTTTTTATTATTTCTTAAAATTAAATGGTTCATCGATACGATAGCTTTACATCATAATTAAGTTGTTATAAAGGATTAGAATAATTCTAAGTCTTAAGTTGCACGCCCATCCTGCCCGGTCCACATTAAGCGTTGCTTACCCTTTTTTTTTGTAAAACTCTGCAGCTGGTGATAAGAAACCTGAAGAACGAGGTCTCGAAGAAGATCGCGACGCCGACGTGCGAGGAGATCATGTACGCCGGCACCGGCATGCTGCTGCTGCGGGAGCCGGACGCGGTGCAGTTGCTGGATGTGCAGCAGAAGAGGACCATCGCCAGTGTGAGTGTGGATTTATGCACTAGAAGTCAGGTTTTAATTTAGAATATTTTCTTAATAATTCGACCAATTCAAAACATAGTATCAAGGCTTATTTAGGGATCCATTACACCTAAATATAGTCCAAATCACATTACATTTTATTATATTTAATTTAATAAGCATTTAGTAATAACACGGCCTATTTTAATCGCTAGAACGACGTTCCCCATACGAGATTTGTTTGTACGGTTAATACAAACGCTTCAATCATCGTCCATGACGCAGTAAATGCGCGTGATCGGCGCACTTGCGCTTGCGGCCTTTGGGGGTGGAGCAACTGTGAATTATCAGAGGGCGTGGCAGTAACGGTTCGACCTCCCCGTCATGGAGTTAGCAGCTGGGGCCGGGTTGAGTTAGCAGCAGATTTATGCGTCTATTTTTAAGTAATTAGCTGTCGGGGTTTTGGTAGCGCAATATCAGCTGTGTGACAGTGCCATCTATCAGGCAGTTCTTAACAACAGCTCTTTATTAAACTGACCATTTTTGATAGTTTTATTTATATCTTACGTTTTATGTATTAATTTCATCACAACTACATATTCTGTAATTTGTGATTTATACACAGGGTTTTCCTTTTTCAATAATAACTTTACGCTTTTAGGTGAAAGTGTCAAAGTGTCGGTACGCAGTGTGGAACACGGACATGTCACTGGTAGCTCTGCTGGGCAAGCACACGGTCACCATCTGCACCAAGAAGCTGGAGCAGCTGTGCTGCATCACCGAGGGGGCTCGGGTCAAGTCCGGGGCTTTCGACGACTCGACGGCTCAGCCCGTGTTTATATACACCACTGCCAATCATATCAAGTATTGTTGCAAAGACGGGTGAGTGTTCTTTGTATAGTAAACTCAAATAGGCAAACGAGATATCGGAGCCTTTTACTACTAACGACGCCCATTTTCTTTGCCCGATGCCCTTGTAGTTCGGTACGTTCCTAATAGGATCCTTTGCAAAAACAAAGAAAAAAATAATAATTAATATTATGGACTGATTTAGTGTAAAAAACCCAAGGTAAACTCAGACACCCATATAACAACAACATCGAGACGCCAGTCTAGTTTATTCCGATAACTTTCAGGATTCTGTAGTTAAGGTGTTTATTCCAGTGATTACGGAATTATACGTACGCTGGACGTACCGGTGTACGCAGTGCGCGTACTGCCCGGCCCCAACCCGAGCGTCGCGCGCGTCGTGTGCCTCGACCGGGAGGCGCGGCCCAAGGTGCTCACCATAGACACCACCGAGTACAGGTCAGTGGCTTGTCTGTGTGTGTGTGAAAGGGGGAGAAGACTGCGTATGTGTGCTAGGTACTCGTAGTCTAGTCTCATACAAATATAGCGTTTATTAGTAACAGATAGCTATCTTTCACGGAAGGCTGATGTGATGTCTACTTATAGGATTTTTTTCTGAATTTGACGATAGAGACAGTAGATACCAGTATACTTAAAGTAAAACAGGAGAGAAAGAGAACGTGTTCGTACGTCTAATAGGCGGTACCGATAAAAATGTTTTATTCTTTAATTCTTATATACTGTCCTATAAGAATAAAAATTAAACGTTTATAGAAAAGCGAATGTTGATTGTCTGCTCAAAAAATTCACCAGGTTTAAAATATAAATTTAATTCCATGTAATAATACATTATTTTCATTAAATGAAAAGTGTAAGTTGCTGCGATCGGCCATCTTTATTGAGACTGGAGTCATATTCTATGACGTCAGTTTTAAGTAAACAATTTCAGTTTTCTTCGAACTTTTCTAGTCAGTCGACGAAATCACTCTACGTTTCCATAAAAGTGACGTCAAAGCACACGCCATGACACCTACGAGCGGTTCGATGCCGCATAATATTTTTTTAGAAAGTGAATAAACATTTGATTTTCCGTTTTGCGAAATATAGACAAGATGTGATTTGCACCTGTGTCATCATGTGTGTAGGTTCAAACTGGCGCTGGTGACGCGGCAGTACGACCAGGTGCTGCACATGGTGCGCACCGCCAAGCTCGTCGGCCAGAGCATCATCGCCTACCTGCAGGAGAAAGGTACTACATAATGTCTGCCTGCAGATGATAGTCAACTGCGGTATGTACCGGGTATACTCATAAGGCACAAGTGTGTGCGCAGACACAATGGGACTCTACTTCCGCACACTCTTAGCCCGACAAGACCGCAATCTCCGATTACATTACACCGTGGACCGGAGCCATAGCTTTTAACTATATTTTAGTTCATTGCTCGAACAGATTTTATTGCTCAAGTGGCGTCAATGGCGAACTATAGAAACAGTTATCCATATATGGAGATCAGTGGTGAGATGTATTATGTGTTCCCGCCTGCAGGCTACCCTGAGGTGGCGTTACATTTCGTGAAGGAACCGCGCACTCGGTTGGGCCTGGCGCTGGCGTGTGGTAATATCGAGGCCGCGCTCGACGCAGCCAAGAGCCTCGACGAGCCCGCAGCCTGGGACCGCCTCGCCGCTGCCGCCCTTACCACCGGCAACCATCAGGTAATCAAATACCAGAGGCAACAACCGTCAGGTCACCGCAACCATCTGATAAGCAAATACTAGAGGCAACCGTTAGGTAACCGCAACCATCAGGTGCACCGCCCTTCCAAGATACCCGTAGGTGGAGTTACTAAGAAACTTCTCACTCGCTATAGACTGTCTCTGGCGTGTGGCAACATCGAGACCGCACTCGAAGCAGCCAACGACCTGTCACTCATAAACACCAGGTATTAGGCATCTCCGCCAACAAATGAATCCTCCAACTGGGACCGCGTTGCCACACAGAGGCGTGGTCGGTATCATGCAATATCGATGAAGGTTCCAAATGAAAATTGTGTGGAATTGGGAGGGGCTTCAAATTACAGGTATACAGATAATGTGACCGTGTACTATATTTCCTCTGATAGCTTTCTATCAGTAAATCAACAGTGCATCTAGAATCTGATGCTACGGCCAAAGCGCATGCCATATTCGTTTAGCAGTGACATGCAAGTGGAGGAACCTTCTGAGGGAACCTGAGTAGTTACTAACACATATTCGTAGCAAAAAAACTGTCCTATTTTTAGGATTTAATTATGATAAGGCTCGACACAGGGTCAAATTGGGACCCTATTTCGATTCTTTGGCTACTTAAGACTACTTGAACGTGTTAGTACGAAATCTTCACGTCCGCTTCTCAAGTTTTACATTTTTCACCAACATAATATTACAGATTGTGGAGATGTGCTACCAGCGCACAAAGAACTTCGACAAGCTGTCGTTCCTCTACCTCATCACCGGCAACCTCGACAAGCTGCGCAAGATGATGAAGATAGCCGAAATACGCAAGGACGTGTCCGCGCAGTTCCAGGGGGCGTTGCTACTGGGAGACGTCACGGAGAGGATACGCCTGCTCAATAACGCTGGACAAGTTAGTACAACAGTATTTGTAGTATAGTATTTGAAACAACAGTTTCAAATGTAATAAACTACTTATTATATTATATACTATAACACTCTCATTCGAACACGCTTCAGCACGCGCATACGCACATCTATACTCAAACGTAACCGCATAGGCGTACACGTACGCATTCTCACATACGTTAACTGTCCTATTGATTATTTGTATTTACACAGACTAATTGATACACAACACACATCGTCACGACGACTCCCTAATGGGTTAGGCAGAGAAACAGAGAAAAAATATAATATAAATATTTTATATTATTTTAGGAACTATTTAAAGGCGTTGTTATTTTTGTAGCTCTCCCTGGCCTACCTGACAGCCATAAACCACAAGAAGCTGGAGGAAGCTGAGCAGCTAAAGGCAGCTCTAGAGGCGGCCAACTTGCCCGTTCCGGAAGCGAACCCAGACGCCGTCTTCCTGCGCCCGCCGCTGCCCGTGCAGCGAGCGCAGAGCAATTGGCCGCTGTTGGCCGTTTCCAAGTGAGTTCTGAAGAACAGTTTGACGACCTGAGCACGATACACTCGTCGGGCCCCCTTGGGTGTCGGCTGGATGGTGCGTAAATGCATTTTTCCTGTTAGAACCAATACTATGTACACCGCCTCGAACGGGTCGAGGCGTTGAGACCTTACATATAGTAACATAATTATAACATATGACGGACAGAGTGACAAACTCGCACACTGTTTACTAATAGAAACGCGGGTTCGTATCCGTAAGTTGAGAGCTTAGATTACTGTTGAGATAATATAAAAATATAAAACTAATCAAGATCGCGGCTTCTTGCTGATTTATAATGCAAATCAACCCCGCCCGTCAGAGGGGGGGGGAGGGTAACCACTAGAGTGGGACGGTCTCCCCCCTTTCGGTCCCAAACATAATCACTAGGGTCCCTAAACCAGAAGACACAAAAGTCTTCGCTAGTCCGTTGAACCATAGAGGTGGGAGCCGGTAGTCCTCCGAAGTCTCTCCGTAAAAAAAAATGCTCTGAAGCTGGTACTTGTGACGCAGGGATAAATGAACAGACGGACTCATGTCGTATCCGACGCCCATGTGCGCCTGTATGTAGAAATTATGTCGTATCCGACGCCCATGTGCGCCTGTATGTAGAAATTATGTCGTATCCGACGCCCATGTGCGCCTGTATGTAGAAATTATGCAATGGTGACCACCGTGACGAAAGGCAGTACTTTAGATGAATTTTGTGCTTTCTAGTGTTAAATTTAGACATTAAAGGGATAAAAAATGCAAGTATTAATAGTGAATATTAAGAAAGAATTTTAAGTTGCTTGAGTACTAATATTGTAATCTCCTCGAAAATGCCGTGAGATGTTCGTGTGCTTGTAACATGACATCTCAAAAAAATCTATAGGACTCGTAACTTCCCGGTGAGCAAGAATTATACAATTTTACAAGAATTGTGTTAACACAAGAAAACATCCTAAAATTAGTAATTTAAATATTTTTACTACAATATACCACATACACAAATATAGGCTTTCCAACTTTTATTCATATCTACCGTTGGTACGGAACCCCTAGTGAGTTTTGAACTTGAATGTTTTTTTTCAACAGGAGTCTGTTTGAAGTCGCCAGCGCGGGCCGCGGTCCCTCCGGCCAGGCTGAGTCGGCGGCAGTCGCAGACGAGCCGCTCGAGGCCGCCGGCGCATGGGGTGATGATGACGAGGACGTACTCGCTGAACCCAAGGTCTGTCTACATCTTATTCCTAACTAATTGACTGAAGACTGAAGATGTAGGTTATGCATAGAAGCCAGAAGTGTGCATTTGAACAATTATTGTGATAAATAAGCCCGTAGCGATATCTCTTTTTCAGTTGAAAAAGTTTTTTTACCGCTCATTTGTTACCACCGTAAAGTGGCGCTTCTTGCGGTCTGAGAGTAGCCGGCTGGGGGGGGGGGGGGTTAAAAGGGAGGGCAACACATCGTTATAGTAAATATGGTGATGTTTATGGGCGTGGGTAGTCATAGAAGGGCTTTTTGTTCCTCTATACTATCTTATTACCTACTAATATCCCCCTCTAGTATTATCTACTGGATTTACTTACCTTACTTTACTTTTTATCCTTCGTCTAGTACCAGTAACACAAGCCCTTACGGTGCTTAGCGGTTTAGCGCAGAGCTAGTCTCACGTGGTTGGAGAAGTGCTCAGATATTATTATTATTTGACCGTCAATATATTGTGTTACAGGAGGACGGCCAGGGTGAGGTGATTGAGGATGCATGCGACGACGGCGGCTGGGACGTGGGCGACGAGGACCTGGAGCTGCCTGAGGAGCTGGCGCCCGTATCAGGTACGTCCTCGTGATATACGGAATTAGGTGATGAGGGCGGTATCAGACTGAAGACATGGTACCTAAAATTTTAACTAACTGTCCTGGAAATCTTAAGACTGGGCGCACGCTAGTCTACTGTACGCAGCTGCCACGCCCGGGGTCTTTGACCTTTGGCCATGCGTTGTTCTATCGGTATTATATGGTGTCCATGTTTTCTGAAGACAATGGCTTTAGTGTGCATTTTACAACAACGTAAATACGTTTTACCGTACTTTTATTAGTTAAATTTGGTCCTAATCATTATCTGGCATGTCCTGCAAATGGCAAATCTTTTACCATTCACGCTATATTAATTCCGCGTATAGGTGACATTCTGTTGTGTTGTAGCGAGCATGGACGGCGAAGAGGAGCAAGCGTACTTCGTGGCCCCCAGTAGGGGCGCGCCCGCCGCGCTCGCCAGCAAGCTGCGCACCGCGCACGACGCTGTCGCCACAGGCCAATTTGAGCTGGCCTGCCGGTGAGTAGCTACACCACTGAACTCCATATATACGATCGCTGATTCACACTGCTTCTGTCTTCAATAATAACATTAATTCATGTGTCCGTAGATTACTGAACGAGCAAGTTGGCATCGTGAATTTCGAGCCTTACTCCGAGGTGTTCCTGGCCATGTTCGCGAGCGCGCGCATGCAGTTCGGCGCGCTGGCCGGCCTGCCGCCGCTCACCGCACACCTGCAGCGCAACCCGGGAGACAAGGAGCCCATGCCTGTCGTCAGTGAGTACACATCCTTAGACACATACATCAGGAGTTTGCTGGCAGGGAGGGAGAGAGGGAAAGAGAGAGGAATGGAGGACTGTTAAGGGCGTGGTCATTTATTCACACAAGCATCAACGTAACAGGCGAGTATCCGGCGGTAACAGCGGGAGGAGAAAGAGAGAGAACGATATAGGCGTGGTTGACACGCACTAAAGTTACATACTACGAATTAAGAGTTTAGAGGCGTGGCCATCTCTGGACAGACCATCCGGCACTGTCACAAGCCGACACGCAACCATAGTCGCCTCCTCGCGTAGTCATGAAAGATACTTAAGCAGGCATACTGACTCGATTCTGCAATACGACGATCGCTCGCACCGCAAAAACGGCTGTCTTTTGATCTGGTTCATTTACACCTACAGACACAATAGGGACCTCAGCACTGGTCTTACATTTTTTACCCCTACATGTTTTCTGTATTACAATATTTGTCATCCTCCTATTTTTGACCCCTCGTATTATTTTCAACGTACCTTTTTTTAAAGAATAGGGGAGCAAAAGTGCAATCGGATCCTTTTTTACAACTACCGACACCCATGAACATCCACATAATTACTATGTCGATGCGTTGCCTTCCTTTCCTTCCCCCCCCCCCATGGCCCTAATTTCGGCTTCGATGTTTTGTCCTTTTATGTTGAATACCTCATTGTGTTTCTACCCTACACCACACCTTACCTATCCTTCCTTTTGTTCCAGCTTTAAAACTCAACGACCTAGTCCAGCAATTACAGCAGTGCTACCAGCTGACGACTGGCGGCAAGTTCGCTGAAGCGCTAGACAAGCTGCGGCGCCTGGTGCGCTCCGTGCCGCTGCTGCTGGTGGAGGCGAGGGCGGAGCTAGCGGAGGCGCAGCAGCTGCTGGCTATCGGCGCCGACTACCTGCTGGGGCTGCAGATGGAGAGCGCTAGGAAAGGTAACTGTCCAGCAGTAGACAGGCGGAAAGCGCCAGGCGAGCTCCGTGCCGTTGGTGAAAGCGAGGGCAGAACTGGCGGAGGCGCAGCAGCTGCCGGCCATTGGCGCCGACTACCTGCCGGGGCTGCAGATGGAGAGCGGTAGGAAAAGGAACCGACCAGCTGTAGACAGGCGGTGAGTGCCAAGCGAGCTCACTGCCACTGCTGCTGATGGAGGCAAGTTCAGTCCTGTTCGGTTGAAGAGAAAACCATACGCAGTCGAAAGGACAGACAGCTTAAGATGCTCTCCGAGGCGTGGAGGTGTCCCAAAATTCCTGACTTCAAACTGTTATTACAAATTAAAAATTCTCAATAACAATAACATCGCGAAAACCTAAGACATCAGTCTTAAGTTTTCGCGATGTGACTCGTTACAAAAAAAAACTTTGTACAGAACTTATCTCGGGTTGCTTAATTAGTTCGACGTCTTTAGTCCACCCGTGACCATGGTTGCCGCATACCTCCTGAAACGTCGGGCTAGTTAAATACAGGAAAAAAACCGCGAAAAAAATCTATAGTAATAACAGTTTTTGCTTCTTTTTTTTGACTCGATGGACCACGAGACCATCTTGACATAAAAGACAATATGAAGGTTAAGTATTGTTTCAGCGATGCCGAAGAACACACTAGAAGAACAGAAGCGCACGTGCGAGATGGCCGCCTACTTCACACATTGCAAGCTGCAGCCCGTCCACCAGATCCTGACCCTCCGCACGGCTCTCAACATGTTCTTCAAGCTGAAGAACTTCCGCACCGCCGCCTCCTTCGCCCGAAGACTCCTGGAGCTGGGGCCCAGGCCGGAAGTGGCGCAACAGGCCAGGAAAATACTCCAGGCCTGCGAGAAGACGCCAACGGACGAGCACCAGTTGCACTACGACGAGCACAACCCCTTCAACATCTGCGGCATCAGCTACAAGCCGATATACCGCGGCAAGCCCGAGGCGAAGTGCCCGCTGTGTAGCTCCAGCTTCATGCCCGAGCACAAGGGCAAGCTGTGCCCTGTCTGTGGCGT
This sequence comes from Eumaeus atala, assembly GCA_017140195.1. Classification (NCBI taxonomy): domain Eukaryota; kingdom Metazoa; phylum Arthropoda; class Insecta; order Lepidoptera; family Lycaenidae; genus Eumaeus; species Eumaeus atala. Next base: position 102,949 of record JAFELO010000161.1, read on the forward strand.
GGCGGAGATCGGCAAGGACGTGCTCGGCCTGCGGATCTGTCCGCTGCAGTTCCAGAGATAGTTTGTGTAATATAAGATAAGTTTATATAAATATATTATTGTACCTACATTGATGTTTTATTATTATTGCTCCCAATGGGCCTACTAGACCGGATCTGGGTCCTAACAATATGCATTGCGTTACGTCGCGTTGCCCTCCTTTTCTCCTATTCATTGGGCCACCGGCTACTCACAAACAGTACGAATCCCGACAGCACAGCTGTCACATATAAGAAATCAAGTTAAAATAAGTTTAACAATAGTATTAATTTAACACTTGAATAAATAAATGAACTTTATACTTTTTCCACAATTATTTATTTTAAATTTACATTTACGACGGGTTTCGTGTTATCATCATCAGGTAAACATGAAGCTCTAAATAATTGCGAAAATAGTATATAAAGTTTATTTATTTATTCAAGTTTTAACATGAATATACGATTAATTTACTCAAGAGTTAAAGCTCAATAAAAAAGAAGTATGGTCATTTTCAAAACGATTTATATTTAAAATTACAATAATACTTATAAATACATAACCTAACGTAAGCACTAAGTACATTCACACTGCCACGGGTGCTGGCTCTTTGTCCCTGTAAAAGAAATAGAATTTGGCATTCGTATGAAGTTTATTACAGCAATACGTTTTCTCGATAAATGAATTAAAAAGAAAACGCCGCTATAGATATTAAACAACACGGCATTAGATATTTTTGCGTTACTGAGAGGCGTCTCTCCACAGACATTTGAGTTCCGCGGAGCTCAAACTTCAGCGAGCTTTGTGCTGGAGGGCAGTTCGGCGTTTCGGATTCTGTCCGGCAACTTTACACCTAAACTGTAATCAGGTAAGGTTACATCTTATTTCCCGCCATGAAGCCTTGTCTTGGTTAATGCTTTCTGTAGCCCTCGCAAAAAAATGAGGCAGCGCTATTGCGTACGGGGCAAGGGGCGAGGATGGGAACCTCACACCATTGCAGTGTTCCAAAGTAGGTGGGGTTATCCTGTAGGGCGGCACAACCCCATCTGTGGAGGTGGAGTTGACCCTTTGAGGGATGAAAGGCGGCACTGATGGTACTCGCGGTGGTTTTTGTGGGTATTCAGGGCTATAATGTGCCGGGAGCCCCACACACCACTGGAATCCACCCAGGGCCGGTGAAGGCGTGAAAATGCGTTTCCCTCGTTAACAAAAACAAAAGTCACCTCTTATTGAGCATCTCCTGTATCTCATCGAAGGTCTTGCCCTTGGTCTCCGGCAGCAGTGGACTGACGGAAAACACGAAGCCGAGGCCGCAGCAGACCGCCAGGATCCAGAAGGCGGTGTAGATTCCGTATGATGCTGCTACTTCACGGAAGAATCTGGAACGATCGGGTGGGCAGCGAACGAGCATTGAGGAATATTACCAATTGTGCGATGTTATTACGTTTCTTAATTGCCAATAACATTTATTACTGTTACGGCGTGCTAGTTTAACACAAAAATACAAAACAATTAAAAATATAAAAATAATATTCGAAGTTTCTTTGGCTACAACACAGTCCTTTTGACCTTGAGGCCAGTTATCAATAGAAGCACGCAACCTTTGCATGGGGAAATTCTTCACTACCAATCGTATGGATTGTTTTAGGGACTCCAAATTGTCACTGCGTTTAGAGCCATACTCTCTAAAATTGACCATAAATCAAAATCCATCCAGCGGATGAAGATCGAGACTACACGACGGCAAGTCTTCAGCTCTAATGAAGTCCGAGACATTGGCTTCCAACCAAGCAAGCCTGCGTGGACCGAGTATTATGACCCGGCGTGAGGTTTTCAATTATGGGTAAAGCGAATCGCGAGGACGGTTTTCAATGTCGATGCTGGCACGGATCGCTGGTAAACATATAAAATCTTCATTTACAATCACAGGCACCACAATTACAAATCAACAGGATCAGAAAAAGAAATAGAGTTAATATAAAGTTTATATAAATGCGTCATTCAGACCTTTCTACGCGACCTATATGCATGTGCACTAGCAACGCAAACGAAACTCAGTGTTGGTCCTGGACCCACATTTTTTCGTTGCACAATATAGCCGACAAATAAATATTTTGTGCAATAAAATGTGGTATGGTCAGTATTGCACGATTAGCCACATTTAATTGTCCCACTATATGCAGATAATTGTAAAGTTCTTAATAAAGGAGTTGACCGCAGACACATTATCTCTTAGTAACACACGAAAGTCCTTATGAACTTATCTCCAAGACCAAAGGCATTTCAGAACTTGTATTTCATTGCCCCTATACTACGCTGATGTGGTATTTAGTTTATGACACCGGGGGTCAATTTACGACGTCGCGATTAAAGGTTGTGGTAGATCACTTCAAGGTGGTGTGGTGTCATGTCTCGTCAGTCAATGTCGGTCCTATTCGGTTACAATGCAACATGGCAACTCCTACCTTGTCCAGACGAAGCCCGCGAGCCAGCACATGAAGGAGGCGATGCCGCTCGCCAGGCACTTGGTCTTCACCGGGAACATCTCCGCCACCAGGATCCACGGCACCGGACCCACGCCTGGAACATCTCCACATCGTATGAACAGCGTCTTCCGTTCAATATACAATAGACTGGTAAGGCGGGACGAATATGGTAAGATGCACGTAAGATGGTAGGTTCCTGTTGTGGGTTTGAATCCCGCCCAGGTCATGAATGTTTGTATGTGTATAATATCGTCTGCGTAGGTATTATCTTATTTGTAAATGCTGGTAGTCTAACATGACGAGAAAGAAATCAGGCGCAAGACCGACCTCAAGGAAGGAACGAAAGGCGATTTTTGACTGCTCTATGCTGAAGTGTGCAGTGCAGCTTCATCGGTTACTAAAAGACATGTCAGGCGGCGGGTCTAGGTGAGATTGTGGTCGACAGTGGGACAGACCTCCCACCTGTCCCGCAGATGGGAGGGATGCATCCCGATAGTTACTTAAGGTTAGCTGAAGTAACTATTATTGTTTTGGCCGCAGGGACCCCTCGCCCACCTTTTTAATGATTTTATAATGAGGGGGGCGGCTCTCGCGCAGCAGCTAAAGTTGGCCTTGTATTAACGTGGGGGTTGGAGGAGCTTGTTGAGCTATAGTCTATGTCTAGACTCGCGAGCGGTCGTCGCGGTTAACCTGACCGTAACGGCTGTTTGATTTGAACTCGTTGGCACATCACGTAAAGTACTGGAATTATCTCCTATGACTGCACTGACATCGTCGTTCTGACTACTCGTATACTAGTTATGTGGTGATTGTGGATTGAAGCGTATAGTCCGCGACCGTATCCCTCGTACGGGATGTAGTGTACCCGCACCGCGGCTGCGGCGTCTTATCTGTTTGCGTTTTGTTTTGTGTGAAAGTAGAGTAAGAAGGGGATGTTACACCGCCAACCTAGCAGTCGGTTATTAGCATCGACGTTATAACCCATAGGCGCCTAATGCAAGGCGAACTTTTTCAGGGCAACAAATTAGACTAATAAGTATTATACACGACGTCGAGCGCGAAATCTTTACCATCCACCAGTTTCTTGGCCCGTCAACGCGTGTTACGTTTCACAGTTGGCATCCACGTTGGGTGAATGGTTAATAGCAATCTGTGTCTAAACATGTTTGCTAGTAGATTACGGTAGATACACAGATACGTACCCAGTGTGAACAGTATCATGTAGACGATGAGACAGAGCAGCGGCAGGAAGGCGTAGGGCTCCATGTTGTACTTGAAGTGGGAGTCCAGGAGCGCGTACACGCCGATTATACCCTGTGAACATGAGCTCGAAGTGTAGTTAGATACAGTACCGAGACATTTGCTCACTGCATCATTAGATGCTTATAAAGTTCATTGGAATAATTTGGCTTCAGTGTTGACGGGGGGGGGGGGGAGGTTCTAGGAGGCCTCGGCTTATTCCGATGGGACGGCAATCCGACGCGGCCGGAGAGAACTCAGGTGGAGGACCGACTCTCGACGTGCTCTCCGAGGCACGGGTTTGCAACACCGCCAACTACCTGACTTCGGACTGCTATTAGAAATTAAAAAATCCCATTAAGTCTTTGGTCCGTCCCGGGACTCGAACCCAGGACCTCAAGACGGTGGTTTACGTGCCTACCACTGAACCACGAGACAGACAAGTTATATCTATTTCATTAATCTTGACAAGTCTAATTGTGTTAGCGTGCACGCACCAGAAATATACACAATCCCAGCGAGGTGGTCCACATGAGCAGCTTGCGCCCGAGCCTGTCCACCACCAGCGGGGTCACGCAGCTGGTCACCACCTGGAACCACATTAGTCCGTCAGTTTTGTAATTACTTTTAAACTGTTAAGCGTCGTAGGTTATTTTTATTATTTTAGGGTACAATCAAACGGTCGGAGCCCAAATGAATACCGACGTCGCCCATAGACCGATGTCTGGGAGGAGCGCAACACAACCCCTTCTCCCCAATGTTTTGACACCAATGGGCCAACCAAGGATATCCGGTAGCTTTTGAACCCTGTCCATGACAGGTGTAGAACGACTGAAATAAAGCTTAATACTATTTGATCTTTATTTTATTCATTGGCAAGGAAACATTTTCTTTCTCTTTCTTTTATTGGTCTCACCCCTTTCTCTTCCATCTACATAAATATAAGAAAAGTAGCCATTACAATAATTTTCACTTAATCTGCTCTCAATCGTTCCGTTGGCCTCGTTATCGTAACGCTGTTGTCACGCAATCACCAGCTGGGGAGTAATCTCGTGAGTCAAAGGTGCGTAAAGAATTCTTACTTAAAAAATCTGGTGGCTACTTTCTGAATACGATTTCTTTTCATTGAAGGTATAAAACAATTTTTTGTGGTCATACTTTCGTACCTGAACGACCCCCATGATGATGGTGCCATCAGAGGCGGACATCCTGGTGCCCACCTTCACGAGCAGCTCCTCCATGTAGAACAGCAGCACGTCGATGCCCGACAGCTGTAGCAGCATCGCCAGGAACACGCAGATACCTACATCAAAACTTTTACATCCGCTTTACGTACAAGTTACAACACAATATTTATCATGCAATAAATATTGTATTGTATATTGTTAAAGTTTGTATTGTTTTATAAAATTTTACCATATTACATTATTTTACCCTAGCTGCAACCCGCAAATTCTGTGCCTAATTTCACCCCATTCCGTGCAGTCTTTGTGTAAAAGAATCGCAAACATACATTCAAACTTTCACATATATACTTATAATATAAAGCTGCGGAGTTTCTATACTAACAATACAAAGCTGAATAGTTTGTTTGTTTTTTGAACGCGCTAATCTCAGGAATAATTCGGTTCAGTAGACGAAATCAAAAATTATATTTCTGTTGAATAAGAAATTTATCGAAGAAGGCTGTGACACTATGATTCACTCATAGAATGAGTCACTCATAGAACCAGGGCTACGGTGGCGAAACCGCGGGTGATTCTAGTTTACTATGTATGTAGCGAAAATTCACCTAAAGCCTTAACCTGCCCTCTAGTGGCCCACAGGTCTTTAATCGAAGGCTCCTCTTTAAACTCGCGTGCCACCATCGCCTGCAATCCTTCCAGCTCCGCTTTGACTCCCGCTTTCGATGCGCCGCGTAGTTTCTGAAGAACATTCGAGGCGTCTTCAAGTTTACCTGTGATTCAATAAAATAAATCACACAAAATCTCTTTACAAGGTTTTATTAAAATCACAAGGTTGTGGTAACGAAGTTTGCAAATCTTTTTACGGGTTTTCTATGAATTACGTTGTTGTGGCATAAGTAGCTAAGCTGTTTGGATCATCGAGCCAACAGATGGCTTCTACCTTGTGCCCCAATAGAATCAAATTCGCCTCTATTTTATTTGTGCTATCGAATATTTACTGTAGTGATATTCAGAGCGTATTTTTTAAATTTACTCCTTAAGAAAGTATATCTAATACAAAAAGTAATTGTCTACAAGTTGGTTTTACGTGACAACGTTTCCCTAATTGTCCTGTGAATTAACCGTTCGATGTAGTGAAAGAAACGACTGTTTACACTCTCTCGCTCGCAGGCTCCGCCCGTTCGGAACATTACTATGACTCGACGTTATTACATCAAAAGTATGTGAAGGAAAATCGTTCGAAAAGTTTCACGTTCAGCGCAACGCTTTTTACCGTGCTTTCAGAATTATGTTCGTTCGTAATGAGTAACAGAACAAAGACATTTTACCTTTGTATACTAAGAAGAAGGGTGTCTCCGGTATGTGCCAAGTGAAGGGTATGTAGAAGAGCGAAAGGATCCCGCCTGTGGCTGTGAGTCCCCAGTAGGAGGAGAAGGGCCCAATGGCGTAGGCGAGCAGGAATCCCACGTTGATGAACAGCAGAAACAGCGCGCTCAGCGATCCACGGATTTTATCCTGGAAAATATAATAATAATAATAATAATAATATCTGTGGACTTATCACACCACGTTAGCCCAGGCCTGTGGTAAGTACCGTAAGGACACGTGTCACAGTTACTAGACAACCGAAATATATTTCATATTTTATTATAAATATAAGAAATTTTATAAATTTAAAATTTTTAGGTAATATTAATTATAAATATCCATGACCTAGGCGGGATTCGAACCCGCGACTTCTGGCGTAACACACGGACTGACCGCCACGTTACCAACTGAGCCAGCCGGTCGTCAGTTGTTTAGTAGGTAAAAATATTGAGTTGGTATTTTATGAACTCACAACATATATGTCATAGTCGTATCGTACAAATCGCCGTACACCATTACGGCTAGCTATTTTAAAAAATAGGGCTGTTGTAATATGGCGCGGCGTTCCTCAATATGGCGGCTGACACTTTGTCTCATTACATCTTTTTATTTTAGACAGTGATAGTGATCGATACAGATGATAGTATCAAATTAGACCAAGTGTTTTGAGTGCAAATAAAAGAAATAACAGAACCACGAAGGCCAGGTTATTTCTCTTGTTAGCTACGCACCCGCCAAATCTGGGCATAATTTTTATTCTGTATTCTACAATCAACGCCATTGTTGCTGTCATGACATGGCAACGCCGCGAGTGGTAAAGTTGGGAACAAAAAGGCGTCAAAAAGGCGGATAATTATCCACTTTATTTCAATAAGGCTAGCTTTATTGAGTATCGTATAACTCTGAAGTCTCATTGGCGCTATTTCGCTCAGCCGTATTCAATCCGCCTAATCATTGGCCCGCCACAAAATAAATTGGCTCTGTTTTTGAAAATGGCTAGCAACAATTAAATACGGCTATTTAGGCGATCCGACTACGACATAGACACAAATAATAATTTTGTTTCTATTATTGTCCGTATTTTTTCATCATTGTCAGTTCATTCATTGGCACTTAATAGACCAGTACCGGGGAAGACCAGGATTAACATACCATGATCAGATTGAATGGGTACTGTCCGAACTGTGTCAGGAGTCTTCGCAACCGGCGTGTTTCTATGAGTGAGTTATGAATGTGGAGGAGGCTGGGCAGGTATGTAAGGGTCGTGATGTTCGGCACATTTCCTCTGGTAGTTTATCATTTTCGAAGGTCCATATATATTTGCCTTCCTTTAAAGGAGGGGTCCTTTAAGTATCGTTTGGGAATCGAATCGAATGCTTAATCTCTATAGAATCTGTAATGTCATGCACTACCAAATTACCTACATTTCCAACCTAATGTGATATCAATAAAAGAACCTCACTTAATAATTAAACATATGTTAATAATTGTAGTAAGTATTATTGATGTTCCAAATTTAAATTTTATCTCGGTACTAACAGTTATTAATATATCGAATCGCTCGAGGGCACGGAATTTTGTCACGTTGGCTACAAGCTCACGAGGTCGGTAGAGCTACTTCTGTACTATTTTTAAAAGTACTGTTCACTGTATTATTTGAGCTGGCTACCCCATAACAAGTTACGAATGTAATTTAAAAAGAGTTCTCTTTTCGAAAACTATGTAGAGTTGGTCTGTTAGTTTCCTTGAACCGAGCAGTTGCAAAAAGCCATGAGTAAAAGTTGCACTCGTGCCACAGACAAGCATTACAACAACGACCATGCCGGGGGTCATGGTCCCATGATATCGCAGTAAATATACAGCTATGCTGTCGCGTTTCAGTCGGTTTGTCAATTTTTCTGTAGCCCATTGGAGGGTGGGAGAGAAGGGCCATCGAAGGGTTCCAACGGTTAGTTTTTCCTCTTATACTTACTATACAAATAATGTGAGTATTCATGAATTGGAAAAATACTAAGATATACATACAGTGAGCGTCTCAAAACCGTCCATTTAAAAGATGTGCAACTGTCAAATTATGCGCTTTGTAAAAAGCAACTTAACCACATGAGCTGAGAAGTTTGACTTCTTAAAAAATATGTTTAAATTGTGCCTTTCTTTTAAATAGAATCAGTAAAAACGACTATACGTTAGGTTAGAATATGTGTTTATATCCAATCACGGATACTTTAGAAGCACAGGTCAGTACTAAATCGTACATCTTGTACTTATGTGAATTAATGGTATGTATTAATGAACTCTTTTATATGCTCCTATCCTATCAAAGTGAGAGCGAATGAGTGATGTACAGTTTGTGTTATGGTAGTGTGGTGAAGAGTGTATGACACCTGCGGTGTATGAACACAAGCTATAGCACATCACAGACACACACACACACACACACACACACACACACACACACACACACACACACACATACACACACACACACACACACTTACAAGGCGTCATCATCTCATGGCATTCCGGGCTGTGCTGGATACTACGTGTATCTAACACAGGGCTCAGCTGTCACAGCTGTCACCACAAGACAGACGTATGTGGTTCTCTTGACAGATGTGGGACCATGAGTTCTGGTTGTCGCGCGCTTCTTATTTTACACTTAAAACTACCCGCGTCCATAAATATTCAGAACTACATAAGTTAGGTATTCCTCTAAAAAATCCTTAATGGACACTCTTCTGTATCCCGAGCAAAGCCAGGTAGTGTCGGACTCCGACAAGCACTAAAAGATCAGGGATGTCACGTGATGCCGCTCGATGACGGACATACGCGGTGCCTGGTGGTATCCTTCCGTGCTTTTGCCAGCGGGAGCTTAGCCTCGTCTGTCCCCTCGTTAAATCAAAATAATGAATGTCTCACCTCAGCTATTTCTCCGATATATAGCGGCACCATCGCGAACTGCATCCCAGTGGCGCAGCCCCACATGACACGCGCCGCGTACAGCGTGGGCAGGTCCGTCGCCACCCCCGCCAGCAGCCAGCCCAACAGGAGCGGCAGGTTGGAGCCCATGATGATCCATCGCCGGCCCACACGCCCGGACAGCGGGACGGTGATTAGTGGTCCTGGCAAGTTCACGTGACCATCATTATCATTGTCATGAACGTGATGTTCGTTATCACGGCCTGGGTAAGTTAAGCGAAGGTTTCGACCATCTTGTCCACCGAGCCACCGCCTCCCTAAACCTGCAACTCCCAGTGCCGTTGCCTGATCGTGGTGCTTTGCGGCCCATCTAAGGCACACAGGCAAAAAAGACCTGCAGGCTTTGGAAGAGAGAGAGAGAGAGAGAGAGAGAGAGAGAGAGAGAGAGAGAGAGATAGAGAGAGAGGAAGAGAAAGAGACAGAGAGCGACAATTTAATTAGCAAGAAGAAATGTTTCTTTAACATTATTATTAGTAAAAAAATAAGTTATTCGTGTTTTATTTGGCGTGTCTGACTAACGAACAATAGATTTTCTTCTATGGAACGGACCATGGGCTTATTAAGGTTATGTTAAATAAAGGTAGAAAACACATTCTTATATGTAGGTACAATTCAAGAACAATTAAAATGCTCTTACCTAACAGGCCTCCCAGCACCAACAATGATCCTATCCAGGACTCCTCTCGCAGCGTCGGCGCCTGCGGCAGGGGCGAGTGGTCAGACCTGAGGTGCGGGAACACAGGCGAGGTCCAGCCCATCGACATACCCGTGCACAGGCTGCCGTAACTGGCTGTAAACACAAAATAACTTGTAAGTTCTATTAGCTCTCCGCTAGATGGTGCTCTCGCGCTCGGTATGCGTCAGAGAAGTAAGGTTCACGGATCATTGATGGCTTAAGTTTACGCGAATGTTACTCATTACAGTAAAAACTACTTATGGGGGTTTATTTAATTAATTACTAGCTCGTCGGAGTGACTGAAATGACAGATGTCACAGGTTATTAAGTTTACCCGAATAATTACAATTATTTGGTTGTCCCCAATTAATGACAGAAAGAGAACGAAAGAGAAACATTTATTTGCTCACAACACGAGAGGCAACGATAACAAATAACAGGAACAGATTTACACACAATGACAACAAAAATATGACATCAGGACGAAAAAAAAGTATAAAAATAGCCCAGCCTCAAGGGAGTGACAAAAGGTTTGATTCGGCATATGCCAGGTCTCATGGTATGGCGTCTGGTACCGGTTTTCATCCAAATGCAAATATAATACAACAATATAATAACACGTGTAATGCAAACAGTACTAATTATATCTGGCTGCTTTTAGGAGTTATGTTTAGCTTTTGCTATGATTGATTGTCTGATTGTCTACATCCACATTTCAATAGAGAAGCAGGCTGGGTTCTTCTCTCTGCTCGGGACTCTGTGATAGACATAATCAAATCAAAGACTAAACATGACATATAATTAGTACTGTTTGCGTCAATCGGAACAACTAAATAATTATAATTCTTCGGGTACTATTAATAATTTGCGACATCAGGACATCTGTCACCTCAGTCCCAGCCCGACGTTTCAGAAGCTTTACAGCAACCATGGTCTCCTCACCCGAGACCATGGTTGCTGTAAAGCTTCTGAAACGTCGGGCTAGTTGAATAATTAAATGAACCGCGATTATAACCAGTAAGAGTAGTTTTATTGTAAGGATCACTTATACCGATTACCACTGATATCGTTGCCAGTCGTGCAGATGGAGTGGCAGGCGCGGGGAGTGAACGTAGTAGGTGCATCTGATGGAATCGCAGTTTTATACCATCACGTTTCCGTTTCTTCTCCAATTGGCGGACGAGAAGTGGCAAGGTTGGCGTTTAGTGGGTAGGAGGAGCTGGCTTTTAGCACCCAAGCCTCATATGCTCTCCAGGTTTTCCCATCATTATTAAATACAATCCCCAGTGAGCGAAAGTACCTTTTAATAAGCGCTTGCATTTTTCTTTCCATTTTCCAATAACAAGCATGTTAACAGAACTCGGGACGATGGATACCTGAGCCAAATTTCTACCAAATATGTTCAGTAGTTTTAGCGGAAAAGAGTAACATACATACAAACTTTCGTATGTATACTAATACTAATTCACCCGCCAGAGGAAGAAGGGGGGACGGCCCCCTCGGTCGTGGTCCTCTCCATGAGCCAAACGTTCATGTCAGCGCCGAGACCATTTTAGTTACCAGAGTCAGAGTCAGTGGAGGAGGGACCACTCGGTCCATCCTCCCCCAACTCCCGATAGCAATAGTTAAGTTAGGTGTTACAAACACTCTCATATCGGGATGCATCTCTCCCATCTGCGAGGGGGGGGGGCTTGGTCTCTCTTTCGACCTCAAACCTAGTCTCGTTCCCAGACGAACACTCACAGCAATCCCATGAAAGTGTATTGGGCTTCTCTTCGCTTCCACAGTAAAAGTTCAGGTCCGATAAAAAACTAATACCATAAAGACGAAGAGTTCGTTTGAACCGGGCATTTTGTTTGTTGAAACCTTTCCTGTTCGGAACTAACGTAAAAAATATCACAAAGTACCGGTAATTTGGTGCTGTGCGTCTGTCTATCTGTGAGTTAATTTATTCATCCCGAGAGCGCGCGCCGTAGATATTCACGACCAGGTTTACCTTGAGCGTGCTTAATGAATATCTCAGTAATGTGTTCAATTATACAATATTGTTTGTATACAAATGTATATCATAATATACAAAAATCTCGTGTCACGGTGTTTGTCCGCGATGGACACCGAAACTACCGGTATTTGGACGATGGTTGACATGTTTAAAATTTGGCCCACCTTAAAGTATAGATTATATTTTGTTTCGTTAAGTGACTGAAATATAATTATTGCCACAATGATGTATGTCAGCTAGTACAAATAGAATAATATACAAATATTCTATTCGATATAATAATAATTACTGTCAACATCATCATCCACTAATTAAATATGAGGCCAATGTCCACTGCTGGACTCAGGCCTCATATTTAATTAGTGTACTATTACTAAATATATATAAAACTCTTCCGTCATTGAGCGATCGAATGATTGACGGATAGACAACGAACCGAAACCACTATACCTAGAAACTCAAAATTCGATAAGGGGGTTCATTTCATGACCTGTATGATGCTCGCTTCCATCATGAATTCTGAAAGGATTTTTAGAAATTAAACCCTTAAGAGGTTTAAATGAAATGTTAGCATGTTACGCGGGTGACATCGCGGGGCGCTGCTAGTTTATAACATAATAAAGCTAAAGAGTTTTTTGTTTGTTAGCGCTAACATCTGTAACTAAAATTCGGGTACAAAAAAAAAGTCTCGCATTTACTTCCGTGATAATTGAGCTATTTTTGAGCTTCAGTAGATGAAAATGGAAATGTCCGACGTTAGCCATCATCATTTTCTCCAAATTTGTAGTATAAGGTAACATTGAACCCAGGCGAACCGGCCAAATCCTGTCTCAAGTGAAAGTTGTCTCAGAAAAAGGAACTGTTGAGTGTTTGGTGATCTACACAGCTTCCTAAGACGTGGCCAGACGATTTCGACAGATGTGCACTGTCACCAATTGAAAATCATCATGAAAAAACTAACTCGTGACTGGTCCAGCCCACTGCTGCGACAAGGGCAGACTACTAACTTCAAGACACACTACTTCCAAAATTTTAAATTTTACGCTTGGAATGTCTCCATGCATGCCACTCGCGTAACTTTCGATCTTGATATCGCGGAAACATTAAAACGAAACATGCTTTCCGACCTATTCACAGAACTATTGAATTTGCACAGAAAATTTTATAAAAATCCGTCGAGCCGCCTCGGAGGAGTTTGACAAACTATCATCATCACGGGATATGAGATTTTTGTAAACATATAACTTACAAGAATACATTTTGAAAGAGAAGGAGAAATAAAGGAACTTACCAAACGATGCTGCCAAATATTGGCGCCATTTCAATTTAAACTCCGCTTTGAAAATGTCAAACATAACTCGAAATTGTTGTAACACGCTAATCACGTTCTTTAAATGCCTGTTGCGACCGCACCGCCGGCCATTGCGTTCAATTGTGAACCAGGAATTAAACGGAACAAACAGTCAACAACTATAACATTCACTTTTTTACAAAGCAATCCTTGAAGTTAATTCGTTCAAAGATGTACTAAAACGTATGTACGCAAATAAAATTAAACGTACGTAGTAACGTTGACAAGACGAAGTATTTGTGGGCCGTTGACCAGGTCGCAGCTCAATCTCTGGGCTGTAGCCGGTCCGGGATACCTGATGTGGGTTGCATGTCGATCGACGTTGACGTCTGTCGAAAGAGGCCAATCTTCAGCTCCCACCATGGCTCAGGCCTGGTAGTGGCGGTGGGGCTCAGTAGCCTGGCGTGTATCCAGTTGAAGCCAATTGAACCGAGGGGACTGCTCCTTGTAACCCTTGTAAGAAGCGGGGACAAAAGAGCACGTGGAGGAGGCGCTTTTGCGCACAGAGCAAGAGATGAGAACCTCACCTTGCACTGTCCAAAATTTGTGGGGTTGACCCGTGGTGTGGGGCAACACTTTCTGTGGTGGGCTTTCTGACTAGCCGTCGAGGTGTCGTGATTTGTTGCATTTCCAGGGCATCTCACCAAAGGCGGTACTGATGACACTCGCGGTGGTTTTTGTGAGTATTCAGCAATATAATGTGCCGTGAGATCCACGCAACACTGGACCCAGGGCCGGCGAAAGCGCGGTTAGGCGTTGCCTCGCGTCACCACAAAAAGAAGGATAGGCATATCCTGCAGTGGACCGATAAAGACGAATATAATTGATGATGATGTGCGTATGTGCATGCAGTGTCAAAATCTGATTGAGAGATTATGATGCTTTCACATATAGTTCTGATTGAAAGCGATCCTGTGAAGTTTAGTCGTCTGAACGAGAAGCAGGCGCAGTAGCGTCACATCGACGAAGCCCTGTTATGTTGGACGCGCGGACATGCGTTTCATCTGAGGACGAATGGTGAGGGCTCTGTTCCCGTTTAATTGGGTGAACACAAATTTTAATGTTTCTCCACCCGATGTTTATGCTGTAAGGAAAGTAGTAAACACAATCTTTCTTCTCCATCGTCGTTTCCAATACAAAATGTTTTATATAATTGTAGTTATAACGTAAAAAAGAAGAAACATCCAGTCGAATACAGGGCTTTCTTCTTTTTTTGAAGATTTTGGTACTCTATGGTTACCTCACGTCTATAGTTGAACACCACACTCGAGTCAGTTAGTTGTTCGTTTCGATGGCCTTCTCTATTTTAACAATTATAACAATATAAAAATATTTTTTGAAGTTAGTATCGAAGGTTGAGTAGGATCCTGCCACTCGTTGTCCTGTCGCTGGTAGGTCCGGGACGCTCCACCCTGACGGCCGAAGGCACTCGCAGAGATTTAAGTCTTTAGTGTAGAGTAGGACACACCCTTCCGGGCCGGTTGGACGGTGCATAAAGCATTTTCACTGCAAAGATAAAAGAATAAAGACGATCAAAATAAGAAGAAACCTTCCCG
>JAFELO010000162.1:0-26583 GCA_017140195.1 Eumaeus atala
CAAATGACGGTAGATTTAAAAAGATGTTATAGCTCCATGTAGGTTAGGCCACGAACGTTTAGATCCACCCTAGTAGTATCTACTAACTAATCCACCAGTTCATTAATAACTTAAGTACTTTGTAAATTTTCCCTTGGACATCCGCATAATTATGCCGATGCCTTGCCCTCCTTTCCTCCTCCCCCACCCCAAAAGGCCACCTGCTACTCACAAATCGCACGAAACGCGACACCGAAGTTATCAATTTTCGCCAGTGCCATGCCATGTGAGCTAGAGATACCCCGCCGGTCCTGACGGCCGAATTCCGCAGCAATGCAACATGACACTACCTCGTACTATAACAATTCTGTAAATATCCATATTAGTTTAAAGTCATATAAACATGCTACAACTGCATTTCCAACAGTGGTTCTTATTGTGTGCTGACCATCCGTCGATGTTGTCAAGTAAATCTTTTAGTCGCATCTTTGAATGCTGAAATTCGGAAAGAGTTATTCAAAATTTTTACAACTGCTTATAACTTATCATTATAAGATCCTTATCATTACTTCATAACATAACCATCCTTTTTTTCGGTGAGACCCACTCTACTGGTAGGCTGCGCTATTACAACAGTTCGACTGACTAGCGAAGCCTTTTGTGTCTTCTTCTTGTGTGTGTTTTTAGGGAGACGAAAGGGGACAGACCCCCTCTTGAGCCCAAGCCTATAGTTAGGTCTGTACTCTGTAAAGGAAGACCTTCATACTGCACTACAGACAAAACATTATGCAAGTTTATAATAATTAAGAATATTTTGAGCTATTAATGAATATTATTACCTGGCTGTTATGATTACCGTCTGCATACAAATGAGCTAACGAGGTTGCTACTTGCTGCTTGCTGCCCACGTGTATATTTAAAGTATGAAGCGCGAACACATAAACACGGTGTTAAATGTGAATATTTGTTGCGTAAATTTTCATACTTTGTTTATTTAGAGTGTTCATAGGGCAAGCTAGAAGTCTCAACTTCTTTAGAACTCTTGCATAAAAACTCTATTTAAAATTTACTTCATTTTAGTAAAAGTAATTTATTTTATATTTTTTTGTTACTCGTCTCCTTTGTTCACAACAAAAGTTATTTTCACACGGTCTGCATTACTCCTTTTTGTTTTCTCTTTTCAATATTATTATTACTGTTTTAAGTACCAAATGTAAAGTATATTTTAGTTCTCGTATTAATCCTTATGTTTTTTTTACAGTATTCAGGTACAAACAAGAAATCATAGCCTTTCTACGACTACAAATGCCTTAAAGGATTTATTTATAATAAGCACTATGCCGATGCGCTGCCCTTCTTTTCACCTTCCCCCCAATGGGCCACCGGCTACTCACAAACCACACGTTTATCAAATATTTAAAATTAAAATGATGATGGGATTCACAATGTCAAAAAACAATGATTAGAACAAAATATCTTGTTATGAGGGCAATAGGGTTCATATTTGTGTAATGCTTTACAGTGTGAAGTTCGCTGTTATTGTATGATTTGACGGTCAATAGTTGGAATAAAGAGGTGGTATACTTGACGATGATACTTATATAGCTTTCAGTGATTACCTACAACATAAAGTACTTTTTAAATATAAGTATTTCATTCAATTTTCCGTGTATAACATTAGCTTACATACACTTAACTTAAAATATATTTACTAACAATTTCAGTGATTACCTACAACATAAAGTACTTTTTAAATATAAGTATTTCATTCAATTTTCCGTGTATAACATTAGCTTACATACACTTAACTTAAAATATACTCAAGAAATGTAGATTTGTAGGTAGTAGCTACAAAAGCTGTGTCACTTCTGCGGTTTTAATCTTTAGAAGTATCCTATCCTTTCAAATCCAGGAATGAAACTCGTAAGCGCCACGAAATTCATGGCGTTCAATGGCATCAAATGGCGTTTATGACACTTTGGTCACGAGAAAATGTAAGCGGTATTGCGCGGCATATCTTAATACTTTGTTAGCGCTAGCGCTACGGTCTCCCCCGTCAGCAAGATGCGATAGATTTTTGCTTGGATACGTCTCTACTCTATACTCTATACGTACTCTAACGTTACAACACGTGTCAGTCATATTACAAAAAAAAAATCTGCTGTTTGTGCAGAATTATCAGAGACAATTTCTAAAGTAGCGGAAGGATTGAGCCTGAGTCCCGCTAATGACGGACCTAAAGGTACAATTGCATTATTACAATAAAATATCCTAATCTTGGCCAAAAAACAACACACCAACGATACCGTAGCCACCACATTCCCCAGATCTGGCCCCCTGTGACTTTCTCTTGTTCCCGAAACTCAAGGGGCCCATGAAAGGACGACGCTATGCCACGATTGACGAGATAAAGACATCGAATGAGGAGCTGAACAAGATACAAAAAAATGTTTTTTTGAAGTGTTGCGAAGATTGGAAAAAAACGTTGGCAGTAGTCTATAATTTGCCAGGGGGATTACTTTCCCCACCATAGACCCATATAGAACCCAGGCGAAGCCAACTGAAGAGAGGGGGAACTTTGCACCCTTATAGTAGAGGGGGCTAAAGAGCAGGAGGAGGAAGTGCTCCCGGTACCCCCCTCATATGAAGAGGGGACCAAGGAGCAATAGAAAGAGGCGCTTTTGCGCGCGCTAGTCCTTGCGCACTGTCTGTCTTTGAGGTTATTTAAATTCTAAGTAACAAGATACACACCTGGTAATAATTGTCCAGGTAATAAATATCAATCAGTACAATTGTTGAATCCTGCCGCAACGACTGGCTCATTATCGTCAATTCCCTTGGTTTCTTGTGTCAATTGCAACTACAACTAGTTAGTTTTTCTTTTCAACGATTTTTGTATTGTGACCTGTTTTAGTCGAGGCGTGCGTCCCCACGTTTTACAGGTAGTTTCACAACGTAAATCTAATGTATAGTTAATTTATGGTTTATGCTGCTATATTTATTTAGCTAATTCTATTGCTGCTATATTTAGTTAGGATTGCGCCATGACTGGATAGCAATAAGAGATATTAATGAATATGTTAATAAAACGTTTTTATACTCATTATTGTCTCATTCTCTTCTAAACTAAAGCTAACTTCATTTTTTTATAGAATAGGGGGCAAACGAGCCATCGGAGCCTTTTTAGGACTACCGATGCCCATGAACATCCACATAATTGCTATGCCGATGCGTTACCCTCCTTCCACCCCCCGGTGGACCACCGGATACTCACAAACCGCACGAAACGCGACACTGAAGATGTCACTTTACAGCGGTATAATGTGAGAGAGAGGTACATCGAGAGTCGGCACGAGCGGGGATCATTACACACCTGCCTTGCGTCCTCTTCATTCATTACTGTCATCACATGAACACGCCGGTTAAGAAAACTCTCGACAACCGCTTAATCATCACATTTTATAATAGTCGGAAGACTTCAGCATGTTGCATTCAGATGAATTGGGCCGGCACGACCGAGGAGGTATATTTCGCTCAGTTGTTACCGCCTTATAGTGGCAGGATGTCGCGTTTCGTGCAGTATATGCGAAAAAATTGCTATCGATTGTCAAGAGTTTTCTTAACCGGCGTGTTTATATGAAGACAATAATGAATGTGGAGGAGGCCAGGTAGGTAGGTAAGGATCGTGATATGTGGCACTCCGTCCACTCTGCCTACCCTCATTAAGGAATTGGCGTGGCGTAAGGAAGATGTGTTGTTATTGCTGATTCCTTTTTCGAACTTACTCTTAGAATAGCTTCATATTCGGTTACCAACCTTTGGGTATGTTATGCATCTGATCCTTATGAATTTTTTTTTAATCTACCCGTTTGATACGTTACAAAATTGATGACCCAAGCGAGGAATGGATAAACATTTTATTTAAATTTACTTGAGCACACAATAAACGTATGTCGTGTCGATTTTAAACAACTTTCAATTTATTGCAAGTAATAGACGGACGAGAAACATAGATCCTTATAGTCAGAATGACAAGAAAACCAAATATTTTCAAGATTCGATATAACCAAACAGATAATCCAAGTTAGACAATGAAAAAAGTCTGTGTAAACGGAATGTGTGTAAACTGAGCCTTTAGTAAACCTCCGGAGATTCATTTCATATTTTTGATAGCTGTAATATGAACATAATTAACATATTTATAATATTGAAACTATGCAAAATTAGATCACCAGGCAGTGATTACCAATCAATAACACTAACACGGGAAACAACCATTTCGGAGATTTATACGCGCAAAACTCTTTTAATTCTAATCGGATATAACTACTCGTCAAGGTTTAGCAAATAATGACTCCTCTTACAATTTAAAAATATGTACTCTATAGCCTTTATAAATAATTATAATATAAACTTAATTAGCATTACATTTACGTCATGTTTTTACTGCCACTGCGCCACATTCGATTTAATCCTCAATTCAACCTTAAAGAAATCAAACTATTTAAAAATAAATTAGTTTTAAACTTTCTCAACGGTTAGACAACTAAATCTAGAAAATTTTATTGCAATTTTACCTCTGGAGATCCATTATGGATGGAAATGCAGCCAAATATCTCTTTTTTGTACTATTACTAGGAACAAAATAGTTAATAGCAAAAATATGAATACACTTACCGCTGTTCGATTAGGTATTATTTCCAACTTGTAATCACGGTCCGTAAAATCACAATTCACCACATATGTGAAATCAAAGATTATAAAGGAAACTGAAGTGTTGCGCTCACAAGAACTAACTAAAGCGGTGCGCACGCGGTTGGCGATGCCACTAACGTCAACCATGCGATGTTGGTCTCTTACCTACCTGAATTTTACTGTTTCCTCCAATCTTTTGCATAACTAACGCGTAAGGAGCGGTCCTAGCAAGCGTGGTTTTGTCGTTATTGTGAGTTACGGCCTTGCATATAACGCTTGGTTTGACGATATGTGATTATTTTCCACTAAACGACTACATGTAGACGTCACATGTGGGTTTGTCATTGTATTTTACGTAATTCGTTGAAGTCGGTAATTAATAGCTCATTTATAAAGGCTCAGAACAATGTTAAATCTTTTGAAGAAAATTTTATAGGTATCAGTTTGTAATTCTACAATACAGATTGTTATGAATAAAACCTCAGACACAAAACAAATAATTGGAGTATTTGAGCGGGTGATAGTGGGTCTAATGATTTAGGCGAACAGAACGAATGGGCTTAGTGTAATTCTACATTAGCAGCGATTCACCATCTTAGTTCGTAGTGCGTTTCCATTCCGTCAAACTTGTTATCATCTCGGGTCAACAAACTGAAACTTGATACTATCTGACGAATTCCATTTCGCTTAAAATTTGTTTTCAGCATAAGCAAGGATGAAGGAAAATTATATATTTCTTTAGGTTGTTAAAGATGATAATGATGTTAATGTTAATCCTATCCTTGTCTGATGACGTCATCGCCAATTGTAATGGTTGCTCCTCTATCAAGACAATTATACTTTACACACGCAATAATATTTATAATTCCAGGATGACTCGAGTATTGGGTCATTCAGTCTTGCCGACTATTACGTAAGTGGTTTAGAAAACATATCGTCATCATTTAGAGGCAAATTGCTTTCTCTAATTTGTAAATAGTACTTGCAAATTGAAACTGCATAATGGTGTCGCAAGTACGCACTACTTGACGTGTATGATAAGGTGTAACGAGAATTAATTTTTTGAGGCAGATTTCATCCGATTGTTGTTTTCTTTATGTCAATGAACCTACGTTAAGGTGTGACCTTAAATACATACTATGAATAGGTACTGCGAGTCCGGCGATCCGGACGAGGATCACACATGCGCTTGCATAACACGCCCAATCACTACTCACCAACAGTCACAACACACCACACAACACACAGGCCCTTAACAGGCCTACATTCCCCACCTGAGCCACGATGGCAAACCCGCAATAACTATTGCGGCCCCGTTAAGGGATAGTTGTCCCCTCGCGACCCCACCCGGGTTATGAGGTTCGCCTCGGTGCCCGTAGCCCTCGCAGATCATCTGCGAAGATGACCAGGAGGAGTAGTACGATGATTGTACAGAATGCCATAGTAGATAAAAGTGGACATCATACAGAGTACATAATGTGGATAATTACTAACGATAGATTAATATAGGCCAGGAATAAAAAGCGCCCCTTCCATAGTTTTCACACGGACTAGCCCGGGAAGTTATGCGCTTGAATGAACAGTTTCTTGACAAATCGCAGCATCAAGGTCGTGGTTCACTGTGTCGGAGCACAGCACCTTTACATTTGTCAACGCTGGTGTTACCCAAGGCTGTGCTCTTTCTCCTACGCTTTTGCACATCAATGACATGTTGCAAACTAGTGGTCTCCATTGTTACGCAGATGTTAGCACTAGAGTCGCTTTGCACAATGGCCGCGCGAATATTTCCCGGGTACACGTGGACGAGTATCTGAACAAGCTTGTGTCTGAAGTGGAGGATTTGTATGGGAATGGGGCTGACTAAATTTAGTCAAATTTAATCCCCCTAAGACACATGTTTGCGCGTTTACCGCGGAAAGTCACACTTCGTCGTATCTTCACGTTTTCAAATGGGGAGTTCCGAGGAATTGTTCTGCTTAATACCAGCATAATAATTCTATACTCAGAGATCGCGATAGAACTGTAAGTTGCACGTACGTCATCTTGATGTCCGTAAATCCACAACAATGCGGTTTAAACGCCACATTTTACTGTACAGCTGCCTTCCTCGGCACTTCCAATCCGATACGATATAGGGGTCTTCAAGAAAAGAGGATATCTATCCTTAGAAGCCGGCAACCCGTCTGCAAAACGCCTAGTGTTGTAAATGTCTATGAGCGGCGGTGGTTATCTTATGAGGTAACTGTATAGAAAAAACGAATAAAAATATTCACTGGAGCCTCGTGTAAACACATGAAATGTACGAGAATGACGATAATCATTTGTCATTGGTCTGGTTTACTGCTTCCTCTTTCGATCACCAAAGATAAAGAACGGAGTACGCGTGGGCTTCAAGATTCCTAATCAAAACAAAAGACACTAAGCTCAGTTCCGGCATTATTAACTTTCCTTATGCCTTAACTTATCCACAAGTAACGTTCCATATGCTCGAAATTATCCATTCGTCACATTACTTATTCCCAAGCTTCTCCTGAGTAAGAGTAGTGATGTAGTCGTGTCGAGTACAAAATACCCAAGCATTTGACGTAATTGTATTTGTATCGTATTTGTGCCTTGTGATTTGTGACGCTAGTTTATTGTTTGCTTTACCTCGACAACTATCAAGTAGGTACTAAAAGGAAATAAATACGTACACATAATGATTCACGTGACTTGAGTGTGTCAATAAGGTCTACTGTCCGTTTCTGACGGACTGAAATATGACTACCAACTGGCACAGTAGTAATCTGGCTTGGATGAGCGGTGCATGCGCCAGAGTTCGCGGGTTCGAATCCCGCTATAGCTGTTCATTTATGTATTATATGAATTTCTATAATAAAAATCTGAAATATACAACATTTCTTAATATATATTTCCATTGCGTAGTACCTATGTACGTATATCCGAACCTAGTGTGATTAAGCATCTATAGTCAAAGCTGTTTATCCCTGCTAATAGCACAGGTGATAAGGGGGCAAGAGTTGGAGCCTTTTGTTGGCTATCGACACTCATAAACATCCATACGTGTCATGTAGATGCGTTGCCTTCTCATTCCCCCTGCATCGGTCACTGGCAATCATAGCAGCAACATTGGGGTGGCGCGAGCGTGAGCGGGAGGTACTCGACAGCGCTGGGCCAATTCGGGTATATTGCATCATAGCTACCTCTTACAACTCTACTTACTTAATCGATTTTAATGTTAAATCCCTAGGTGGCTTACACATGCGCGGAGCTGTCGTCAGCTGTGGGCGAATCAAGGTCTCGAGCATTGTAGGAAGCGGATGAGTAAATGACGGCTTGTAATTAGATATAATTATAAATTTGATGGTGTCGAAAGTGGTTGAATGACTTCAAGAAAAGGATGGTACAGCCGTGTAGATTTTTTGCTTGAATTGACGAGAGATTGCTGAGTCCCCAGAAAAACTAGCAGATATTTCGTGCGGATATTTTATGACTCCACATCTTCTTAGTTCAGGCCAATGCCTGAGAGGCGCAGGGGCGCAGAGGGGCAGAGAAAGTAAAACATAAATGTGTGTCCTGCATTGCGATCGCTGATTCAAAAATGAAAATCGAATGAATTAATTTAATGTCCAATATGTCCCACCATGATTCGAGTTTTGGGTCACATATACGAGTATTTCCCAAACCACACAAACTCGCAGTGGTAACTTGTTTTCGAAGTTATCATTCCGTTGAGTGACTCAATAATTAATAAGATTATAGACACGGGAGTACTTCTGTATGTCATGTTGTTCTAAACTATATTAGGTAATATGCTATACAGTGCTAAGCGGAATCGAGAAAATAAAAATGTATGTGTCACACAAACAAATATTTTTTTAATGATTCGTTCAAAGGAATGCTATTTAAAATCGATTAAAATGCCTAGTGAAGCAGTTCCGTTCTGTTCAGTAATATAAATAAAACAAATAAAAGACCGGTTATATAAGTAAAACAAATAGAAGTTAGCGGAGCAATTTTTTTATTAATTTGCTAATATTAGCATATATTCATACGTACCAAAGTAAAGGTTCTTCGTGGCCATTCATCTATGAGAAGAACCCAAGATTAGTTCGGATGAAATAAAAATATACTTCATTAGAGGCAGAGATTTATGTTCCTTATAGCGTTAAAAGTTTGAGCATTATTAGGTAATGGAGAATTTTGAATCTTTGATTTTCGAGCAGCTAGACCAAGTTTTTTTTACAATGGTTCGCAAACCCGGGTTGGGTAACCCGCAAAAAGGGCTGCGGCAACACACGGGGACTATGTATTTATTGTGATCATGTGGATTTCTTTTGTTTCTAAGCTAAAGGATATTAAGATGCGGTGTTTTTTTCAGCAAATTAAGGATTTTCAAAACTTCGTATTTCCTATGGCGTATGTTCTGGGGAATTGTACGGCTTAATACCAGCAGCAGAATTCCATCCTCTGACATCGCGACAGTACCCTAAGTTCCCCACCCACCACCTTGATGTCAGTAAATCCACAACAGTGCAGCTTATGCGCCACTTTTTACCACGTACAACTGTACTGTAGAACTAGCTGCCTCCCACGGTATGTCCGATCCGATACGACTTAGAGGTCTTCAAGAAAAGAGCATACCTATTCCTTTACGGTCGGCAACCTGTCTACAAGACGCCTAGTCTTGCAAATGGCTACGGGCGGCGGTAGTCACTACCCACATCCTGGTTTGCCCCATATTCCTTAAAAAAATCTCGGGCTATCCCAAATCGCCGATAATACGCCGATGTCAGGAACAGTGAGGCCACGACGTTGCGATTCGTATGTTTTGTAAAGGTAAAAAACATACTAATCGCAACGTCGTAGCCTCACTGTAGTCCAGTGAACAATGTAAAAGAGATTTACTATGATTCCGCAATTATTGATAACAGCTAAACATAGATTTAGAAAAATTCCAAGATATACAGTGGGCGTCTCAAAAACGTCTATATAAAAGATATACAACGGTCAGCTTATGCACTTTGTAAAAACAACTTAAACATATAAGTGCAAGGTTTACTTCCAAGGAAAAATATTTAACTTTAGCAAATCCTTTAAATATAATCTGCATTGCAAAAACGACTGAATATCATCGAAGTAAGGTTGACATTGTAAAAAAATATGTTTATGTACAATCATGGACACTTTACAATGACAGTCGAACATGAAATCGTATGTCTTGTATTTTTTAAATCAATGCCGGTAAAAGAATAAACATGTAAAGACAAACTAAATTATTTGTTCCAGATTACGTTCAAATGATTCGGAAGATTGGCTCGGACAAACATAGTGACACGAGATATAATATGTATACATAATATGAAACATTGTTCCCATAAGCTGTCTGACTTTACTTGATACATTTTCTCAAAATCGAGCGATTCCCGGGAAAGGTTTTAGTGTATAATTTGTTATTATTTTTAACGGCCGCATGGTAATAATTTATTCACGGGCAACTCCGGGGGGATCGCTAGTCCTTATATTAAGATTAATTAAAGTTAAGCTTATAAATTTTAACCCCAATCATTAAAGTTCCCACTCCATAATCATTTCAGCCTCTATCAGTATTGGAGTCGCTCGTAACAGGTAGGTTATATCATAATGAAGAGGACTTCCTTCATCTCGAGAATCGTGTTTTGGGAGTTTGGCCATAAAGTTTAATTGCTTTATAGCCAAACATCTAAATCTAACTCATTATTATTTGGCGTTCCCCAAAATGAGTTCCAATCGAACAGGTATCTATATATCTATACTTATCATAAAACTAAGTCTTAGTAAGTAATAATTATAATTTTATAAAATGCGGTTGACGCTCAGCGTAAAGCTTTAGCGTGCTCAATTCTCGAGGGTGACAACGAGAGAGCAGGGAGGTGATGGCCTCTTTCTGCGGGACGATCGTGTCCCAGGGGCGGGACCGTCTTGCCGCTGGCGGAGGAGTGCATGGGCGTTTCGCACTAATTATGCCGCCTACCTAACTGAGACCAGTGGTCAAGGTGGGAACCTGACCACACTATACGGCCCGGCCGCATGACGTCAGCAGGAGCAGATCTTGGTTGGCGCATTAGCCCCCTTTCGACTGGCCTGACGCCGAGGTCCACTGTTGTTGCTTGATCCAGGGTATCACTGTAAAGGCGGCCTATGCACCCGCGGAGTTTCAATGGGTGATCTCACTATGGGTAAACTGAATGGTTTCTCGACGATTCCACCCAGGCTCGGTAGCAGTGCGTAAATGCATTCCGCGGAATAAAAAAGCGTCCTCTTATCCAGACATCAAAGAGTTATAATCAAGTCGCGTGCTCCACTCTATTTCAATACATCGATTACCGCAATCGTCGCTTGAA
Source organism: Eumaeus atala (assembly GCA_017140195.1). Lineage (NCBI taxonomy): Eukaryota > Metazoa > Arthropoda > Insecta > Lepidoptera > Lycaenidae > Eumaeus > Eumaeus atala. Next base: position 11,058 of record JAFELO010000162.1, read on the forward strand.
TACCAAGTGGCATAGACCTTTGAAATCTTCAATAGACTTACTTAGAGGCATTGGAGTGTGACGACGTTACCGACCGCTAGACGATGAATTCGCACCTGCAACCATTACATTTGCATGTCAGATGCACTCTGTATCTGGACTATTCTTGTAAAGATATTATCAAAAATCGATTAAAAGATCTAGACTACCAACTCTTCTTCTTTAGTAATAATAGAGGTATTATTGTTAAGCATAATACGTATTAAACGAATTTCCTTCTCATCAGTATCGCCTGCCTATGTCATCCACAGTTAAACATGGTCTATGGTCTCTTTAGATGGCCGCCAAAACGATATTTTTTTGACTTGCGTCCAAATCAAATCTGCACGAAGATCATCTTGTATTATTTTTATGTCTTTGGTGAAGTGAGTGTGGAACTCGCGGATAAAACGAATACCTTCTAAAAACCCGCGGGTACCACAAGCCTCCAAAATAAAGGGACCGATCCGATGTCTCAGGAGGGCCGACCCCCTGCGACGTCAGCATTCAGGTTTCCTTCCTTCCATTAGCCCCAGTTAGAGAGGCACCATAGGCTGTGCATCGCTGAGAGGCAACCATCCTCCACCTCCTGCTCTCTGGCTCACCCAGCTGCACCCTTCTCCAACATAGCCGTCTTGCAAAAGGGGGCGATCGCCACCCAAGATCTGTCATCATCTTCCATCAGTCTTCTTGCTGTAATATGTATACCCCTCTGGTGTAGAGAAGCATACAACTTCCTGTGCGCACATTTTCTGCCTAGGGCTCCACGTGGGAGTGCTTCTAGCATTTTGCGGACTAGTCACCCTGTTGTTACACAGCTGATCCAACTCATCGCCTTTCCATACTGTATCCACGCATAAATTAGAATGAACTTACATGTATGCATTATAATAGAAATGAAGGTAAACAAATTCCCTCGCCAATTAGGAGAGATACCGAGGAACAGCTCAGTATTTCTTTTTATTGTAAATGTATTTGTACAATTTTTATATTAATTTCAGAATTTAATTTGAATTCGCTAATATCAGTATAATATAATTCGCAGATATCAGTATCTGAACGCTACTGACGCTTCATGGAGACCAAATCAAAATCTCCGAGAGCGAGGAGATGATCCCATTGCTCCTTGGCGTCCTCTGTCTTTAAACGCACTTACATTTCTTGTCTGTTGTTGACCTATGTGATAAAAAATATTTTAATGATAATTGAGTACGAAATTAAAATTCACCAGTATACCATAAGCTTCAAAATAAAACTTGATAAAAACTAGTGTAACCGCAAGTCCGGCTGCCGCTATAAGTTGAATGGACCATAAATAATTTATTTTTTCTTTTATAACAACAAATATTTTAAATGTTTTACGGCGGCAATAGTAAATACATTATCTGTGAAAATTTTGAATTTCTAGCGATCACGGTTCATGAGGTACAGCCTGGTTACAGACGGACAGTCAATCCGACAGGGCCGATGTCCATCATATTAGTAATAAAAAATACCATTTTTACCCTTTGTTAAACATGCGTGAAAATGATTGGTAAAGTTAAGCTACAAAAGTATCGAAGTAGTTTTATTACCAGTACTTTAGCTATTAGTTCCATTACTTTAATGTTAGTTTGTTACGATTAAGAACTAAGAAATATAAAATGGACACTCATGTTCGTTTATCCAACACATACATTTACTTCTGACTTTCTCATTCTAATTAAAATTCGACAACGACGTTACTGGGAGCGAACTGCGATTGAACAAAAACTCATGTAGATTCTTTATGCTTAATAAGTATCATCATCATCATTCCCATCGCCAGTCGGATCAGGACGATCACTGCTGGACATGGGCGTTCCCAACAGAGAGCCACCGGCCACAGTCACAAGCCACTTGCATCCAACGTCTCCCCGCCACTTTAACCAAGTCGCCCGTCAGCTCAAAATTATATTGACGATAAATGTTATAATATTTCCTCTTACGGCTGGACCTTGAGATTTTTAGATGGCAAGCTTCACATAAGGAAACAGAGATTAAGTGAAATTGTTCATTCGTCACATCAGGTTTTTTCTCAGAATTGATCGGTTTAATTGATATGGCGATAGCGTATCGGAAATGGGATTTCCTTTATGAAACTACCTGTGTGCGTACTATCCATGTATGTTAGTCAGATAATAAATCGCTTAAGCAATTGGAACTGTGATTCATTCTCGATGTTTCTTTTTGATTAAAAGCTCGTAGCATGTAACAACCGACATGTAATTAACTTGGCAGGTTATCCGGCCCATTGCAGGGAAGGGACAAAGGAGAGCAAAGCGTATGTAAATGCGGATGTTCTTGGACGCCGTTAGCCACTAAGAGCTCCGCTCTCCCTGTGCTAAAATTAATTGAATTTGGATAAGCTTTTTTATAGTCTAAAGGGGCAAATGTGCTGGCACCACAGGGGAAGTATCACTCGCACACATGATACCGCCGTAAAGTGACAGCTATATCTGTACTAAAATGTATTTTATCATAATTGTAATGTACAGCACAAATCGCACCGTATGTGGGAGTCGCCTGCTACACATTCATCGAGTAGGGGATGGGTATATGTGAACCTAACATAGCAAAGGCATGATCACAGAATTGCTCTAACGAAAAAATAAGTGAAACGTACTCCCTACTACTACTAATAGCACTACTACTACGTCGTACTAATAGCAACTCTTTGGTGTTTGCCGACGTCCATAAACATTCGCCCAACTAGAGGTTCTACAGGTGCGCACCCCAACTTTCTGCCATCCCCGAGAATCTCTGAGACTCTCAAATGAGTAATTCACAAACAGCACGAAATGCCCCTGCACAGCCATCAGTTCACATCGATGATGATGAGAGAGACAGAAAGAAAGTGAGAGAGAGAGAGACATACAGTCAGACAGACATACATAGCTGGAAATCTGCAAGGACTACATAAGAAAATGAAAATTAGCAGGAGAAAAACCTTTTATTATAAATTTAAAATAATCGATACACGCTGCAACATCCCACGTTAGAGTCATTCGCCTTTCTAAAATCGAGTTGAGAGATTTCTTAAAATATCCGGATCCGGCCGGATCGATTGATGCGAGTGGCTCGTGACAGTGACGGCTCTGTCTTACAAAAGTTTTTTTTTTAAAGTATAGGGGACAAACGAGTAATCGGAGCCTTTCTACGACATGAACATCAGCATAGTTACTATGCCAATGCGTTGCCTTTCTTTTCACCTCCCGCCCCCAATGGGCTAGTTATTTATGATGTACATAATACATACACACACATATAGGCAAGTGTACATACAGAGGAAGATTACTGGGACCTCGAAACAGTACGTGTTGATTAAAGCTCGATTTTTTTCAATAGGGCTGAATACACACATGTTGCTCTTTCCTGCTTCACTCCAATACGCCGCCGGCTACTCGCAAACAGCACGAAACGCGATACCGAAAAAAATATTTACATGTGACCGAGAGGTATCATGTGATCGGGAGGTACATCCCGTTCGTGCCGGCCCAATTCCGCTGCGATGCAACACGACACTACCTCGTACTGAACTAAGAAAATCTAAGACTCGGTTATTAGTTTTCTTTTAATCACTCCGCTGTGCATGGTGCTAAAGAACTTGCACGATACTGTCTTTGAAGCGATTGATATATCGAAATGGATTTAAAAATGTTTAGTGTGGGTATTTTAGGATCGTTACTTTTCGGTTTCATAGTTTGTGTGAAAGTAACGCTTTGATAATGTCATACTGGCAGTGTAAAGGCAACAGTACCTTTTTTACAGTACAGGGAGGATAAACGAGCCAATTTTGTGACTACAAACGCCTACTGATATCCGCACGTAAACGTAGACGCGTTGCCCTCCTTCTGTCACCCCCTATCAGCTACTCACAGACTACACGAAATGCGACAATACAGTTGTTACTCGCCCGGCAAGATTACATCCCTATTTGTCTGTAAACCAGCATGTGCCAACCTCCTACTAAAATATTCCCTATTCACTCATACCTACCATGATTTTAACACATTTCTTTACGCATCTTACTAGGTGTTCCAAATCTATAGCGAAGACAGCTCGGCTCCTATGACATTGAAGAGGATATCGTCAATCTAATATTATGTATACAATAGATGCCCCTTGGCTGGTTTTACAGATGTCCAGGCGACCCCTACGGGGCCACCGCACATTAGTAAAACGACGCGGATTGGTCCCTCTGCGTCATTGTAAATCGATGTTTTGTCACCTCAAGTGTCACTACAGGTATGGCAGACCGTACGGTCCCTTTATTCGGGTCTCCCGTACATCTGGGAAACCAGCGTTACTTTTTAAAACGTTGCAAGCAAAGTTATAATTTAGAACGTCATATTCAAGGCTACATAATGTTTTCGCTGCTCTGTACAATTTTGAACATATGGGCAAATATCGTTTACTGTAATGATTAGGATAAACAAGTGAAGTTTCCTATATGTGTGATGTTAACTATCATAATTACTTAATGTTGTTTGCGTTCTAATTCATACATTTCGATGATAAATTCTTACGAGTACACTCTACAACGTTATCGGTTTATTTGCGTTTACATTATTTAGATTTTTAGTCTAGAATCGTTTCAGTCCTGCGAATAAAATCAAGTTTTGCGACTCGCTGTGAACGTGTAATAATATACTTGTGTAACTGCCTCATGGTTCATGGTGGTGGTCAGCATGAGGAGACACAGACGTGAGATACCGGGTTTGAATCCCGGGTCAGATAATACAAAAGCTTGTTATCAGGAACTTTTAATTTCAAACAACAGTCCAAAGTTTGGATGTAGGCCGCGTTACACCCCCGTGCATCGGAGAGCACGTTGGTGTGGTGGTGTTAGACCTGCGCCTGATTTCACTCCTGTCGTGTCGGATTGTCATCCCATCTGAATAGGAGAATGAAGGAATAGATTGTCCACTGCGCATACACTTGTGCACTATGAAGTGTCCTGCGTAGATGGCTTCTCTCAATAGAGATGGCCGCTGTAGCCGTTCTGCTAGGGCGACATTGTTTTTTAGTTATTGTACTTGTTTACTTTATGAATGGTATGCTATAAAGCATGGTTTCTCAATAGGCTCGTGCACCTAACTTGGGACAGTGTCTGTCAAATATAAAACCCAATTTTATTATAAATAAAAAACGAGTATCCCATCTCTGTATTAGGGGTACGCCGCGCCCCACCATGGTTCAAGCCTTGTTGCAGCGGTGGGGCTTAGTAGCCTGGGGTAAACCCAGGCGAAGCCAACTGTCCCTCTTATAAGAAGAGGGGACCTAAGAGCAACAGGAGGTGGCGATTTTGCGCACGGGGCAAGGGGCGAGAATGGGAACCTCATCCCATTGTACTGTGACAAAGTCGGTGGGGTTGTCCTTAGGAGGCTGACTAGCCGTTTGACCCCACCCAGGGCTGGTGAAGGCGCGTAAATACGTTTCCACGCGTCAACAAAAAAAAAATGGGTACGCCGCGCACCCCTTTTTTATAGAATAGAGTGCAAACGAGAAATCGGCCTTTTTATGACTACCGATGCCCATAAACATCCACATAATTACTATGCGGATGCGTTGCCCACCTCCCTCCCCAATGGGCCACCGGCTACTCACAAACCACACGAGACGCGACACTGAAAATGTCATTTTACGGCGGTATTATGTGAGTGAGAGGTACCTCCCCAGTCGTATGCAACGAAATTGGGCCGGCACGACCGTGGAGGTACCTCTCGCTCACTTGATACCGCCGTAAAGTGACACCTAAGGTTTCGCGTTTCGTGCGGTTTATCAGTAGCCGGTGGCCCATTGGGGGGAGGGGAGGTGAAGAGGGGAGCAGCGCATCGGCATAATTATGCTGATGTCAATGTTCGTTGGTCGTCTGCCTATACTATAAAAAATGTTAATACGACATTCGTTAAAAGTATTTAGTAAAAATAAGTAAAATTCGAATGCACTGTATTTTTATATGCATAATAGGTATGATTGCTATTCTTTTTGTGAGAAAACAAAATACATCTTGTTCGCTCGCTCGAGTCAAAGGAATACAGCGTAAAGTGATAACTATAATGTTTCGCTTCGTGCATAATAATATTATGTCTCTTTGCCTATAGGCGTGAAGATTGTGTGTGTGTTTTTGTGAAAAATAGAATGACGCTTCGGGGGATTATATAAAGAAAGTAACTAATTTGTGCTAAATTTGGGTGGATTTTGTCGCTTCCCTTCAGGTGATCTCTTTCTTTGTGTCCGGGTTCCAGTTGCATATGACGAGCTTGTCAAGAATTCCCAATTGAACAATGTAGTACGTCTCGTAAATATCATTAGTTGCTCTCGACTAAACATCTGACAATCGAGGTGTCGTCAGCGCAAATGGAGCATATCCTGGAGGCAATTGAGAGGAATTGAGTTGGCTCGGGTTCATACAATCGCGACACTCCACATCGGATTGACTAGTAAGTTATTCATTTAATATTCCTTAGTTTCCAATCAAATATGCATCGAAAAATTAATATAGATAAACGTACCTTCCAATAACACTACTTTTACGAATTTTGTGGCGGTTTATTTAACTACGAGTATTTAACTAGCTCAACGTTTCAAAAGTTTTACAGCAATACCATGCCACCTGTCATCATGGTTGCTGGGAAGCTTCTGAAACTAATTAAATAAACCGCGATAAAATCCGCAAAGTGTACTGATGTCGTAATTTTTCGCGAATGTTACACATTACAATAAAAATGCTTTTACGAATTTTATCGCAGTTTATTTAATTATTTAACTAGCCCGACGCTTCAAAAACTTTACAGCAACCGTGGTCACGGATGCATTGAAATACACCGCGATAAAATCCGTAAAATTAGATTCATTGTAATGTTTTAATTGTAGTATAAAGGGTATATTTTAATTGCAATATATATGGTTTAATACTCGGCCCGGCCTCTGGTGGTGATTCTGTGGATTTCATTATAGTTTTTAATTTTTATTAATCGAAATAAAATAAAGCCTATATCTTAAGTTGGACATAATTACGAATCCGTGCGAAATTAGATTAAACTCAGTCCAGTAGTAAGATTGGCCTAACCGAACATAGTGACAGGAGATTTTTTATTCTATACATAGATTGGCCATAGATACTGTTCATTTAAAAAAAAAACATTACGTACGAATCTGTCACTTTTATACGATTGTTCATTCTATTTTCTCATTTTGGCGCCAATACATTGTACAACATTTTGCAATATTCAAATGGAGTGGGGTGATAATACAGAATCGCTTTTTGGATGAGATTTTATTTTAAATTGAGCAACATTTTAACAAACAAAATGACCGTATTTATGCTCAAAGCTCTACGGTAGCTTCCTAATTGGTCGGCAGAGTACAACGTGGGCATTATCCGACGTCAGTGATGATTTGGTGGGGTGTTAGCTACGAAGGAGTGACTGAGCCATATTTTTGTAAAAAAGTATCAAGACATCGACACAAGTGTATCGAGACCAAATTGAGAAAGTAGTTAAGCCCCTTAGTGGCACCATGTTCAATAACCAAGAATGGTCCAGCAAGACTCGGTGCCGGGTCATAAAGCTCGGTTCACGCAGTCTTGGTTTCGATTCGGTCGCTTGATTACGATTTATGGTCTGTTTTAAAGTTTGCTCTAAATAAACGCCATTATGATTTGGAGCCCGCAAAACAATTCATACCATTGACAGTGAAGATTTCCCCATGGAAAGAGTGCGTGCTTCTAATGATAACTGGCCACACGAGCGTAGCAGTAGTCTTTAGGATATTCAGCTTCTTAGCACCAGCGTGAGGATCTCAGTAAATATTCAAAATAATAATACCAAATTTTGGTAGTATGTTTAGTATACTTCTTATCACACTTCAGGCAGGTCTCAGTAAATATTCAAGCTTACAATTCATAACTTTGGTTATGAATTCAGTTTTATTATAAATTAATATACCACCACTCAAATCCACATTGATCTTTCCGTCGCGTCGGCGAGTACAACTCATTTATTATTATTTAAATATTAACTGAAGAACGAAATCTCCAAAACGAATATGTAGGACAATAGCATGTTTATTAATATTAGAATAATTCTGTTAGAATATTTAATTTTGAAGAAGAAGTAATTACTAACTACAATGTTTAGTCTGATGATTATTAACGGATTACACATTGTATAACGACTTTCAATTTGCTGTGATGTTGTTTTATTGAAAAATTATTAGGCAATGGTATAAAATGTTCAAAATATTCAAAATAGATTATTAATTATTCTTTTTTTGTAATTACTTGTTGGACGCCAGATGTAAAATCTGCGACATGATAATAAAAGTATGAACCCTATTAAATCCTCGCCGTGTAGGCGGCAAGCGACGCAAGTATGAACAATTTCCTCTCTACTGCAACGACCATACATTGTTTCGAAAGGTTGACACCGGTCAAGTGCGAGTCGGATTCGCAAATCGAGTGTTGCGTACTAATGAGATGTACGAGGATGATAATTTAAAAATGTACACGGGTTAACTTGACTGGGCAATGGTATATACTGTTGCGTCTGATGTGAGCACGAATAGACAAACCTCCCTTTGACTAACCTACCTGTATTCACGATCTAAAGCGAGGCAAATATCGTACAAGGATGGGAATTATCGCATATGGTACTTACAGAATATAATTTATAATATTTTGTATGAGTAACGTTTTTCGCCGTACGTAATTCCTATCAGCATATGATAATTGCGAGCCACAACAACCAAAAATAAAGAAATTCCTCAAAAAAAGAAAAGGAAATAAAAACCAACTACCTTCCTTCCTCCTTTTTTTCCTAACTGAGCATGCCAGTACTGTATTCGTATATTTACGTGAATTTCATTAATTGTTATAACTACTTAAAGGATTTTATCGCGTTTCTTAAGATTTATCTGTTGATTGGGACAGAATCACCGTAATGAACGAATGTTCCAAAATCCTTTTGCTATCAAATTATTACACTCTTTAAAACACTTTAGCCTTACTAGTAAAGTAAAAAAAAATATTCATACATCTAAAAATAAATGATTGTTTGTTTATTTGCCATTTGTGGATTTTGAAAAGTAGGAGCTAGAGCACTGGTGTCTTTACCAAGTGTGGTTTTATCTATTAAAATTACTCTTTAAAACTCTTCAGCGTTAATAATATATTAAAGTAGGAGCTAGAGCACTGGTGTCTTTACCAAGTGTGGTTTTATCTATTAAAATTACTCTTTAAAACTCTTCAGCGTTAATAATATATTAAAGTTGAAGAGTTTTTTTTTAATTTATAGGGGCACACGAGTAACCAAAGGCTTTTGACGAGTACCAGCGCCCATTGACATCCGCATTACTGTTATCTCACAGTTGTGTTGCTCTCCTTTCTCTCTTCCCTCCAATGGGCCGATACTAACAAACCGCTCGCAACGCAACATAGCTGTCACTTTAAGACGGTGTCATGTGAGTGAGAGGTATATCTAGGGTCGTGCCGGCCCAATAAAGCTGCAATGCAGAATTATACTATCTGTTATTAAAAGTATAATTTGTGTATGACCACAGTTAAGTACTATGGTAATTATTAACTACGCCAGGCAAGGAGTAGCAGTTGCACTACTAGCGTATTTCAAAACGGCCATTGAATTCAATAAAAATATTAACATTCCTTCCTAGCCTTTCTAACCAAATCCAGGTGATTTGACGAGGGCGCCAGTATCTGCGCACAGCGACAGCCATCTGGTCTCTGCAGCCCAGAAGGAAACCAGGCCCAAGCTAGGTTATGTTGAATTAGAATATATGAATCCGGCTCGTTACGATGTTTTGCTACACTTTAAGAGCGCTCAGTGAGTACGTAATTAGAAAAACTCATAAGTACATGGTGTGGTGCAAAGCTGGACTATCAGTTTCGAAGTCCGAACCGTTAACCACTAGCCCACCGCATCATACAGCTCATAATAAAATTTTATTAACGTTGTTACAGGTAATATAAAAAAGATGGGACCGATCTGGTTGAGTGTGTTGGCGTGTATGTGCATGTGCTACGCCATGCCACCGGATAAGGTTAGTTATACATCATCCCGAGCGCACCTCGTTATCCTTATGTTGTTAAAAACCTATTTAGAGGCGCTGCGAGGATCGAAATACAGGTCTTATTAAGGTGTGCTTATCAATTTTGCTCCAGTGATGCCGGTATGTAGATGGATATTTTAATCGACATATTTTTTTTTTCCTAGACTCATATGAAAGAGTCACACGTGATGGTCATGGTGCCAAGCCCGTTTAAGAAAATTCCTACTCGACGCAGATAATATATTTTATGTGATCATGAAGTTATTATTTTTTTCACGGATTTTTCGAAACTCATGTTATTATTAATTTTATGTAATTGATGTTTGGTGTGGTTTCGAGCAGAGTTAAGTAACGTTCGAGATAAAGTTAAGTAACGTTTATAATTAAGTAAAAGCTTTAACATTTTCATCACGTGTAGATTTGACGCTACTTATTATTTATGTTTTATCATATCGTATATCTATATTCGCTTATCGTAGGGGGTAGGTCTATCTATCGCTAAATGGCCCATAAGATCCTGAGCAATTTTCATGACCATGTAACATCAGGTAATTGCATTACCTCATTTGAAACCTTCCCGAAGATGACATTCAAATTAATAAGACTTGCGACCAGACGATGACGATCACTAACATAAGCATCATCATCAGTAATCAGAAGATGTCCACTGCTGAACATGGGCCTCCCCCAAAGAAGCGCCACAAAACACGCTCACAAACTGCTTCCATCCAGCGGCAAAGAACAGAAGTGCGTTCAACAATTCAGGCGACGACATTGCCTTTATCATATGTTGCTGAATGTAGAAGGCGTAAATTTAGAAGAAGCCATGTTCATACAGATCACCTTCATAGTCAAATAGCATTGAGGCAGTGCTCGTCTCAGAGCGAACGCTGCATAACATTCACTTATTTGCTATTATATGCTTTATGATTTAAGATTAAGCGTGTGGTTTGCAAAGGGTCTCTCTCTTTGCGAAGCACACGCACTGTGGGAAAATTGCGACTAGTTTCTTCTACGATTCTACTACTCACAATGTAGTCCTTCTAAAAAGAGACGGGAAAGAAAAAAATAATATCACATTGTAATGGTTGTGTAAGAACATACGTGAACGATGGAACATAATGCACATCTCTATTATACTGAAAAGGATAACGGAAGCTAAGAAATTACATTAAGAACAGCTTTGTTATATTCTGTTGAAAAAGATTACATAAATTAGTATTTCGAAACGAAAGTCATTTTATGATTTAAGGAAAATATTAAAGCAATAATAAATATTGAGTGTGCGTTAGAATGAATTGTTAAGCCCTGGTATTATAATTTGACAATAATGTAAAAAAGTGTTCCTTTAGTAAAATACTCTATCATATTTTGTATAGAAAATTTTATTTTGTGAAATACGTAGCTATTTTTAAAATATCAGGAAGCTCTTAAGAAGAGATAGCTAAATACACAAACAAGAGATTTTCTACTACGACTACAGTATTATGTATTTCGTGGAAATGAGAAATAACCTCTTAATTAAAAAAATATAGTTACGGGGCTATTTTTGAAACACCAATAAAGTCTTAAGAAGAGATAAGCTAAATACATAGATAAGAAATGTTGTTACGACTTTTTTTAGATACAAAATAAATATTACTTTAATGGTCCGATTTGAAATATTTTTCATCAGTCACATGGCTAAAAAAGGTTTAAATATATTTTTTACAATATTTGGAATCGTCACCCCTTTAAGAATATAAAAAGAAACAACAGCAAATAGCTATAAGCTAATTATCAAATACCAAACTATGCGATGTGAAGAAGCTATCTGTGTTTTTTCCTTCGTTTAGCTTACTGTAAGCTATACGACAGCAGTTCAGCCAGCGAATCAATACAGTTAGTGATGTTCGTTTCCTCCAGGCTGTGAAAGGTGTGTGTCATTACAGATACAATCTCTACACATAATCAAAACTCGAAGTATCGATCTGAACAATGCGCACGGGCTGGCGATGGAGAGTCGCCTGGACAAGACCGTGGAACCGACGGGCTATAGGCTGGCACTGGAGCCGTATTTAGAAGACGCCCTGTTCAAGGGTCGTATCGACATCAACGTGACCTTCCTGGAAGACACTGACTCGATCACCGTGCACTGCGCACACGAGATTGAGATCACGGAGTCTGAAGTGAAAGCGCGCTTGCCCACAGAGTAAGAAGCTTTTTATTGCTAGCTCTTTATTATTCACTATCGATGCCCCGAGATTTTGCCCGCGTAAAATCTACTAATGAACATCATATTTTTGTTTTTATACGACCGGTTAGAAAATGCATCAAAACCCGTTAGACAATTTTCATTTGATGCTCGGTCAAATAAATAGACGACCAGATAAAGAGGCTAAAATTTTAAATACTGTTGGTACTTGGTCTGTTATCCTCTGCCACCCTTTTGTCTTATCTTCCAGATAAGGCGACAGGGAACTTTCAATTACAAACTGCACGAAACACTGTTACTTCGTTTCATGTGAGCGTGAGGCCGTGCCGGTCAAGTTTGGTATGCAATGCCTTATACAAATGTATTATATGTATTTTACAAAACGTTCATTGACTACTCTCGAATTTTGTGCGTTTTGAGCCCAAAATATATTGGTTATATATATATATAAAATCCATACGTATGTTACGTTTTAACAGAATGTAATATTCATAGGAAAGATCTCCAGACGGCGCCCGTAATTAAAGTGAGCTTGGACGCAAAGAAGCCAATTCTAACCCTCCAGCTAGAAAAAGCTATCCTCAAGTCCTCTGTAGGCCTATTGAGGTTCAGCTTCAAAGGGAATATGGAAACGGCGAACACCGAGGCGTTTTTCAAGACCACGTACATGACAGAGCAAGAGACTGAAAGGTACGCTAAGGAACAATTTGTTTTCAACCCTTGTCTCTTCAACCTCGTCTTTTTAATCGTCTTCAAGCAAAGGATCTTATTAATTCTACACGTGTACGTGTAACATTATCGGAATTTGCAAAATGTCAGCAATCTGCTAGGTTACATTTTAATGAATATACAAAGTTGTATTAGTGCGTGTATATATACGTATGTATATTTGTCAGTTGAATATTTTATAGAGTAGTAGTAGTTTATTTATACCATGATGCTATGACTAATAGGACCAGAGCTGATACTTTTAAAGTAATGTTACACATTACTTTTCGTAACAATATTCGTGTAAATTTCAAAGAGATCAGTTTTTCTCTTACAGTACTCGAGACTTTATTAGGGTGAATCATATAAAATAAAACTTAGCTGTTACAGTTTTAGGGGCATAATTTCTCTGAAATGGCTCAACCGAATTAAATATATGATTTTTGCACGTGTTTGTTTATTTAGGCAGGTAAATCTATAGCGAATTGATACTTATGCGAATGAAATCGTGAAGCGCAGCTAGTTATCTTTTTGCTGATTTTGAAGCGGTTTTCACCCATGGATAGATCAATTTCTGAAGATAGCAATCTGGTCCGTGTAATTCGCAAGCGAAGCCGTGGCGGATCACTAGTATTCATATAATTATCGAAACTATCAATTAATTTTGCCAGAGCTTAAATGGCAGAGTTAATAATTTCTGTACAATAATTAATTAATTATTGTACAGAAATTATTAAATAACCACCTCTGCTGCAGGCGAATCCCGCCACAATCCACATAAAGTGATTGCTATGCGCATAACAAGAGATGCGCCAAATGTTCATTTGTTATTCAGTATTCGGCGTATTCGCCATTTTGTTCTCCGTTTGTATTCGGCCAAATTACTCGGTTTCGATGCCGAGTGTATTCTGTGCGAATGTTTATATTGTCTTGGCACTCTACACTTTGGGGCGTGACTGAAATACATCCTAACATAGTTTGATAAGAATATCATATTAGAACGACGTAGATTAATCGCACTCGCGCGGTTTTGGTGGGCAATCCCCAGTCCCGTCGGATCTCAGGGCTGATGGCAGCGTGTAAAGCATTTCCCCGAGGAGCCAAACAAAAGGGCGGACAAACAAAGGAGTTTATTTTTTGATGTTATTGGGTTGTTAGACAAGTTAATGAGTTATTTGAGTCATTGGTTAAAGTAGTCGGGAGTCTTACAGTACAACTACTACGCCCAAAAACATCCAATAAATCCGCTTCATTTGGGGACTAAGCTGGTGAATGAGTGACGAGAGCCTTAAGATAACGAAGCAATCGAAACTTGAGAAAGGAGATATAAATTGATGAATATAGCAAGGGAGAGCTACATTTTGTAAATTACTGTAGAGGTAAGAGAGAGGGCTGCGAGCACACATTGTTTTCTGTACAGCCCGAGCATGGAATACTGAACACCAGTTGGTACTAAATGTTACTTCAGTCGTGTGGTCACACTCGTTTTGTCCATCAAATGTAATGCTACTGTCACACGTTACAACTTATTGATTTATTTTCGACGTGATATTTTCCGCCAGCGGATTTCCTTTTTTTTTTTTTTTACGAATAACTCATGTCCTGGAGGCTTATGCTTTGCAACTGGTCGTAAAATACCCTTGTTACCAATATCATACCAATATCCATAATGTTTTTTTGAAAGGTGTCTTGCCATACTGTATCGCAGCCGTATTGTGAAGCACCACTGGGGGGTACCTCTCGCTCATTTGATACCGCCGTTAAGTGACAGCTTCTATGTCGCGTTTTGTGTGTTCGGTGAGTAGCCGGTAGCCCTTGGAGGTGAAGAGAGAAGGGGAGCAGCGCACGAAAGATTAAAAAATGAGCATTTCAGCTCGAGTTTCTTTGTGACAGCAGGACAACTGCTACATTGAGTATTGACTGCTATGAAGAAACCGACTCCGTTGGTATGGCACATCATGACATACAACAGTACACGCTTTTAGCATACACATTTAGCATTTAGCAGTTAATCTTAAATAAATATCAGGATGCATCTTTCTCGTCTGCGGGAAAGGAGGGGATCTGTCCGCCCATAGACCATAATCTCACCTACACTGTCCGACATATCTAATAGTAATAGACGAAGTTGCACGGGACACTTCCGTCAGTATAGAGCAGTCAATGAAAGAATAGTAGGGATTGTAAAATATGAAAAAAAAAAATCAATACTTCATACTTCAGGAATTATTTCTTTTTATCTAGCACCTAGAAGGACGCATATAATATACAAGCACCAGTCAGCAGTTTCACCCTATTAGACTCGATTAGATGGACTATACAACTAAAAATATTTTTTCATTACGAGTCAGTAGTTCTCAGGAGCTAATCTCTCGATTAGCGTGTTCAAACAAACAACTCTTGCATGTTCAACCGCAGTCGTGAAGTTCTGGGTCCGAGTTCCGGGTCAGGTCAAAGTGTTACTGGGATTCTTCAATCTAATAACAGTCCGAAGTCTGAAAGTTGTCGGTACCCCCC
>JAFELO010000162.1:26595-64217 GCA_017140195.1 Eumaeus atala
CCCGTGCCTTACAGAGCAAGTTAATCCGTACGGCTTGCGCCTGACTTCTCCGGTCGTTTGGACCGGTCCCATCGGGATAGGAGAATGGGGGAAAAGGTAGCACACACATTTGTATACTGTAATATGTTAATATGTGCTGAGCAGTTGTCTAGTATGTGTAGAGTTGACCGCCGTGACCGAACTTCGGCTAGGACGACATTGTTATTCGTATAAATCAGTTTACCTGCAGCACAAAATGTGTGAACATTATCCAGACATAATTTTAGATACCCGTATAAGCCCTGCACGAGTCTGCGACGAGATAGCCCAAGGCGCGTAGTATGCGATAATTAAACGTTGTCACAGAGGCTGTCCCCCCTCCCCTCCCGGCCCGGCCCGGCCGGCCTGTCTAATAACCAATTTGGGCGAACGCCTCCGTAATATATCGCTCACCTTATTTTATTACATTTTCCACTTCTAGAGTTGCTTTATATACGGTTTTGTTGGATTATACCTGGAATGGAATTGTAATTCATTCGATGCACAAATGATGATATTCTTAACTAACGTTAAACGCATCGAATGAATTGTATTGAAATGTTGTGCGACTTATACATATATGATTGAATGAATTCTAACCAATTTCTTACAGGCAAATATATTGCTGAAGCCTGAAGTTCATCTTAAAAATAAACAAGTTTCCTCTTAATGCGTTGCTTAAAAAAATGATTATTTTTTTATTTGAATATACAATTTTTTTTACAATTTTTACCTCGATTTTTATCCCTAACTCTAGTGAGCGCTCTAGTGTTACCCTTAATAATTCTATGAAAAAATTCAAAAATTTTCTACATAGTTCTGTAGTGGTTTATGGAATGCACGTATCGACCAAGTTTCAAACGTACAGCAGGTACCAATAATCTCTGAGTGGAACGTCTTCGACATACGGCTGGTCAATTTTGTATTAACGCTTTCTCTACAATTTATATTAATGTTTTCTCTACTAAATATACAAATTCATAAATCCGTGGTGGCGAGCGGCATTATTGTTTGTATATTAGGTACATTCGAAGAGTGTACGACGAATACACCGTGCAGTGGCATCATTATGAAGTAGTTGCAACACGAAGTAATGTTTCCTCTAACAACTTAATCTAGATTATAGTGATTTGGATATAACTAGTTAGAGTACTTTATTCTTGTGTTGTGTGTTTTTTTTAACGTTACTAATCCATACATAGCCATTCTTGTGTTTATGTCGGTCATTAATTATGATTGTACGGGGCTGTAAAGTGCAGAATGATTTCCTCGTGACCATTTTTGACAGAAGTTTTACTGAAATATAAACGGTAGAGGTATTTGTTTTTTCTTAAAACTAGTAATCCAGCCTGGTTATTCACGGGCAAAGCCGGGGTAGATATCTCTCTTCTTTCCTGGTCTGTCTGGTTCTGGTGGTAATTTTATTCCTCTATTTCGCTCTGTGTACTACACCATCTTGGAAACTTTACACTCTCTCAAATATTGTATTTACACTATACTTTGCCACCGTCTCAGCAGGGTCGGCACAATTGACTGTATTAAAGCAGGGCAATAAAAATTCCCAGGACCGTAGTGGCGACTCAGTTACGTCCGAACAATGCGAGACGTACGTTCCCGTGCTTCGACGAGCCCGCGTACAAGACGCCGTTTGAGCTCAGCGTCGTGCGTCCCAGGAGTATGGTCGCTCTGAGCAACATGCCGGTAGCGAGGACTGAGAATATGTGAGCTGTACTTTAAATAAACAAGCACCTAGTTTAGATTTGCACTTACACTTTTAGGACATATCGCAGCAAGGCGGCTGGTACGAGTGACTCTTGTGTGTCATCTGTTGTCGCAACGATTAAAACATTTTTACGAGACGAGACTTTTTTTTCTAAAGAAAGACAATATTTTGTTAAGTGCACAACAAGTTAAAAATGTTAGTTGACGTTTGATGTCAGCTGGATGAGCAGCTACAGAACTTTTTAATCCGACTGCCTGTTAGTGCAGTCGTACTAATCTTATAAATGCGAAAGATTAAATATAGATATGTCACTTTTTCACGCAAGAACTACCGAACAGACTTGGCGAAAATTTGGCACAAATATAGACATTAATCTTGAATACCTTAACAGTACTAAACCGTAGACATCAGATAGAAATAAGATCTCTATGGATAAATCTTTGGCTCATTGCTTTATTGAACTACCATTCCAAAATATCCGTGATTGTACATTAATATGACATTTTTGCAGAGCAGATTTTACTTGAAAGAAGTGCATAATTTAAACATATTTTTTTCGCTCATGTTTTTTTTTGTTGTTTTACAGTGCATAATTTAAAAATTAAAACACATTGTGTGCATCTTTCCTTTGGACGGTTCTGCGACGATGACTGTGTATGTGGGTGTTTTTGTAAAACAATGATTGGGTCATGAAATTTTGGAATTGCTGACGTTTATGACATTTTTTTTAAGAACCGATGAACCAGACGCGGTATGGGATCACTTCGAGCGTACACCGCCGATGTCCACGTTCACACTAGGGCTTGTAATAGCGGACCTCAAGCAGCTGGGAGAGCCCATTCTATATACGGACAACAATGGAAACAAAATCAGTAAGTTCAAAAGTATCACCTCTACTTCTTAAATTAAATGCTATATTATGGAGACATATATTAATGTTAAGCCTTTATACTATATTGATATCATAAGTTTACGCGAATGTTAGTCATTACAATAAGACTACTTTTACGGATTTTATCGCGGTTTATTTAATTATTTATCTAGCCCGACGTTTTATAATATAGGCAAAAAATAAGAATAATTAAAACGGATTCAATAGAGTTTAAGGTTTACGTTACAATGTTTTAAAATAGGTACTCATTGATTATAATATATAGACACGTAGTGTCGGTAAAAGTGTCGACAAATCAATGCTCTTCCCTTCTCCAAAAAAATGACGCGCTGACGCGCCTAAAGACGTATCTCACATCGAGAGACTTTGGAAAAAAGCGATTTATGATAGTCCTGCAACGAGTAACCTACCTCGTGTATGTAACAAAGAGCTATTAGAGTCTATAAAATCAAGCGTCATCTTAAAAAAAACGTAGTAAATAATGATTGGTGTGGCAGAGTAATCACATTTCAAATAAACCGCGAGGTCCCTTCGCATTTGCATAAATTTAATCATCATATTTTATTGAATCAACAAATTGAAGTGACGGCGCATATAAATGTTTATAAGCCACTGTCACACAGGCACCACTGAGTGGTTAAACACCGCAATTGTTCATTGTACAATACAAAGCGGTACTTTGGGGGAATTTGTTGAGTTCCCTATATTGTGTTTTCATTTATAAACGACTAGCAGCGCCTTGCGGTTTCACCACTCCTCTCATTGGTCATAACGTGTTGGTACTGGCCTATAGTCTTACTCGATAAATAGGCAAACACCAGTATTCCCATTTTTAGGAAGAGGTAGTGCCATGCTGCGTAGGAGTAAGTAGTGCATAGTGCATGACACTACATCCTCCTATGCAACGGAATTGAGCCCGCACGAACGGGGAGGTACCCCTCGCTCACATAATACCACCGTACCGTAAAGTGATATCTTCAGTGTCGCGTTACGTGCGGTTTGTGAGTAGCCGGTGGCCCTTTGGAGGGGGAGGGGAGTGCAACATATCGGCATAATAACACAGTCGGCTTTTTATGACTACCGAAGGCAAAGTGTGTTAACCTCCTTTTCTCCTCCCCTCCAACGTGCTACCGACGGGTCGGAAAACGCACGAAAAGCAAATGCATTTTGATGAATGATCGATTTTTTCAAGTTTCGGACGAACTCTCTAATTCTAGTGCCGTTAATTTTAGAACGTTGTCACACCTGTCACGTCACTACGACCAACTTGGTTAGTTTGATGCGACACTAGGACTGCAGCGTGATTTAATCACGGCTCCCCGGTTTGGCAAATTCTCAAACGTTCTTAACGCCAATGTAGAATCCTGTATAACATCTTCGTCGTAAATTTATCCTAAACTAACCTCATTGGATATTTTGCCGGTTCACACATTAT
Organism: Eumaeus atala; assembly: GCA_017140195.1. Classification (NCBI taxonomy): domain Eukaryota; kingdom Metazoa; phylum Arthropoda; class Insecta; order Lepidoptera; family Lycaenidae; genus Eumaeus; species Eumaeus atala. The sequence goes on from JAFELO010000162.1 coordinate 30,664, forward strand.
ATATGGTTTGCAAAATTCGTTTACTCACTCGTCGTGGCTTTGCTTATAGCTATGCAGCAAGCTTATAGTCTTCCTTGACTAATTAAACATAAAGATGTTTAACTTGTCAGGGATGACTATAAGCTATATATAAAAGTTTGAGATAAGCGCGTTTAAAGAAATATACAATATTTATAATGTAAGTATATATTTGAAATAGGAAACAATCATTTTTATATGGTACAAGGGGACAAAAAAGAAAAGGACGCCCATAGACAACCCCATTATTGTTGTCATGCGAATGCGTTGCGGAATCCACAAACCACACGAAGTATAGCTGTCACTTTACGGCAGAGTTATGTGAGCGAGAAGTACCTCCCCGGTCGTGCTCGCCCAATAAGGCTGCATTACAGCCTTATTGGGCCGACGATATTGACATTGTGATCAGAGGCACCCATTGCCACTCAGCATGTTTTTTAGCCTGCACCTATTTGTAGGGGCATGTGTCTATCAATTCCCGGACGAATAAATAGAAACATATTAATAAGTACGCATAAGTACGCAGTACGCATACAAGTCGTCATTTTTTAGGGTTCCTTAACCAAATAGGTGTAATTAGTGAAATATTTATTTTAAAGGGAAAAAATGTGTGTTCCGCACATTTTATCTTGAAAAACTGTGTACCTAACTTTTCAACTACCGTGACGAAAATTTAAAAAATAAATGTGGCTTAGGGAATTCAATAAAAACTTTAAACGAAAATCGGTTCGAACAAAACGGTCTCGATAGTAGATGTGATTGGGAAAATAATACGTATGCTGCTACGGAAATCCCCCATAGGCGAATCCAACTCACCGGTTTTTTACAATACTTCTCTACTCTACAAGAAATTTGACTGATATTTCATTTTATTGATGCATTTATTTATTTGTTGGCGTTGTTTACTTAAATGACTTTTTACAGACCTGCGGGTGTGGGGTCGTCCGGAATATCTTAAGCTGTTAGAAGGCGTAAATGACAAGTTCAAGAGAGTCTTCGATGAGATCTTCTCCTTCTGGAAGGTATCGCTGCCACTGAAGCAGCTGGATATTGTGGCTTTACCAAATTACCAAGGAGTGAAGCCAGCTGACAACTGGGGCTTAATTGTTTTCAAGTAAGTTTCCTACTATAGTAAAAGGGACAAATGAAGGGCCGGCTCTCCTTAATGACAGGTGCCCATGACTATCCGCATAATTGATAAGTAGACGTGTTGTTCTCCTACCCTCCACCCACCCAATGGGCCACCGTAAACTTGAGTGAGCGAGATGTACTTACTTCCGATCAGCATGGCACGTCCTCTTGCGAAAAAATCAAATGTTTTAATCTAAATTTTCTTTTTGATTAATTTTCTTGTACGCACGGAAATTGTTAAAAATTATTGCGTATTGTAATATTCGCACGAATTTATATTGCACGAATGATTTGTAAACATTACATTTTATAACACAACCCCCCTCCAGCACCCCGTGGTTGTCTTTCGTGTGGTGTTTTTATAGTATAGGAGAACAAACGAGCAAGCGCAGCCTCTCTACGAGTACCGAAGCCCATGAACATGAGCATAATTACTATACCGATGCGTTGCCCTCCTTTTCATCCCCCCCGATGGGCCACCGGGTCCTCACTAACCACACGAAACGCGTCACCGTATGTGTCACTTTACGGCGGTATCATGTTAGCGGGGGGTACCTGCCCGGTCGTGCCGGCCCAACTCCGCTGTATTGCAGCATGGCACTACCTCTTACTAAATGAAAGGAATGAACTTCTAAAAACCCTATCATAGTGCTCACTAACATCACGAACGTGTCAGTATCAGACAGCCGGCCACAAGCCGACTGTCTGATACTACTGTAGTGATATCGGTCGAAACGTCTGCCTTGTAATAAGTATATTAAGCATCGCGTTAAAGCCTGTTAGATAACTACAAAATGTGTTACAAACGTGAAAGTGTCAAACAATTATCATGAAGTACATCCATGTGGCAAATTTCAAATTCCTATTTACTGTTTCGGCTGTGCGTTGTCTTTCTGTCTGTCAATCAGTCACTCAGTAACGGAAAGGATACATCGAACTTGGAACCGCTTCTAATAGACTCCAAAAATAATGTAACACGAGTAACAATTTAAAATCCAGATTTGTGTTAAAAGTGATAAAATATTTGTAAGTTCAAAGACAGATTATCCAAGATACATTTCCTTGGATCTATTACGTAATTGCTCCAGCGCGGCGTCTATATTGTTCAACTGTCATTAGTATTGAGTGTATTTCGCTTTTGTCTTCCTAAAATATGAATTCTTTTATTAAAATATTAAGGTGTAAGGAACACTTTTGGGCTCCCTGAAAAAGTCTCTGGCCATGCTTTAGTGCCTGCGTTTATTGAAGTATTTTTTTACTAATGTTAACGATTTAAAAATATAGATTTAAATTAATCGAAACGCTTTATGCACTTGGCGAGATAGTCACTCACATATCGCACTTCGGTTGTGGGCTCACTTTACTAGTTGGTGCTAAGGCAAGTGGTGATTTCATCGGATGGGCCCTCTAACTTTATTGTAGAGAAGCTTAACTAATCAGTGTCTAGATTTATCTGGCCGGGGCCTTCTCGGACTAAGCCGAGGGGGCCTTTGCATTTCATTCTTTTTCCAACTTTTTCCCAGCTCCTTGCTCACACTTAATTACAGGAGTAGGTGACAACTCACATGCTTAAAGTCAAAGCCTGTTGTTTGAAATCAAAACCACTACTGCTGCTAGAGAAACAATTTACATTCACCTTAACTTTGACATAAATTTGCGCTTGATCTCACTTTTACATTCGCCTTATGAACCTTCTGAAGGCGAAACAGTAGAGACTGCTGCTCTCACCTTTTATAGCCATGTGTATTATATAAACTGATGATTTTTAATTTGTGCTTATGAATTTTATGATGAATTTGTAGGGAGAGCGATCTAAGCAGCCGCGGATACCTCCAGCTCGCTCAGGAGATATCTTACCAATGGCTTGGCGCGTTCACGACGCCGGCGTGGTGGTCCGACGCTCACCTAAATAAAGCGCTCGTCGGATATCTCGCTGCGGAGATTGCGTTCAAGGTACATACTTTCATACTGTTTACTCTTTGGCAGAGGTTGTGCCATTCGGTAAGCGAATTGGGCCACGACTGGGCACTTATTGCACACACGATACCGACGTAAGATGACAGCTATAATGCTACGTCAAGTGCCACTTGTGATTATGCGGTGGTCCATTGGAAGGGAAGAAACAAGGTCATACGTATGCATAACAATAATGAAGATGTCTACGAGCTCCAATAGTCTGGTTGTTTAATTTATAAAGTAAAGTTTGAAATGTGTGTAGTTTGATAGATAAATTTACTAAGAGTGAATTGGGCCGGCGCGACCATAGGTAACTCTCTTTTACAGAATATTACCGTCATATAATAAACATCCATGATTTGGACGGGATCGAACCCACTAGGTACCTCTGACGAAACAGACGCGGTAAACTTGCACGTTACCGCTGTACATCGGTCTTCAAAATATAGCGAAAGTGGACTCAACGTTTTTTTTTGTTCACGTGAGGAAACGCATTTACTCGACTTCACTGGCCCAGGGTCGGGTCCAGTGGTGTGGGGCTCACGGCACTTTTTAGTGCAGAATACCCACAAAAACTACCGCTAGTGCCACCTGTTCCGCCTCTGATGAGGTGTCCTGGAACAGCAAATCATCAGGGCACTTCGATGGTAAGTCAGCCCCCGAAAGGACCGACGACACCTGCAGAGATGGCACACACCTCCTCGGTTGAATTGCCTTCGTCCAAGATGTATCGGATCAGCCCAGGCTACTGAGTCTCACCGCCACGACAAGGCTTGAACCATTGAAACCTAATTAACAAATGACAATCGTTGTTAATTCATACATGACAAACGTGGCGTTTGGACTGTAACGTGTCGTTTTGAACGTGTCGTTAGGACACTACTGTCCTAACGACACGTTCAGAGTAGGAACTAATACCACGATTCACGATTTGCCTAGCTCAAACATTACAGCCTTACCGGTTACCCGCCATTCATTCGCATCAACGGCGAAGCCATTTTAGATACCGCGCACGAGCTGCCCTCGACGTAAGAGAGTCAGAGATGGGGGGCCCGCGGTTTCTCTGGCCATGATAGTAATAGTTAAATCGAGATTCTCTTCGCTTCGACAGCATAAGTTCAGGCTATGGCCCCACCCCAATGGGTCACCGGTCACTTATAAACCGCACGATATGCGATAATATGTTTCATAACAGATGTTTCTATCAAAAATTGGTGTTTTTGGTCCTGTATAGAATTTGGAATATGATCAACCGCTACTGAGACCCAATTCGGAGGTACAATATTTATGATAGTGGAAGAGGATGATATAGTGGGAACTATTATTCCGACTTCTACCCCGACTTTATTGGAGAGTTCTTAACTTCATTGTGTTAGCAAATTGTTAATTCGGTGTATATAACTTTAACAATTTATAGGAAAAGCATTTTATTTTTTTCAAAAATATTTGCGTGTTATTTCAAATATTCACGCATAGTTTATATTTTTTTGAGACTGCGAAGAAAATGTTGACCAAAGTTTGAATATGTTATGTTTAATACCTAAGTATATTAAGGTATTTGTAGTGATATATTTGCTATTGCATAGCTGACTAACCGGTGATATCTAGTACAGGCTTTACTTAGCTATATTTGTTATAAAATTAAGTACTCAAATTGATTCAAATCAGCTGTTTGTATGTATGTAATCGATGTTAATTGTAGTGATGAGTGATGTGATGTATCGGATAAACCTAAGAGGGCAAGGATCTGCATATCCTTAGGTCATTGGATATAAGAATGTCAGTCACCGATAGTTACCGGCTTCAACTGCTCGCTATACTAAAAAAGTAGAAATGTGCGCTGGGACTAGTGAAATTTAAACGGAAAAGTGATGATGATGAATTGTAGATCCAATGAACTGTTGGGGCGAGGGCATTAGCGCCGTCAACAGTTATAAGTCGTTCCGAAAAAAGAAGAATGGTATTATTACCGTTCAACGTCATGAAGACGACACATCTACCGTCTTACCCTCCACGCGGTCGTAACGTTATTTCGTAGCACAAAATCGTGATACCGTTACGTTTTTTTGTGTGTATTATGTATATAGAGAAGTTTCAGTTCAACATTACTGGCGCAAAGTATTAAACGCTTCAAACTTTTAGATTAACAACGGTTCGGAGATGGAGGGCAAATGGCCGATGACAGTACTGTACTCGCTGTACTACGAGTTCAGCAAGCGCTACCCGCACTCGCGCATCACCGGCATGAAGCAGGAGACGGCGTGCACCAAGATCGAGCTGCTCTTCCGCATGTTCAACTATACGCTCGGCGGAGACGTCTTCAGCAAGGGCTTGAGGACTTTCATTGAGTCTAGGTAATTTTTGCAGCCCCTTTTTTTTGTTAGGTATAATTATAGATTATTTATTTATTTTCAAAATATGGTAAAACTTAAAAATGAGTTGATGTGCATCGCTCGCGGTTGGTAGGAAGAAAAATCCGCCATTTAGGATTATTTCCCTTAATGAAAGAGTAAGAGTATTTGTAGTTACAATAAGTAGTTAATAGGTCGACTATTTTAGTCATTTTTCATATGATACACAAACGTGGAATGTTTCAGAAAATTCAAGACGTTCAGTGGCGATGATATCTGGAACGCTCTGAACGAGGCGGCCCGGTCCGGCGGCCGTCTGCCACAGGACCTCGACGTCAAGACCATAGCCAACAGCTGGATAGAAAAAGATCGCCTTCCGCTTGTCACTGTGACAAGGAACTATGAGGATAAATCAGCTCTGGTTACGCAGGTGTGAAGCAATCTATCTCGATACACAATAGCTTTTGCCACGGTACAAAATAGTTTATTTACCATTAATCTAGTAACGCCATCTATTGAACATCTATTGAACTCTTATGTATGTTTCATCATTATCATCATCTCACATTATACGTGAACACAATTAACATATAATCAATGTCAACTAACAATATATTCCCTGTTATTTTTTTTTATGATGTCGGATGATATTTAAAATATGAAACTAATTAGTGTTTGTTTGAACTTGACCTTCAAAAACTGCCTGGCGGGAAAGTGAAATTAAAAAAAAAAAACGAGTGTGCTATACCACAGCGGTCAAGAGACCACCACATGACTGAAGTAAAACTTAATACTAATTTAACTCTATTTCATGCACTGGCTATGAGAGGAAGATATAAAGAAATTGTCTTTCTCTTTTTGTACGTACAGTAATATATGAAACGTAACTTTGTCTCTCCACCTTCACTAATCTATGTCTACCTCTCTCTACTTCCGTTGGCCTCGTTTCAGAAACGCTATCATTACGCACTTACCAGCTTACTCAAGCGTGCGCAAAGAAGTTTTGCTTCAGAAGTTGTCATTTATGCATAGCGCTGCAACATAACATAGCATATGTATCATATATATAGTCTATATAGAGTATAAGAGAGATATTGAGTTCTACGAGGCTGATTGTTAAGTATCCGAAACGACAAAGAAATACTTTAATAATCTATTGAAATTTTTTATTTTCCAACGTAGTTTCCTTTTACCTCGATCCATTTAGTAGAACGCTTCTTCGATGCCGTTATACCAGTTCGATAAAATGTTTTCTCTTACCCCTCAAAATACTTTTCTACGGCGACAATTACTTCATTATTTGATGAAAAACTTCAGCCACCTAACCATTTCTTGAAGTTCGGGAACAAGTGACGCGGGGCCTGATCTGGGGAATAGGGGGGATGTGGTAACAATTCGAACCGCAATCATGGAGTTTGGCAATTGCAACCCTTGACGAATGCACAGGTGCATTGTCGTGGTGGAATGAAACTTTACTCTGGGCTACATGAGTCCATTTCCTTCAGATCTCTTCACTAAATCTTTGCAGCAAGCTTGCATAACACTCTCTATTTATTGTTTTTCCTCTTTGCAAATAATCCCTTGCGAATCCCAAAAGACACTCGCCATCACTTTGCCGGCCGACAAAACCGTTTTTGCTTCCTTCGGTGCAGGTTTTGCACACTCAGTCCACTGCTTAGATTTTTCTTTTATTTCATGTGTATAATTATATATCCACGATTCATCTACTGTTACATACATACAAAAACTCGTTGTTATCACGCTTAAATAACGCCAAACACTCCCTCGAATCGTCCACTCGACGTTGCTTTTGGTTAACATTGAGCAAACGCGGCACCCATCGCGTGCAAAGAAAAAATCGCTTTTTCATTCGCAAATGTTGGTGTAAAATGTTAAAAACGCGTTCAGAGGATGCTTACCATCTCTGCTATCTGCCACAACTTTAGGCGCCGATCATTCCAAACGATTTTTTGAATTTCTTTGATCATGATTTGTTTGGACGGCCAGACGTATTGGCGTCTTCGCAGCTCCGTCTCCCACGTTTAAAATCAGTTATCCAGGTGTGAATTGTACTCAGTGTAGGAGTAGTATTACATAAAACACTGAGCTCTATCTAGCTTGACTCTAATTTGTATTGCTGTGTTCCCATCTAAAACGTAAAACTTTATCACCTCACGAATTTCGTTTCTTTCCATTCCATCACACAAATTCTAACATTTCGAATAAATTCAAATTTGGCGTTCCATTTTCGAAAAGATGATAGAATATAATATAATAAATTTTATTTGCCTATCTTTTTTTAAGTTCGTCGTTTCGGCCAGTTAACAATCAGTCCTAGTAAGTAATTTACAATTTGTGTAGAAAATCTATCTCCGCGAGCGCCCCCACGACGTGCCGGACGCGGCTAGCATGCGCTGGTGGACGCCCGTTGTGCTGGCCAGAGCTGACGCCCTGAGCTTCGCTAACACCACGCCTGCAGCTTGGACCAACAAGGACTTGACGCTTAAGGATCAGCCGGATACAAAAAAATTCATTATACTGAACCCAGAAGAGATTGGTTAGTAATGCGCTAATATATACACAATGATCAATCAAAACTTTTCGAACATTTTTGAACAAAGGATTTACAAGTACTCAAAATAAGATTATAGCAAATTAAGGCGTATAATTTTGTTAATTTAAAAATACTTCTTTAGAAGTGAATTATCCCAAGCGGGGTTTTGCTACGGAAACTTTTTTTTTAATAAAACAGGGGGGCAAACGAGAAATAGGAGATTATCATGAACATCCACATAATTATTATGCCGATTCGTTGTCCTCCTCCCACCTCAATGGGTCACCGACTACTCACAAACCGCACGAAACGCGACACTGAAAATGTCACTTTACGGTCTTACTTTGTGAGCGAGAGGTACCTCCCCGGTCGTGCCGGCCCAATACCGGTAATATGCAAGTATGCACTACCTCCACCTACGCAGCATGACACTAACTCTTTCTAAAACCATATCCTCCGTTTGAGACATAACTTAAGTTAGGTACTTAAGATGGATGTCTTAACTTTACGCGAATGTTACTCGTTACAATAAAACTACTTTTACGGATTCTATCGCCGTTTATTTCACCATGGTCACGGGACAGTCCACCCGCCACCCACTGGGTTGCCGTAAAGCTTCTGAAACGTCGGGCTAGTTAAATAATTAAATAAACCGCGATAGAATCCATAATTCGTCCGTTTTATTGTAATTAAGTACCTAAATATACTCAAAGGATCCCTTCGGTATGATATTAGTATGTATGGTATAGTAGGCCTTAGACGGAGGACTTTTAATGAGATAAAAATTGTAAGTGCGACAAATAGTCACGCTCAGGTTTTTAGCCTTTTTCTCTATTGACATTAAATATTATTGATATTAGGCGTTCCGTTCTCTCGGTCTATCCCATTAGGGAACTGACAGGAAGATGTGTTGTTCTTGTTGTCAACATTTAATAATTATTTGTTTTTTTTTTGCTATTGTTCTACACAGCTCCATTCCCTGTGAATTACGACCAGGAAAACTGGAATCTATTGTCGGATTTCTTACAAAGCAATCAGAGGACGTTAATACCTGAGCTGACCCGCGCCAAGCTCCTCCACGATGCGTGGAACCTGGCGTACGCTGGTCAACTGTCCTTCACAACGGCGCTCAACATGACGCTGTTCCTGCGGGACGAGAGGCATCACCTGGTGTGGGACCCGGTGTTCACAATGATAGATCACATCGGAAGACACATCTGCTCCAGCATACATGATAAGTTCCGGGTACGTATGAAATTCCACGGCTACAATGCCTCATTGCACTACCTCTTACGAAAACCTATGTTACGACGTATTTCAACCTTAAAAATATTTTTATAGTACAGGCGGGCAAACGAGAAATCGATGCGTTGCGTTGCCCTCCTTTCCTCCTCACCTCCGATGGGCCACCAGCCACTCACACATCGAAGATGTCACTTTACGGTGGTATCATGTGAGCGGGAGGTACCTCCCCGGTTGTGCCAGCCCATTTCAGCAGCAAGGCATGGCATTCCCTCTTTCTTAAGATTTTGTTTATTACACTTTATAGGCAATGTGAACGAAAATGTTAACATGGACACCGGTACCAGCGTACTTGGATCACATAATTTTTGCCTATTCATTTATACCGCAATAAAAAAGTCTATTCAATGACATTAACAGGTCATATGAGTACTATATTGTTGGTTTTAGAACGGGCTTTTGCCGATCATTCGATTTAGGCGTTAATCAGTAGTGCGGTCCTCACTTCGTTATCATCCAATTACATTCCGTATCGACATCGGCTGTTTCACGTTTGTGGAATGTAATATCTAGGATATTATATAGGAATCATCAGCACATCCAGAATACGATATCTAAGTTACATATATAAATTAAAATTTTATCATTCCGTCCGTCCATTGTAATTACATTATACTATAATAATATAGAGCTGAAGAGTATGTTTGTTTGAACGCGCTAATCTCAGGAACTACTTGCCCGAACTGAAAGACCATTTCCGTATTGAATAGTCCATTTATCGAGGAAGGCCATAGGGCTGTATATCATGACGCTACGACAAATAGGACCGGACACACGTGGGTTAAACCGCGGGGTGATGCTAGTACTATGAAGTACTAGCATCACGAGTGTTCATTGTAGGTTATTTCCACTTCTATCCGACATCTGTAATTTAAAAGAGCAGGCGAGCAGGTATCGGCACGAGGTCCTCAAGACAATGGTAGAGTCGTGTGAAAAAAAGAACTCCACCAACAAGAACTCAGCTCTTGAGAAGAAAATGTGCCTACGCTATTATTGGAACATTAAAGTTGGGTCAGACTGGCGTAACTCGGAAATTGGGTATCTGTGCTTCCAATAACATTAGAGCGTCTCTTCTTCTAGTTCACATCATTCACATCTTTCATCATCACTAAGAGAATCGTCTCACATGAAGAATATCTAAGATGGTAGAAAAAGGCGATTCAGATGCATTTTATTCCATGTGTTTCATTCTATGCCCCCGTTCGTTGCCGCATACTGGGCAATAATATTTATTGCCCACAATGCTGCAATGAATGGCCTGCCTCCTTCGTCAGAGTCAATCCTGAGGACTCACGAGTAGGGAGGGAAGGGAGCGATTGATGAGTCAACGTTTGTTATGATTTGTTGTGTAGGTACAGTCAAGAAATTGATAACTATAGAAAGAATGCTATAATTGTTAAGAATATCGGAATTCTCATGCAATTTTAGAATTCATTTTGACCTTTGAAGTATACTGTTTTTTTCGGACCTGAACTTATGATGTGGGTTTGGAACAGCAAATTTAACTATTATTATCATGGCTAGTAAATCCACTGCAAACATAGTCTCTAAAGTATCGCCAAAACGAATGGTCATAAATGTATTTGGTCATATTTTTCATTGCGGTTGCACTTACAACATCTTTTGGTTATTTTGGTAAGCACCACGGTAAGTCATCGTGGCTCTGCTCCCGAATTAGGCCGGTTGTAGTGATAAAATATATAAAATAATTGTAAAATATTTTAAGGCATATGTTCGAAGTCTCTTAACTCCGTTGTATAAAGAGTTGATCAAAGATGTCAAAGAAGATGAAGAAAATTGGAGAAAGAATCTGCGTTCCATGACTAAAACCTTCTTATGCCAAGCCGGTTACAAGCCCTGTGTACAAGAGGCGCAGGATCAATACAGCAAGTGGATGGAGGCGCCTAACCCAGACGAGGGAAATCCGTGAGTAAACCCCACTTCTGGTACTAAAATTATGCCTAGAAGAAAGTCACAAGTTTTTAAGTTCTTCTTTTCCTAATTACCCTTGAAAAGAGCTTCTTTATTTAAATTAGACTGGCCAATAGAAATAAATTGGACAAGTAAATCAGCTGTGGTTGAAACGAGCTCTAGTCTGGTGATAGCAGATTTGTATGTGTGCGTAGTAGCTAAACGGGACACTGCTCCACCGCTAAAATCCGAGGTTATTTGACCACGTACGAAGGTTCTAGGCTCCTTCTTCTGGCATCGGGGCCATAGGGACGGGGACGTAAAATTTGTCGGTAAGCGCGGTGTAGAGTTCTGGCACTGTGCACTGTTATGTATGTCTCTCTTAGTAGACGAGGAGTAGGAAGAGGGAGATGGTAGCTGCTATCGGATCGAAACTTACTCTAAAGAACTTCCCTTCCGTTCGGTACAAACTGGAACGTAGTGGTAGTTAGCCCCCATTATAATTAGGTTTTAAAGCTTCAATATTTTTCTGAATGTACTGAATAGATATAGTACTTAGTGACAGTATATATAGCAATAGTAAATGGTGTAAATGGGCAAGTATCAAAACTCCTAGGAAACATTACACGTAGCCCTCGTTTTAAGTATTTTACTAATGTAATTAGTTAGAAACCTGTACATAACATTAAAACCATGACAGTGACGAATATAATCAAAGCACAGCCCAAACCGCTGGATTACACGGGGGTGACATACCGTAGACGAAAACTTAGAGGATTATTTGAAATATATCTTCGCAACAGGATTATAGGGGTTAAAGTGCTAAGATGCATGAAATTAATCCCTAAACAGATAAAATGAGAGGTAAAAGATTATGGATATCGAAATACCAGATATTCGCCTTCAAACTTTTATAGGTATACATTTCAAAAGCTTTTGATATCGACATATTTTTAGGGTAGATTTTCAATATCAATTTCCTCTTATTGTGTTTACAAAGAGTACAATATTATTGTTAAAATAGTTAAGAAAAATACGTTTTCTCCTAAAAATGGGAAACGGTTAAAAATGTTTGTGAATATGATTTTCTCAATCGTAAGCACAATAACAAATTCATTTAATTATCGTGTTCAGAACAATTATGGACTAAAGGGCCGTTCTTGTTTGCCTTTTTTGAAGCGTGCAAATTCAATTCATTTTTCCCAACCGTTTGCGTTAAATTATACGGCTCAGCTAACAAAGATATTTGGCTTCGTTAATATGTTTTGCGTTTTCAACAGCTCGTACTCTGTAGTTCGAGGTTCTACATTTAAACCGTTTTTATGTTAAAACGTTGGACACTTTAATATAAAAGCATGCTACCAAAATCGAAATGTATATAGTTGTATAGTGGGAACAGCTTAAATGAAATAAAAATTTCAGAGTAACAAAAAGTAGTTGTCTGCCTAGTGGTAAGCATGTTCAACCATAGTCGTCGGGTCCTGGGTTCGAGTCCCGGGACTCGGACCGAAGTGCTTATTGGATTTTTCAATTTGTAATAACAGTGCAAAGTCCACAGTCAGTCTGTCACAGCCGGTGCTCCACGGCCGCGCCTCGTTAGAGCAAGTTAAGCCGTCAGTTCTTTGCCTGATTTCTCTCCGGTCGTATCGCATTGCCGTCCCATCGGAACAGGAGAGTGAGGGAACAGGAGTGCACTCATGCCTGCGCACTGGTACACTACATATGTCCTGCTCAGTTGGCTCACCTCTACACAAATAGCCAGCGTGGCCGAAATTCGGCTAGGACAACATTTTATTAAAGTAGAGTTCGTCAGGTAATAGAGAATTGGTTGGCGGTGATAAAAAATCTATTTTGTCTATCTTATACAATATCTAACTCCAGATCAATCATAGAAATTATTTGATGTCCTACATACTGTTAAAATATTAAAGTCCCGATTCGCTTATTACAAACTTACGTATCATATAAATTAGTTTGTTTTAGAAATAGTTAACCTAGATCACAATGCAAATGTATCGAACAACCACAGAGTGAAAAAGAAAAAAATAATTAGTAAAGATGCATACGTATCTATATATATGCATACACATATACATATATACACACATATACTTATGGAAAACAAAATGAATTCATAAATGGTTGTGATTTTAGTGTGGGTTCGTACGTCACATAATTCAAGGGTTTCGGTTATAAGTATTCAATAGAAAGCATTCGTATGGTAGTTAACTTTAGAATAGCTATTTAACATTTTAATAATTGTAGTACCCTGTGAGATAAGGCGAGTGTGTAATACCCACTAATTGCATAGTGGATACTGATAATTGTAAACGTTGATTAGTTTTAGGCTTCGGACGAAGCAATAAGAACATATCCGCGTCGATTTTTCAACATTTTTTAACAACAATTAATACATTTTCAGGATATCAAATCAGTACATCTGCCCGGTGTTCAAATGGGGAACTAAAGACGAATGGGAATTCGGATTACAACGAGTGATAAACTTCCCATCGTCCAGGAAGCAGAGCGAGCGGACGTACTTGCTGAAGACTTTGGCCGGCTGTCCCATATGCGAGTGTAAAATTAACAAACTCCTGAATGTGACAATACTGCAGGGCAACTCCAACTTCACGGAGACAGATTTGTTCCTGATCTTCAGCATGCTGAGCGGCAACCCCAAGGGTTACACTACCCTCTTGGAGTTCGTAAATAATAATTGGGATGTGTTGAGGGAAAAGTAAGTATATATGATACCATAAAGGTCAGGTTTTGCACGAGGTAGTACCTTGCTGCATTGCAGCTATATTGGACCGGCACTACCGGGGAAGTAGCTCTTGCTAACATAATGCTCCTGCGCGTTGTTGTGCGGTTTGTGAGCAGCCGTGCATCTGTTAGTAATAGAACAACCGATTGGATGTTGTCGTTTCGTTTTTGGTAAAGTTTTGTGAGAGCGCAGACGTCCACTGGGGGGGCGGGACAAGCAACTCATCTGCACTATTTCTGGTATTTGTTTTTGTGTGTAGCCACCTTCTCCAAGTTTTTATAGCAAAAACAAGATTTTGTCTTGCTACGTTCAAAAAAAAAAAAACCTATTACTTATAAGTTTTCATCTGTGAATGTAGTGTAACGGTTTTACACCGCCTCCGTGGTGTAACGGTGCGGGTGTCGCCTGTTAAGACCGTTAGCTGCGTGTGGTCCTAGGTTCGACCCCCAGGTCGGGCAACTGTTACTAAATATTCTCAGACTAATCTGAGCTCTCATTACATGGTCCGGGATTGGGCCTCAGTACCTTGACTAATCATGTGTGTCCTAGTATTTATTATAGACTTACGAGTTGTAGATGTACTTGCACACTTCTGCATACCTCATCGGGGATAATAGGCGTGAAGTTACTTTTGAGTGTTCACACGTTACAGGTTTGGTAATAAAACGAATTTGTGGGACAACTTGATGACATCGGCGACGTCACAGTTCACCACTAAGGCTGGCCTGGACCTCGTGTCTAACTTGTACGTGGCGCACCAAGGAGAGTTCGGTTCGGCCGAGCATATCATCGAGAAATCCATGAGGAACATTAGAGAGGAGGCCAAGTGGACCGACGCCAATCTGCCAGTGATGGAGAAGTGGTTGGACGCCTACCTGGCCAGGTTCGGCTCTGAGGTCGGAGAGTCTATCAAGAACTGATTATATATCCAGTCTATTTAAAGTAAATGAAAGTGAATAAATATATTTATAAATAAAATGTTGTTGTGTACATTGTTTTTATTTGTCTCTATAGAAAATATTCTAAAATGATATTGTAGTTGTAACCAGCCAATGTTTAATTCAATTAAAATTGATAACATTCTAAACACGTGTATAAATACTCATTGCTTATCACTAATAATAACTTAATTAGTAATTATTGATATTAATAGTTTTAGTAATTAATGACATAACACCCTATATATAGGCTGGGGATTTAATTGTATTTTTCAAGGAATTATATAACAAGGATAATTAAAAATATCGTTATAATTAGAACATCTCTTAAACAATATATCAAAAGTTTCAAATAAATCTTTATAACTAAAAAATGTAGGAATCCGTAACCGTAGAAATGACTATTGATAGCACAATAACTCGATAACCAAATCACTATTTAGACTTACCGATCACGGTGAACTTAAAGAACTCGTAAGTCTCCGAGAGATGGCATTATACTAGAGACTACATAACGTAGTGATGTAAAAAAATGAAAATTTGTGACTTACTGGATTTTTTGTGTAAGCTGGTTATGTCATAACTCATAAGAGATACGATGTCCAATATATTGTTTTATTAAAACCAACTTCTAGAGGACGCAGTGTTATTTGCTGCATTGCAGGCGAACTTCAACGGAACTGTTGGGGTAAGTGCACACATAATACTGGTAAAATCGGTCTCGGCATCCCGCTGAGACTTTTTGAAAATTCCCTTATAAGAGTAAATGTGTTATATTTATCGAGTATTTCTGATATGACAGTTCTCAATAAATCATTTTGAGTTGACAAAGAAATTTCTTGGTCGATTTCGAAAGTTAAGGTAATCTATATCTGAAAAAAGCTCATTTTATAGTTTTTGTAAGCACTGAATTTGTAAAAATATAAGCCACGATGTAGAGAGAGCTTTATTTTTTTTGTATATAACTACTGACTACCGACTGCCGACGCCCGTAAGCATCCGGATATTTATGAAAGAAAATGTGTTGCCCTCCTTTTCTCGTCCCCTTCAATGGACCACTATTACTAATAGTCCAATACCTAATAACATAACACTGTCCTCGAAACGTTTCCATTTGAAATGACGCAACAAAATATAATGATTCAGATAACACAACCGTATGGAGGGCCGGTCACAACGACGATAATGTTATATGACGATGCATTGTAGAATACCTTTATGTAGGTACATGATGCGATAAACGCAATAAAGAAACGCCGATAAAACTCCGGTAAACATTTTTCCAATATTCTCCAGTGCGGAAACTCATCAAGCGTTGAGGGCGCGGCGGAGAGATTCCTATTTTGTCGTATCTCAAACGTTCTCCGCTTAGATCCTAAACGAAGTTATTAGCTTATCAGAGAAACAAATAAAAGTTCAGATTAATTTCCATCATCTGTACTTACAGTCAATTGAATACAATTTGCAAAAAAAAATTCAATCATTTTGTACATTTTATATATTTCTTGATATATGGTATTGCTGAGTATCGCTTAGGTGTACCATACTAGGATTTTGTCTATTATTAATAACCTGGTGTGTCCCACTCCTGGGCAAAGGCCTCTCTATCCTCTTTTCATAACTCTTGTTTAGAGTTAGACTTGGGCCAACCCTTCCGAAAGGAATATTAAAAAAATTGTTATCATCTTTTGTTCGATCTATAGATTTGCCAAATTATATTTGAAGCTTTTATTAAACTTGTCGTATTAATGTGTAAGTGTGGTTTAAATCTTGGAAGCTGGATTTGGCCCACTTCCTAGAATTTGACGTAGCTATTTTATATAGATTGTGCTGTAGATTTGGTACACATGTGTTGTTAGATGACAATGTAATGTTATGGAACTATCGAGCTTTTCTGAGGATGGAGACGGAAACGGTAGGTAGCTATGACAAGGCTGTAACAAATTCAGATTAGGTTTGGGCTCGTTTGATCTGTCTCGAATAGTCTTGAATTTTCGGCCCGACGACAGCAAGATGTGATGATA
Organism: Eumaeus atala; assembly: GCA_017140195.1. Classification (NCBI taxonomy): domain Eukaryota; kingdom Metazoa; phylum Arthropoda; class Insecta; order Lepidoptera; family Lycaenidae; genus Eumaeus; species Eumaeus atala. The sequence continues at coordinate 47,613 of JAFELO010000162.1, forward strand.
GAACTGGAAGTTGGACATATGTTGGCTTCTAGTAAAATATAACAATCGACGTTTTGGTTTTATTGAGTTGTCTTGACAAGGAATCTGAGCTTAGATGATATCCATGGTATAATGACGTAGCTGGAATGACGGACAGGAACTCTGTAATAAACTATATCACGAATCTCGTGTATGGGCTCGTTTAATTTGCCTAGACAAGGACTTTGGGCTTAGATTACGTCAAGGGTCTGGCGATAACTCTGAAAGGTGATTTTGTTAACTCTAATTATATCCAGTGAAGATGTTACCTGGGAGTGAGTACAGGTACAAATGTCTCGAACTGAGCTGGTGGTTTTAAGTCCTAGGCAGGGATGCTAGTCTTGCGTCGGACCAAAGTGTTATTGGGCTTTTACAATTTCTAATAACAGTCCGAAGTCGGGAAGTTGGCGGTGTGATTCACCCGTGCCATTAAGCCTATCCTACGCCTGATTTCTCTCCGGTCGTGTCGGATTGCCATCGCATCAGGATAGGATAATGATGGAACAGGGAGTGCACCTGTGCCTGCGCACCTACTTGTGCACCATAACATGTTCTGCGCAGTTAGTCAATCTCTATAGAGATGACAGCCGTGGCCGAAATTCGGGTAAAACGACATTATTATCATTTCATATCATAAAAATGTAAAAAAAAAACTCGTGATCTGCGCTTTATGCTTATTTTAGATATTTGTATGAGAACGTAAATCAGTTCATCAGTATTATAATGTGGTCATCGCTTTGCTATAAATAGTCCACGGGAGGCGCAGATTATCTTTCTCCGAGTAGTCACATTTGTGAGTATACGTATTATCAAAGTGTGTAGGCGGACTGGCGGTGCCACTAGATAGTACTGCCTACGCAAACGCTATTCACTACGACTACAGAATTATTCGCTATCCAGTCGTTGATAAACTTCCACTTAACTGTAATAAAATATTGTGTATTACTTATTTTATTCTTTAAAATTTCATAATTGTTAAAAAGGTAACAAACATACGAGTAATCTAATTCGGGAATCTTATTGATTGCGGAATTCTATTTCAAGAACTATATCGTATTCTGGTATAGCTAACCACGTGTCTATAGAAGCAAGAAATAGAGGCGAAAGAATGAGAAAGGCGTATGTCATAACAGGTGAGCTGTCTAAGATGCAATTCATTCTATGATCCGTGTAAGTAATATGTAGTGCCATGTTGCATGGCAGGTACGGCACCTTCCACTCACAACATACCGCCGCAAACAAACATTTATGCTTTAACATTTTAAGCAGTTTGCGAGTGCCCGGTGACCCATTTTAAGGAAGGAGCAAAGAAGGTCAACGCATCTGCATGACTACAATAATGCGGACCTGTGAGGGCGTCGGTAGTAATCAAAAGTCACGGCCGGACACTCTTGTTGACAAGGAAGAGTTAAAGGTGAGCGTGGAACCGGATTCATCTCAAACCACTACAGAGCCTGCGGCAGACTACGGCGTGAGTGACAAAATAATTTAAATTCACTGATAATAAATTTGAAAAATGGAAACGGTCCAGAAGTGCTACCGTGTGAAGCAAGTGAAGCGCAACAATGGAGACGCGCTAAGTGCAGCACTTATTGACGTTTATTACTAGGTGAAAAATTTCAACACCGATGAGCCAGCTCAAACCGCATGCGAAGACTTTGGTGATTCTCCCTTCCACAATTTTTTCAGTAAATTAATCAAATCACTACCTATGAAATCGCGGCACTGCAGTGCATAGATAATAATGGGAGATTAATTAAATAGTTTATTTAATTATTTTCCTCGTTTAATTTTCTCCGTATAGGACGCTCATTTCATATGTCAGGACTATGGACCTATAATAATATGTTATAACATTATCAACTGAAAAGTAATCGTTTCAGCCACTAGTTAGTCCCTTTAACTTTGTTCCATGCGACAACTATAAAAGTGCAGAATTTTGATTGGTTTATTAGTCAAGTCGTCCATCGATCCAGCTTCATTCGTATGCACAGTGTAGTCCATCAACGAACCAGGCAAGACCCAAGAGAGTCGCTGGTTAATATGCTAATAACGAACCAATTAAATATCTGCTCTATACATCATCACGATCAGCGTACAACTAGATTTTTAGTCTGGACAGTGGTTCTCCCATAGGAAGGGAGAAGAGTCTTTGGGTGTCGGTAGTCATCATAAGACCTCGGCAGCTCATTTGCCGCTTTATGCAATAAAAGCCTGCAACAACAAAATGTTGCTAATAATCTTCTTTTTTTTTTAGTTTTAAAAGTTAATAATGAATGCATATATGCACTCTTAATCGTATTTTTTACCACATACTACTCGAGTATGATCGCTTGATTGTGACTGACTATCTGGTTGGACATCAACGAGCTGCTTTTTATAAACAAACGATGTTCACAGTATATATGAACTCATTTATATTTCAAGTTGTCGGAGTGCTGTTGGTCGTCGGCGTGCGGTGTGAGTTAAAGGGCTCGTGTCCGCCGACGCTGTCCGTGGACGTGTGCGAGGCGCAGTGCGGGCCGGCGGCGGCGTGCAATGGCACCCAGCTGTGCTGCCCCACCGACTGTGGAGGCTCTATGTGTGTCGACGCCATGACTGAAAGACACTTCGTTAATGCAGGTGCAATACACTTACATCTGATTAAATAAATAAATTTAAACGTCTAAACAAATCCTTCAAAGTTTCTAGGAAAACGGTGCATTCATAAGGCGACCGTAAAATGGAAGCGAATGACGTCACGAGACCGTTGACTACGTAAATCAAATGACACGCTTTACTAAAAAGTGGACATTGACATCGTATCGTTTAGTAAACATTCTGTGTCTCAATTTATAATATGACCGTAATATTCTGGCACCGCTTTATTAGGAAACCGCTTTATTAGGGGTCGCTGTGGCGTGTTCTGTCCCACCAACTGTGGAGCTTTTATGTGCGTTGATGCAGAGGTACAGAGAGGCATTTAGTCACGATAAGATCGAAAAATTTGCAAGTCTAAATTCTGTTAAATGGTCCCATGACACGATGTTGTCTGTGGACGTGTGTAAGACGCCGCTTGGACCAGCAGCAACATGTAATGAGACCTCTGTGTGGGATGGCGATATGACGAGAAAGTCAAAAGTCGCGCTGAAGAGCATAAACCTACTCAAGAAATTACCAAATAAAGAAATCTCCCACCATAGTAGTGGATCGTTCCTTGAACCCTTATCTTAAAAATGATTTATCGAAAGTTATAATTACAATAATTTATACAAAAATGGTGATCCTCAATATAGCATATGTTTTATTACAGTTAAACCAGGCAATTGCCCTGAACATCCCCGCGGGGTGTGGATTTGCAGCCACATGTGTACCGGCGACTCCGACTGTTCCAGGGCCCTGAAGTGCTGCACCAACAGGTGCGGGGCTCTTACATGCCAGAAGCCTGACCTAAACGAGGAAACTTCTACGTAAAAAATATTGAAGTTGTTAAGGGGGTTTTCACTTCACTAGCTGCCACCACCATTTTGGTGTTCTATGTCAAATTCTTTGACACTTTTGACAATACTGTCAATGTAAAATTTCTTACTCCTTGTAAAATTTTAAGTTATTACGTATACATACACGTATTAGCCGTTCATGACAGCCAGTGGCCGCCATTTTGAAGTCCCTCATTGCGATGTTAAGCCGTTTGTTCAATGCAGTGTGCATTTGAATAAATATTTGTTTCACATATATTCATTTTAACATTGTTTCAAATTACATTGTCTGAAACGTCGGGCTATATAAACAATTTAATAAACCGTGATAAAATCCGTAAAAGCTAGTAAAAGTAGCTTTATTGTAATTACATTGTCTCGTCACATATATTTTACTTGTCCTAACAATTTTTTTTTTGTAATGAATCAGCTTTTTAACTATTCGTGTAAATAAAATAAATAATTCACGAAAGTTAAAAGTATTGTATTGCGGTAAAACTTATATTGCCTTGCATTAAACTAATTGGAAAATAATTTCGAGCAGTTTACTAGTTCAGCTCGCAGGAGAAAAAAAAGTCTATGCGTGGTCGTTCTCACATACTGAGGGTTCCGTCTCAACGGGAGGTGCGAGCATTACAACCTATGGTCTTTAGATATTTTGGCGTTTTTCGTACTGGCCACTTTGATCACGAATTTCATAATTTGAATTTGGAATCGGCAAACGCGCGACGACTGCTGCGTTATATTACTAAACTAGCACAATCATGAAGGAATTTTCAACCGAATCAAGACCTGTGATGAAAAATGGATTCTTTACGATAATCGGAAGCGCTCAGCACAATGGTTGGATCCTGGCCAGCCAGCCAAACCCTATTTGTCTTTTGTCAGCAAATTCAAATAATGATGGAAAAGTAGCAGCTAAACAACTAGGCTGGTTAATCGCTCCACGCCACTGCTCTTCCACGACAACGCTAGACCACACACTAAGCAATAGACGGCTACCAAATTAGAAGAGCTTCTATTGAAAAGTCCAAGATATTCTACGTACTCCCCAGACCTTGCTCCAACATGCTGTCTGGTGAATACCGCATGAAAATCTGTTACGTAGATTTTGAGAAAATCGATCACATATAGACATACAGTTTTTGAGGACTTTGCTTTATAATAGGTATAGGTATAAAGAAAGAGGCCTATGTCCATCAGTAGACTTAAGTAATATAGCGATAATGATGATGGTGATAGGTATAGAACATGCCAAACTTATATTTTGGGCACCTCCACTCTTTTTGTTTGAAATGAACTACAAATATAAGTTTTAAAGGCTTATTTTCTGTAATATAATTCAAATTGACCAATTATCGGATTTATTTGTTTATTTTAACTCTAAGTTCTTACTTCTTGTAAGTAGTAATAAATCAACGGAAAATAAGTATGGGTTTTAAATACCGCGCTATAGTATAGAAAACATACACATACACCTTTGAGTAATAACAGTAATAGTTCAATAATATACAGATGTTCTATATTACGATTGCGTCGATTAAACTGAACGATATTTATCTGTGGTAATGATTGGTAACACTAAGGGCGTTTGACATGTGAACTATAAAAGTAAATAAAAAATGATAGTTGTTTGTAGGTACAACTGAGGCATGGATGCATTCATTGGCGTAATTCACACAAAATACCAAATTCAGGTTATCAAAGATACCATTAACTGTACGAAACTTAAGTTTGGTATACCAGACTGATTGACAACTGATCGAAACGACGAACCTAAAAAAGATACTCAATCAAAATTTATTACGTTATATTCTGTCATCCTTTCGAAAATGAAACGCCAAATTTAAATTTATTCGAAATGATATAATTTGTGTGAGGGGGCCTAGAACTTTCTCTGCCATACATTTTCTCAACAATGGAATAAAACGAAATTCGTGCGGTCATAGAGTTTTACGTTTTAAAAGGGAAAAAAGAAACCCAAATTAAAGTCAAGCTAGACAGTGTTTTAGGTAATACTGCGCCTGCATTGAGTACAATTCTCACCTGGGTAACTGATTTTAAATGTGAGAGACAGAGCTGCGAAGACCTCAACAGGTCTGGCCGTCCAATTGAAGTCATGAATCCGGACATGATCAAAAAGATTCAAAAAATCGTTTCGAATAGTCTGCGCTTAAAGTTGAGGCAGATAGCAGAGACGATAAGCATTTCCTGCGAACGCGTCTTTAACATTTTACACCAACATTTGCGAATTAAAAAGCTTTCATGGGTCAACCAAAAGCCACGTCGTGGACGATTCGTCGGAGTGTTTTAGCGATGATGTTTAAGCATGATACTAACGAATTTTTGCGGCGTTATATGACAGTAAATGAAACATGGATACATCATTATACTTTTATAAAAGAACAATCTAAGCAGTGGACTGAGAGCGGAAAACTTACGACGAAGAAAACAAAAACGGTTTTATCGGCCGGCATAGTGATAACGACTTTTTTTTTGGGATTACGGAGGAATTATTTTAGTTGATTATTTGCAAAGAGGAAAAACAATAAATGTAGAGTATTACGTAATCTTGCTGCAAAAATTTAGTGAAGAAATCCGAAAGAAACGACCCGATTTAGCCAAAAAGGAAGTTTTATTCCATCACGACAGCGCACCTGTGCACTCGTTAAGGTTTGCAGTTGACAAACTCCATGAAATGCGGTTCGAACTGTTACCGCATCCCCTCTATTCTCCAGATCTGGCCCCGTGCAACTCTTATTCGCGAATCTCAAGAAATGCTGAGGTGGTTGAAGGTTTTCATCAAATGATGAAGTTATTGTCGCCGTAGACGAGTATTTTGAGAGGTTAGAGAAAACATTTTATCTGGTGTAACGTTATTGGAGATGCGATGGACTAAATGCATTGAGGTAGAAGGAAACTATGTTGAAAAATAAAATTGTTTTCAATAGATTATCGATCGAACTTAATCCCTTAAAAATATAGGCTCGATAGCACCAGTAGTTTCGGTTACGCGTTCATAGGTCAGTCCGTAAGCTAGTCAGTGAGTGCGGGCAGACCGTTGGGTATATAAAGAGAAAAATAGAACTCACAGTCATTGCTTGTCGTGAATAATTGTTAAATAACGTAAGCATTGAAGTAACTTGAGATTTATGGTGTAGAAAATTACCTTCTTAAACAATTTATATGAATGATCCTCGGACATTCAACCAGCGGCTTAAAATGTCCCGGAGGATAATGGCTTAGATGGGGTTAATTCCAGCCAGGCTCATTAGCACCATTTAGGCTGGAGAATTTAATTAAACGTCATTAGTGTTGGCAAGGTCTTTGGGCTAAATGTTGTGCAGATTATTATAAGGCTTCTTAAGATATCACTTAGGGCTAACTGAGGAGATAATTTAGTCTTAGCGACACTTAAATTATCCTCAATTGCTCATCATCATCATCGTCATCATCATTATCAGCCCGAATTGGTCTACTTCTGGACATATGCCCCCCCTCTCAATGAACGCCAAGGGGGCCAATCTCCTGCTTCTCGCATTCATACCGGACCGGCTACTGTACGGAGGTCGTCCTCCCACCTGGTGAACGAACGGTTTAGGAAAACGAGGTGTTGGTCGACCGTGTTGTTGTTGTTTTTTGCTAATCAGTTATAGGTAATACTGAAAAGGCAAATCCGCTGACCTATATTTTTAAGACCTATTAATTTAACAACGATATTAATTCGTTTTTACATTTCCCATATTTTTTAACTTACGGAAAATTATAAATGATAAAGTTACAACGCCGTCGCTTGAATAAGTAATTAAGAAAGCGAACTTCTTTTAAATATCATCATCGCTTTAATTTATAAATAAATTATGAAATTTATTTTTTTTATGATTAATCTTTGTTATCAGAAATTTACTCCTATGTATACACGGACTGCACATATATTGGATGTATTTCGGTGTCATATAATAGTCGCATAAGCACTACACGTCCTCTAAAGTCTAGCCTGTCAGCGGCTTGTCATATATTCGCCCTGAATTAGACAGCAATGGGGCCCACCGCACTAGAAGGCAATTCCCAACTATAAAAAATATAACAACCTGAAAATAATTAAATGGACAATAATTTAAAATATTTTCCAGAGATGTAACCTAAAATATATCTTTCTATAATTATTACAAAACAAAGTACCCAAAAGCTGTCTGTCTGTGTGTGACAGATTCTAAAAATTTGTAAAACAGCCTTTCATATCGTTTTCACCAATGGATAGAACGATTTCTGTGTATAATAAAGAAAAAATCAAAAGCTCCACATGCTAAACCGATTTTTACAAAACTTAACTAACAACATTCCAAAAGGATACTGACTTTCGAATGCACAAAATCGAATTGGAGTTCGTCCATCTGATTCTGAGCCATGACGGCAAGATACGCACACACACCCACAGGAATCGAAGTAAAACTTATAATAAACCTCTTTTTTGGCGTCGGGCGTTCAAAATACAGGTTATTGTAGACGGAGGGAAATCTATGTTAAAAAGTGGACTGGTTTAGAAAAATACCACAATATACGGTATGCACATATAGGTAGGTATTAAAGTGATTAACCTGTTAAATTATACACTACATGAAAACAACATAAATACATGCGCGTAGGGTTGAAATTTCAATGAAATATGCTTAAATTTTCCACATCGTTTAAATAAAATCTGCATTGTAAAAGCTACTTAAAATCATACACGTTAGGTTATATAAAAAAGTATGCTTATGTACAATCACGGATGCTTTACAATGACAGTCTAATATTAAATCGTATATCTTGTATTTTCGTAAATCAATGAATCAAAGTCACTAATAGATATGACGAAACAACATTGGCGTCAAAGCAAAATCGAATGCCAGTAGTACTGGTGAATCACTCACATGTACACAGTATAATTCTTTTTGACCGTGGAAACAATTATTTGCTGGTTGAATATTAAACAAGTAATGCTACGACTCACGTTTCAGCGCTGCAAATCGTTTGACATTCAAAATGAGACGTCGCCTTTGTGATTCGTTGAAAACTGAAAACATTTATTCTCTGGATTATTTATTCTTGCAAAGGATTGATTCATTCAGTGAAGCTGCGACTTTTTGTTATTTTAAATTATAACTACTTTCTTTCTTTTGTGGGCGTTAGTTATTTTTGAAACGAATTTCCTTATCGCGCGGCGAAGGAGGCTAGACTGAAAAAATCTGACGAAAAGTTGTCACGACACATTTTGATATAGTGTAGAAAGCCGCACGGCATACGCATGTTTCTCTGTCTCTCTCTGTCTCTCTCTCTCCCTCTCTTTCATAGAAAACAAGACAATTATTTTCGTTTTGACTTTCTATTTAACTTTGAACAGTGTAGTGTCGCGACTATGATTTTTGTTTCGTTAAGTTTAAGTTTCTTTTTACATAATAAAAATATTGAACATACCCAGCTTCTTTGAGGTTAATTTAGCTTTCGTTTCCAAATGGCAGCGGAACTGGACATTACTCGATATGTCGACACCAAGTATTCAGATACTAGTTCAGTTAGATAGGTAGGTGTTTTGAAAACGATGACATACGACGAAGGGAGACTTTATAACGGTAAACGCGCAAACTTGTGTCTCATGGGGGTTGAATTGGATAAAATTTAGTCGGCCCTACTTAGCCCCTAGGCCTTAGAACAACGAATCCTCGATTTCTGACACAAGCTTGTTCCGGTGCTCGTCGACGTGCTCCTGGGAAATATTAGTACGACCAATGTATAAAGCATCTCCAGTGCTGTCAACTGCGTACGAATGAAGGCCACTAGTTTGCAGCATGTCAATGACATGCATAAGAAACAGCGTAGAAGAAAAAAATACAGCCTTGGCGAACATCAGCGACAGACTCCGAGTTACCCGGCGTCACAACAACCTGCCCCCATGGGTAGGATACCAAGAATGACCGCATCCCATCACAATCTGCAGACCTATATTGCCTGACGCGACGACAGCTTATAAAGCCCAGCCATGGTCTACCTAATGGCTACTGCACTCCGAATCAGCCAATGGACCGACGAGCCCAAAGGAGAATTGACGGAAACCAGTCAGTTGTCCGGATGGGAGATCAACAGAAGGTCAAACATTGAAGGAGTATGGTCCTCGACGTCAGGGTTTGGCGTGGATGATGACACCAATTGTGTCAAACCACATGCCAAGGCAAAGTCATGACAAGATGTTCCCGCATGGTAGTACGTGAACAAAGCCAAATAGCGTGGTGGGCGTTAAAGTTACCAAATATCATGATTTCTGCGATTGGAATCTAAAACTGATTCCAATCGCACAGTATATGTAGCCAGTTATATGTGCTTTGCGTCTGGGCCTACATAAACAGGAAATCTCACAAACCGATCTAAGCGCGACGAAGATAGAGTCAATGTCAGTTCACGCCAGAGTCGTGTCAGAGAGAGGTACTTGCTCGGGTAGACTTGCTTGCGCCGGACCGATTGGGCTGCATACAAATTGAATACGCTGAGCGCTACCTCTTAAAAAGGATGACCTCAAAAGGGAGTGGCTTCTGCATATGCGGATGTTAGTGGGCGGCGGTAGTCACCAACTGATATAAAAAGATAATTGCATTTCTAAACCTAATCTTGCACTAATGTTTACAGCGGCCGCGGTTTCAAGATTCGTCAATATTATGGAAGTTTTTTTATAGAATAGGGGACAAACTTGAAATTCGTGCCAAATTAAGCTATTCAGATCTGGTATTTTTTATAGCATAAGGGCAAAACAGCAATCGGAGCCTTTTGATGACAGATACGTTGCCCTCCTATCATCCCCCCAATGGGCCACCGTATGGTATGTTGGAATTAAAGAAATTAAAATTATGATTGGACTCCACAGATGGTTATCCAGGAGTTTTGGGATGGGACGCCTGTACGGATTAGCTGGAATGAAGTTCCTTATTTCAATTCAATTCCAAAAAAATTCAGACGAAAAGTTGGCACGACACTATTCGCTATAGTGCGCATGTTTCTCTGTCTGGCATTTTCTCTCGCTCTCTATCTCATAGAAAGAGAGGCGATTCGTTTTTATTTTTTGCTTTGAACAGTGTAGTGTCGCGACGATTGTTTTTGTTTCGTCAAGTTTATATAGGTTTTTCTTGTACAAGATAAAATATAAATATATAATTAAACAAAGTAAAAAAAAAATACAATTCCTTCACTAAACATCTTTCCATACGAGTGTACATTTACACCCCTCATTGCTTTTTTAATTGGAAAACAAAATTTTAACATGAATACAAAATATAAGAATTGACTACTAAAATTTTATCCACGGCTTACAATTTATGTATGTATGTGTAATGGAAAGCTAAAATATTAATTCCAATTGTAAATTTTTATATACAAAAACTGATATTTGTGTAAAATAGTTTGTGAGTCATGCTGGTGTAAATAGTGTTCTTTTGACTTGAGCTTGGCGTGAACCCTACCGCGTGTCTATATTACTAAATCATCAAAGCAGTGCCAGTTGTACGTGTCACGTACAATGTGATGCGGTTGCCGATCGAAGGCTGAGTTCTCACGAAGCAGTTTTCACTCCCGACCGGGGCTGTTGCGCGCCCGTACTCTCTGTACGATGCAAGTATACATGTATAAATCAAAATCCAGTTCACGATGCGCTTTTCGCCCGCGGTGTGCACGGTTATATTCTCAACACCAACTCCATGCTACGCTCTATGCTCTAACATAAGCTCACTTTGTATGTCACATGCATTCGACCGATTTTGGCGTACTGCAGTGCCGCATTCGCGCACATATCTCCTCAGCAGATACATCGGTTGCAGAAACTGCAAAACAGGTTCCTGCGTATGGCCACTGGTTGCCCCTGGTACGTACGCAATATCGATCTACATTGTTACTTTAAATTGACCTCGATTAAGGGCCACTTCAAAGAACTCTCTCAAAAGTTCTTCGATAGGGCCCTGAATCACCCGAACAGTCTTATAAGAAAGACGTCGGTGTACGATCCGACGCTAATAACCGACTCCCGATATCGTCGGCCGAAGCACGTATTGCACGACGCCGACGACGCGATAGCCGTAGCAGTTGCTAAGTCCACCCTTGCAAACAAGCAAAAACACACCCAGACACGCATCCGCAGTAAAATGCCACTAGGGCAAACCCACGGATAGCAGGTTTTAGTCGGTAGTAGGTAGTAGTTATAGCTACACGACCTGACCCGACAAACTCTTCAGGCCCCCTTGGGTCGGTTGGACAGTGCATAAATGCATTCCCCTCCTGCTAGAACCAATACGATATACACCGCTCGTACCGGTCGAGCGTTGAACCTTACATATAGTTACACAGCTATAAGACATATGACTGACAGAATGACAAACTGACACACCGCTTACGGAAACGAGCCCGGGTTCGAATCCGTGAGACGTGAGCTTAGTTGAATGTAGAAATAAAATAACGCGATTTTAGAGAGCTCTAATAATAAAAGCAAAATATGATCACGGCTTCTAGCCGATTTGAAGCGCAAATCGACCCCATCCGTCGGTGCGTGGGGGAGGAGGCCGGCCTCCTTTGACAAGCCAAACCGAAAGACGAGCTCAACTCTCCTTATACACGTCCCGTAAAATTAAACGGCACCGTGCGCGCGCCGTCCCACTAGCGTGGGGAGGGCGACCGTTTCCCCCTTTTCGGTCCCAAAAATAAATCACGATAGGGTAATGCCCACAAAAATTCCGGTATGCTTCTTCCCATCTGCGGGAAAAGAGGGGGGTCTGTCCCCCTTTCGTCTACCTAAAACCTGAAGACAAAAGTCTTCCGTAGACCCGACGAACTGTAGGGGCGAGGGCAACAGCTCCGCCATCAGTAATAGGTCCCTCTGAAAAAAAAAAAAGACTTCTAATCTTCCTTTCTACGTCGAGGTGTGTTGGTACACGCAGCACACCGACTACTTGGGTCTTAATGAACGAACGACCTCTCGCCTAAACTCATCCATGCGACCCTTCCTACGACAGTAGGTTCTGGTGTCTACGCCTAGGACCAGTCGAAGGCGGGAGGCGGATTATCTCTTCAACTATCTTCTGCCTCCTAGCAATGCAAAATCGCTAACACTTTTAGTAAGAGGTAGTGCATGCACGACCGGTGAGGTACCTCTAGCTTACATGATACCACCGTAACTTTGGTGTCACATTTCAAGCGGTCTATGTGTAGCCGGTGGCCCGTTGGCAGGGAAGAGGAAAGGAGGGAAACGCATCTGCATAGTCATTACACGCATGTTCATGTGACAAAAGCAAATAATATTTTTGTATTTTTAGTATAAGAGGGTAAACGAAGCTCCACACCTCTTGGTGAGTATCGACACCCAACATCTGCTTATAATACGTAGACTTTTGACTACCCCTAGAATAGTCCACAGGAAACTCGCAAAGCGAACGAAATGTTACAGGACAGCTGACTCTATACAATGTGAGCGAGAGGTACCCCCGGACGTGCGGCCCAAATCGGTTCCAAAGCACCTTCAAAAATAAAGATAAAAGATTTTCTGTTATCACGATATTCGCTACCGTTATACAAATATAATCTCTTCAATTCAAATGACTAATCGAAGCTCTTAGTTGCCGTTAAGTATTCTGGCTGATATATTGTCAACGCAACAATAGAAAAAAACTCAAAATCTCTATCTATTATAATATTAGTCCTATACGTTTACTGGATTGATATTTGAAGTGACTTACAGAACTCATTTTTTCATTAGCACAGAAATATCTGAGAACATTTTCCAATTCTATTGATGAAAGAGACATACATGTGAGAGACCTCATACGGGTTATCAAGCCATGCGAACGAAGTCGTTACTGCAACGGATCTGTGCCATAATTCACTGTACCGAATTACCCTCACCAGCTCGGTTACCAACATGAAAGGGATGAAGGATCAATGTTCAGAATTCCCGCCCCTAATCAATCTTCTATAGATTTTCAACTTCACTTACAATGATTCTGTGAGTATGGAAGTGGAAATTTTTTAAATATTTAATTTTGAATTCGGCAATCGAGTTTTGGCATGACGATATGCGGACGTTTCTCATCTACCCACACATACGTATGAGGGTGTAAATGAAATAGTTTTATGTTACTGTTGGGGAATATAATCCAATTATAATCTCTCTACTATGCTATACCACTACAATCTCCATAAGCAAAAGTCCCTAATTTGAACGTCTTTCACAGGTAGATAGATTCCGTTTCTTAGTGAATATCTAAAGAATAAGATGGCCTTATTGTTGTGATAGTGGGATGGCTACAATGACGAGACAAAGACTCCCTAGGGGCTGGAAAGATAGGGAGTGGAGGGTTAAGGAATACGAAATGTTGTGCAACGTCTACCCTTTGGTAGCTCTTTAGCAGCTCTTGTGTGTATTCATTATTTAGTAGCGGATTAGACAATGATTAACACCCGATATATAAAGTTGGGCCATGAGCTGGTCACACACTTAGAAAAACAGATTTAAGGTGGGTCAGTAAGGTTCTGGAGTGGAGGCCGCGTTTAGGAAAACGAGGTGTTGGTCGACCGTTAACCAGGTGGGAAGACGATCTTCGTCCAGTAGCCGGTCCGGGATGGATGCGAGTAGCAGGAGATCGGTCGTCCTGGCGTTCCTTGAGAGAGGCCTATGTCCAGCAGTGGACCGATAACGGCTAATAATGATGATATAAAATTATAACTAAGACCACCAATTTGATGACCTCCTCACATTGTCATTTCACATCAACTAAACACATTTGCCAGATGAATATGCAACATAGTCGTACTACCAGCAAACAGATTACTTACACGAAGGCTGCATTATTGCATTTTTATAGTATTGCTGGGCAAATTGGTAATTGCAGTTTTTTGACGAATAGTAACTCTCCTAGACATCTGCGTTAATGCCGTCTTCCTTTCCCCTTCCAATAGGCCACCGGCTACTCACACACCGCATAAATTGAGCCACCTTTTTTATAAAATGACGACCGGCGACTAAGCGCCACGTTGCCAACTGAGCCAGTTGGCAACGTGGCACTTAGTCCGCGTGTTACGCCAGAGGTCGCGGGTTCGAATCCCGCCTAGGTAATGGACGTTCATAAACGAAGAGGTAGGCAGAGGTGAGCTAGTATATCCAAAACTCGTAAGTCCATAGATATATTAGCGCACCCACGATCAGTCAAGGTACTGAGGCCCATGATGTCATAGATGGCAAGCCTATGGACACTTCGGGCACATTCCAATCCCGGTCAATGTAATGAGTGCTCAGAATAATCTGAGAAACATTTAATAATAATTGCCCGACTTGGGGATCGGGCCCCACGCGGCTAACAGTCTTAACAGGCGACACCCGCACCGTTACGCCACAGAGGCGAGTAGGCGAGAGAGGTATTTCTATCATACAAACCTTAAATATATTTCCATTGTGTAGCACCTGTAACACAAGTCCTTACGGTGCTTACCACAGGACTAGGCGAACGTGGTGTAATAAATACGCAGATGTTATAATTATATGTATACATGTTTCAAAGGATGAGGCTTTTGTTATATATATATATATATATATATATATATATATATATATGTGTATATATGTGTATATATGTATATATACATATATATGTAATATATAACGGACTTATATATTATATACCAACCCCATAATTACTAGTATACGTTTAATGATAGGTGAATTATCACGAGGATAGATTTTCTATTTGTTGAATCTGGCGTAAGGACAAAATGTTAGTAGTCCATTAATGAAGAAAAGACAAACAATATTAGGCTTGAAATTGTTATCCGTCTGGTAGTCAATATTCGATCAATCTACATTATATCTTTATCATTCAATAGTCAAAGTGTGGTTTTGTAGTAAGCTGCAGAGCAAAAACTATACAATTTATACTTGTGATAAAGTAAAAGACGGTTGAAATTATGTATGTGACAGATATTAAAGAAAAGTTGTTCAAAAACCAAAAGTTTTATAATTTTTATCTGTTTGTCTGAACGGATTTTGATGCAAAAAAAAAGCAAGTCCGTCGAGAAAATTCCCGGTCATCTATAAAATAATTAATAGATGAATAAATCATTCGGGTTTGATTTTCCCGAATAGAAGATATGAAATCACGTTGCACTAAAATTAAAAAAAAAAAAATTGTAACCGACAAACCTTCTCTACGGCGTAGGAATATTAATTAATTTAAAATTCACCTATGAAGAAGCGTCGGATGCAGGTCGCAATCACGGGATTGGATTACTTAAGTAAAAATAATGACAGCGCTCAGA
Organism: Eumaeus atala; assembly: GCA_017140195.1. NCBI lineage: Eukaryota > Metazoa > Arthropoda > Insecta > Lepidoptera > Lycaenidae > Eumaeus > Eumaeus atala. The sequence continues at coordinate 63,407 of JAFELO010000162.1, forward strand.
TTGCACGCTAATACCTTCAGCGCTGACGTACTTATTATACAGCTTTTAAGCTTTCTCCGTGTGATTATAATAATGAGGCTTTCAACGATACCCAGATATTTGTTTTATTTTTCTTTAATTTCGAGTCGCACAATCGAGGAAAAGGTATTTTCATTCACTTTTAAATATTAACTTTTAACTTTGACATGTACCATGAACGGTCTCACGGGATTTAAGGTGTACACGCTCTCTGATACGACCTTTGCCATCCGGTGAATCTGTATTAGCCTCCTCTTTACTTCCATCAGATCAGGTCCGAAAAAAAACGAGCTAACATAAGACAGACCTGCTCTTAAAGTCTCCAAGTTCTCCCCAAATCGTTTCTGTAATCTGTTCTATATTATTCCTTGCTTAAGAACTAATTTCTTGGCTGAGTAATAGTTCATTGCTAAATTACTTCGAACTTGCGTTTTTAAAAACCAACTATAGGGCGTAAGCTGTTTAGACTGAAGCCTGAATAACAAATGATGGAAATACACAATCTCCTTGTCGGTCATAAAAAAACTTTAATTAATTATAACAGTCGCTAAAATATCATAACAGTTGGATAACAAAGCGAATCGTCAGATATTGTGGTGGTTCTCGAATGCGGTGTATTGTTATTATTGTTGTACTTCAGCGTGAATGGCTCGCTTGATGTGCTCTATCTTAGGGTTCCGTATCAAATTCTTATTTTTACGTTTTCTTATAGTATGGGATCAAATCAGTAGGAAAAAAAAATAATGGTAAACGGTATGGAATGGATATATATATATATATATATATATATATA
>JAFELO010000162.1:64229-86444 GCA_017140195.1 Eumaeus atala
TAGAGAGTAGAGTAAAAAAACGGAAGAAAAGAAAGTGAAAGTGCAAACAAAAATGTACGGATGTCTATGGACGTCTATTGTCGTCACAGGTTCCAATGGAAACAGAAAAAGGAGGGCAGCACATCGGCATAATTATGCTAATGTTCATGGGCGTCGGTAGTCCTTGACATGCTCCGATTTCTCGTTTGTCACTCTATACTATAAAAGAAGTACTCAAAAATTGTCTTGCTGTTTTCACCAACGTATAGAACGATTCACGAGGAAGCTTTAGTTATTGATTTACCCTACATAATTGTCCTTGATATTCACGGGTGAAGCCTAGGCGGATCGCCAGTCTATGAATAAAAACATGCTACAACTAACTAGGTGATGCATTGAAGTTGGTTATAGGCGTGTATTAGGATCTTGCGTAGATTATTATTCTAGCGCCTTCTTCATAACAAGTAGTATTTTACGACCAGCTTTGTTGGTACAAATTGATGTCATGGCGTCATTAAAAAGCCAATGTTTAAGAGCGGATGTAATTAGACTGACGAAAGTAACATGGTAACCCTACATATTTTTCGAAAATATTTCATTTAAAATAAGTTTAAGATACAAAAAGAAAACCACGGAACTTTTATAAAAAATATCACAATGCAAGCTTTCATTTCGTAGTTTTTATTAAAAAAATCACTGTCTCTCGATCGTCAGACTTTCATTATATCTCTGTGTACATTGCGTTCATGTTTCGAGAACACTCGAGCTAGACGATCACAAATTTTGTATGTATTTTTGTTATTCCCGCTCTAAAGTGGATTTTTAGATGTTTTTCCATGGTCTGTTTGAAAGTAATGATGCCACTTTTAGTTATCTTTTATTTTGGATGTATTTTTGTTACTCCAGGTTTGAAATAGCTTTTCAATACATTTTTTTGTGTGGTTTAAGGATGCAAACCAGCATACAAACCCATAGGCATGCAGTTAAATGTTATGTAGATGAGTTGTCCACCTTCTGTTCTCTCCAAGGCAAGGCAACTTGGCAGCTTATGCAGTATTCAGTTACTAAGAGACTTCAATTGTCGGTTTGGCATGTATGCAATAAAAATAAAAAGAAAAGAGCAACATTGAAAAGTTTTTTTTTACCTGATTATAATAAGTCGAAACCGGTCGTAAATGTGAATTAAAATGAAGTAATTGTGGAAGTAGTATAATAAAGTTTAGTTATTTAGTCAAGTGGTAACATGAATTTCCATCAAGAAATGACGATACATTCGATATTGCGGTACGGTGATATCATCAGGTCGGGCAACTATTATTAAATGTTTTTCAAATTATTCTGAGCATATATTTCACTGTCCGTGATTGGAATGTGCCCGAAGTGATCATAGGCTTGCCACCTATGACATCATGAGCCTCAGTACCTTGGCTAATCGTGGGTGTTCTGGTATATCTACTGGACTTACGAGTTGTGGATGTACTAGCACACTTCCGCCTACCTCTTCGGGGATAATGGGCGTGAAGATACTGTAGTAAAAATGCTATTGGATTATCACATTCCTATGAACTTAAATTAATTGAAACTGTATCAGAGTATTATGTTCTAACTTTTAGCGCGTAGATAATATTTATGCATTAATAAAATGTTCCAAAATTTAAAGACAGATTTGTTTAAAGTACTTACGGCAATTAAATAAAGTAGTGGTGTAGATTAGTGGAATATTAGCTTTTTTATACCGTTTTAAATTGTGCTTGCGGCTCGTTAAGTGCTGTTAGCTTTTCAAAAGTGCTAATTAGCGGGAGGGGAGGCTTATTAGCCGTATCCGGCTAAATACATATTTCCAGTGCCGTTTTCACATTTTATTCGTGACTCAGGTTGAAAATGCTTCGTGTTTCGGGCGGTACTACGCGAGACTAAAATTGTGGTAATTGATTTGACCTTTCCTAAATTGCTGTAGGATTGAAATGTGTATATTTATGTTCGTTTTAATATTTGTGGTCCAGACAGACATTGTAAATGACATAAACAAAGTTGAGGATTGGAGGGGAGTTTTGTTTCTTTGTAATTTTTCTTTAAAATAATTAAAAATATACAGGCTTTGATAGTAAAAATGATATTCAAATATTCACATTATAATAAAAATGCCTTACAATCATGATTTCTCTAGGTGATACGATATAAAAATATTGAGGACCTGCTCCTACCTTATATCGGAATAAAAAATATGGGTCTGGTGTTTTCAAATAAACCATTGTAACACTTTATTTTAAGACACACATATACTTTAGCCGTTAATAAAAGTGTAATAATTTGGTGTACCAAAGTGTCGCACTTTTACTAATAGTAGCCTATTACTCAAGGGACATTCTGTATAATGCGGGCTATTATTGATGATGGACACATCAAAAATAACCCGCTAGAAAATTAAATAATGATATCGTGTCGTGGAAAAGGTTCAATCACAACGATTTATTCACTCCAAAATGGTTAAATATATTTCATTGTGGGAACATAAACCGCCAATTAAACGGCAGAGGTGGTAGCAGCGGGCAACACGCACCGATTTGCATTTCAAAGCGTCCGTAAGGCTTCGGTTGCTGTATCTGACATCGGCTTTCAAATCACCACCGTTTACCAGATTATCTCGTTTGTTTTCAGTTAACTAAACCGCTTTACTCATTTGTAGTATCATTTTATTGACATAGTGGGAATATTCTTTGCGTGCAAATGGCAACACTTTACAAAATTATTGTAAAGTGTTGCCATTGCTTTGTAGATAATATGTCTACAGAGAAATGGCGCAGATGGGACACGAACGGTAGCTACCTCTTGCTGGCGAAGTGATGACTGATGGCTATAAAGAGATGAAGTGACCCCACACACGCAATATAGGCACGACAAGCATGGAGTTGCCCGAGCTACAGTCACAACCAAGATCAAAAAGTAGAAGCTGGCCTCGTTCATTCACTACCACTGACCTGTGAAAAATCTTCAAATTAGTTTAGAAGGCTTTGTTGCATCTTGTGCACTTTATGAGCACACGGTAGCACATAAGAAAAAGAGGGACAACGCACCTGTATAATCTTTATTTGTACGGACGTTCATGGGCGTCGGCAGTTACCAAAAGGCATTACTCATTTGCCTCATATAGTAAAAAATATCTGCGAGAAGCTGAACAAACAGAATACGAAGCCCGTAAATTTAATAAAGGCGACTGTTTTACCAGTAATTTGAAAATAAGCTTATGTAACCAAATTTCACAAGCGTCACTGAGTTGCGTGATAATATCACATTCTGCTACGTCAAATATAATGAGTTTGAACCTGTACTACATTAGCATTATGTTCAGTAACATTGGCTACGAGTATTTTCGATTTGCTCGGAACTAATCTCATTTAGTGATCTCGTTCTCTAATTTAGTCCGAGATTATGTACTAATAACGTATTGTTACATTATAAGTATAGTTTATTTAAAAATATCGTAAGACTTATAAGTATAATCCGAAGATTGAGTTGAGCGTCATCACAAACAGCGTGTTCGTATGAAGAGAATTATGCCTGTGGAGGAGGTACGGCAGATATGCATGTACCGTGATATGCTGCGCCCTGTTTCCTTTGCCTACCCCATCAGGGTACTTTCGTAGGGGTGTTTTAATTTTTTATAGTAACATTTGTAATATACTTAGGTCGATCTAAAAGTTCGTGGCCTAGCCTGCATGGAGCTATGACATCTTTTTAAATCTACCGTCATTTGTTAGTATGTGTCATATTGATTTATTGTGCGCAGTTTCATTCCGATACTGCACAATATAAATTTTCTGTGATTATTTGTTTGAATCAATCTGACGCAATTTTCAATAACGGAGAAAATTGAACACCGTGCAGTCATTAAGTACCTCAATAAAAAATGCCTATCACCAAAAGACAAAAGACATCAAGATATGGTGAGCACTTTGGGGGAGTCTGCTCCATCGTATTCCAGTGTCAAGAAGTGGGTAGCTGAGTTAAGCGCGGTCGTGAGAGCATTAAAGATGATTCTGGAAGTGGAAGGACTACTTCCTCTACCACGAAAGAAAGCATCGATAAAATTTGTGATCTCGTACTGGGTGAACGACGTTTGACCATTGGTAAGATAGCTGAGATAACAAACATTATTTATGACCGGGTGTAATAACTTTTGAGACTGATCCCGCGGACTTTCTGTCTAGACTTGTTACCATGGATGAAAGCTGGGTTCACCGCCATACTCCTGAATCAAACCAACAATCCAAACAGTGGAAAAGATCAGACTCTCCTACACCGAAAAAGGTCGTTTTGTCGACTAACAAAGTCATGGCCTCTGTTTTTTGGGATGGAAAGGGCATTATTTTTGTATATTTTTTACCGAAAGGTCAATCTATGTAATCCATGATTGTGACTACGAATTGCTGCCCTACCCATCTTATTCGCCTCGATTTAGCCCCCTCGGATTATCATTTATGTCCAAATTAAAAAAAAAACATTTGGTTGGCTCGAAATTTTCGACCAAAGATGAGGTGATAGTCGCAGTAAACGATTATTCCGCCGACCTTCCGGAATCTTTTTTTTCGAGGGGATAAACAAGTTGCAGGTCAGGTGGAAGAAGTGTGTTGAACTAGATGGAGACCATGTCGAAAAATAAAAATAAATTTAGATCCACTTTTCTTTCATTTCCTTGGTCGGGCTTAGAACTTTTAGATCCACTCTCGTATGACGTATTTTAAATTAAATAAGTAACAACAGTATTTGGTGTATGATAGCAAGATGAAAGATGAAACATCTCTAGTCTCTATTTTACTGAACGGTTATAATATCATACTATATTCTGTTACTATATATAATATAATATATATAAGAAAAATTAAATGATATAATACCTCGTATGAGAACAAAAAGAGAGACGAAGGAATTACATTTAATTACGGCGGGTAAAAGCCCTCCGTAATAAAATAGATCAATTAACCCAAATCGGCGATCACACAACACACAGTTTCGCAAGATACCAGGTCAGAAAACAGAATATTACATAATAATAAGAAGAATGTAAGGCTTGGAGACATGTATTAAGTTTCAATCTTTGTATATGTAATCAGCTAAGCTGGAGCAGATCTAAAGTTAAATCGAACAAACGTCAAACGAAAAACGGGATGTAGAAAAAAAACTGAAGAAGCAATCTATCTATCTATCTATCTATCTATCTATCTATCTATCTGATATACTACAAGTTTAGTTTTGGCTTATGTAACACCCATATTGATATTGAAATACACTGTACGAATTGACAGTATACCTCAACATTATTACGTTAAGACAGACCAATACTCGGTCTTATTTTCTATTCATGTCACTCGTTCCATTAATATAGCATAATAAAACGATCAACAATTTTAATTAAAACAATTACTCGTTTTAAAATTCCCGGCGCGTAGCGTAAATGTATTTCCCTTTTCACGGTCGTGGTTGCATTTCATTGTTCTGTTCTGAAACAATAGCGTAAGACGTGGACAGAGTACGCTTATCAGTAAGATAATAATATTATATTATTAGATTCAAATTATATTTCGTGACAAATATAATTACTCTCTGTATTATGCAAAGGATAGACGGTTTAAATACTACCAAAGATACGGACGTGTAATAATACCTAATTTAGGTAATATTTTTTTTATTAGGTACACATAGTAGGAATTGTTATGCTTAGTACCTGTTCCACCGATCTTAATTATAGTCATGATTCGCTTGTATTTCAAACTGTAAAATGAACTATTTAGCTATCTTTGCTGACGGTTCCAGCGACGACTTGTGGCTAGCCGTATGATTGTAATTTGACAAGAGAACACGAGGTTGTTCTTGAATATGGCTGACATTTGAAATCAATTAGTTGTTATTAATGCGAATTATTACTTTTAACTTAGAAACTATAAATTTATCCTTAAATTTTTTGAAAAAAGTTAACACAAATAATTGAGAACCTAGTATTTCCCTAGATAGTTGTCACTTTTGTAGAAACCGGCCCATAATGTAAAAAAGTTATGCTCCAAAAATATTTGTTTTAAATGTCAGTCGACCCTTATGCGCAGCTTACTTGTACTCAAATGAATTTTTGTAGAGGTAAAGTGCAAAAACAAACCAAGTCCCTCAGATCTTAACTATTCAGAGAACTGTGGTTTACTTGAAAGGTTTGTCTTATTACATACCTAATACTAAATAAAGTTTGCGTATTTTTTTATAGTAAAGGTTGGCAAACTAACAATCGGAGCATTTTAATGATTATTAGGGAGTCACTTGGGAGCTGAAGCGAAGATGTGTTGTTGTAGACATAGTAACACTCATCAGTGACGAATCTATAGCATACTATGTGTCCATTCATTAAAGTGATTCTCTGTGCGTTTAATGTTTCAATTAATTTCTTTTATGCTGACTGTTACTCTCTACGGCCGGATACAGTTGTGTTAGATACATTGTCCGACGGCGTAGCTCTAAGAGTCCATTGTGGGGATATGTGCTGCTATTATACGTGGCATGAATGTCCCTGTCTTTTCACTCGAACCTAATTCTATGTAAGTAAGAAAGAGTAAGAAAATAAATGGTAATATGTTATTTTTTTCATTTCCTTTGTAGATGTTAAGCGAGCGTCCTTTTAATTAACACGTAGATATTCCATGTTTTATAATATTTTCAATTGTCTATGAGCTCAAACCATATCTAAATCTGAATAGCTCGAGTGCTTCACCACAAACATAGGAAAACTCACCACATAAATTAATATATTTTACACGGACGCACACGCACACACCCAATATATATATATCGTATATATAGTATCTTAGTGAATGTTTTGCGAAGAAAAAGCCGTTTCTCTTCATTCATGTCATTGCTCAAAACAGACAACATTTTAGAATAATGTACACTGAGATATTCAATAAACATTTTCTTTATTTATTCCGTTTTCATTAAATGAATACCTAAAAATCCACATGTTATGCTCTGTTGTTGTTGTTTGTTGTTTGTGTTTTGGTCCGGATCGTTCCCCCTTGAGCGTTCTTAGTAATGCAAACACGGCCAGTGTTGAGGGGAGGAGTAACTATGAGGATTTTGATGGGCTTCAGTAGTCGTAAAAGGGCTCCGATTGCTCCTTTGCCCCTATTCTATAAAAAAGAAACGTCTATTACATAAAAAAAGATTCTTAAAATCCCTGAAGGATTTTAGAGGACATAAATTTGTCAGTTTGCAATGTTAAAAAGTGTGTATGTACTTATGAACACGTGTTAGAAATTATACTTCTGTGGCGGAACAAGATAAAAATGTTTTAATTTCGATTTTTTTACGATTGTTACTAACGGTAGAAAAAAGGTATTTAATACATTGAATATTTTATTATAAAGGATTATGGTATTTCTTTTTGAAAAACTAAAATTTTTACTACAAAGAACATCAGAGCTTGGGTATTTCGTGACGGTGTGCGCGCGCATCGTAAAAAATTACTCTCATTATTTCTTCTTTAAGCACGTAAGTTTCCCTAACATGCTTAAAGAAGAAATAATGAGAGTAATTTTTTACGATGCGCGCGCACACCGTCACGAAATATTCTGACTTCAAAAATCAATTAAATATGAGGATAAATTAAATGAAAAGTAATATTATTTCTCTGTCAAAGCGCACTTTAATGGTGAGCCAACCTTGTCATGAATCAAAATGATATAACAGAGATGCGAGCCACGGATGGCCGTTGATTAAACATACAAACTTGATTCAAATTGGCTTTGGTCAGTTTTGCTTTGCGCTTACATTGGAAGACCCAAATTTTAATAGAAACTAATTCTAATGTCTGCTTTATTTGGTCGTATCGAAATAGGACATTAAAAATAATTTCCTTTTACCCATTATAAATAATTTAGATGAATTATCCACATATTTTGCTATTTGGATATAAGTAATTATATAAAGAATCACTCGAAAAGTTGTTTTAATATTATTTTTAATATTAGGTACAGTCACCTAATAAAATCCATAAAATATGCGGCTTTCTTAGAACCGTATCTAATTAATAAATAATAAATATTTATTCCATTGAAATGTTATTCTAATTAAAAACTAGTCTATTTGAAATATATAGTAAAGCCAATATATTATATGAATTTATGATATGCATAAGCACATTATTAATTGATTGATGGAAGTGTATCACAATTAATTAACAGATTTACTATCAACGGCGGTCGCCCAGCGACTGTAATTAATAATTAAGTAGGGCAATCGCATGAATTCATCATAAATGTCGATAGGAACATAAGACTAAGACATAATAATAAGTCTTTATTACACGCACCAACTGACAAATATAAAAATAATGGTTACAATTTGTAGATGTACAAATGGGTGACCCTATCGCTTTAAGCGGTCTCTTCCAGGCTTCTTCAATCTTTTATCAAGGATTTATTGCTAGGAGATGGTGCTAATAAATAAAATTGCAACACATAAAAAATTAATATAAAAACTAATTATAATAATAAAAAGAAGGAAAACAGTGTAATAAACGATAGATTATTATTTGTCCATCATGTGAATGTATCACATGTTATCGTGAAAGAAATAAAAAAATAATTAAAAAAGATAAAAAAGAAGATGAGGAGAAAAGAAAGGTTATAATAATAAGTAATGATGTTTGTAATGTATTTGACGTATGACGCTATTAAATTTTCGCACAAAATAGATAGAAATAACGGCCTTTCGAAAAAGAGACTATTGTGACTAAACAAAACGATTTTTTTAACTTTATGTTAACTTTAAGTAGTGATCATTTACCAGGCTTTTAAAGATGTTGAGACTTCCAGCTTGGCTTATTTGATCAAGTAACGAGTTCCAAAGTCCAATTGAAGTGGACTTAAATGAGTGGTGATAAAATATTATATGATTATATGATAAAATATAGTATAAAAATATTATAATATTTATTTATGTTTTCGTAACAACTGGACATGCCACAATTAAGCAAATAGGTAAAAAGGACATAACATTACGACACTGAGACCCAGCAACAGTAAATAATATTTAAGTAAGCGCTCGCATGAAAAGATCACTAGTCAGCCAAAATGTCGATGTGTTGTTCATGTTATAAAATATAACAACTGCATGTCTATCTATTTTTTCTATAAAACAAAGCCCTCAAAGCTAGACCTCTGTGTGTAGTCGATTTTCTCAACATCTATTGAAACGGATTTCTATGCGGTTTTTCATCAATTGATAGAGCGATTCCCAATGATGATTTTAAGGCATAAATTGATAAGCCTTACTCTTACTGGCTTCTCTTATTCACGAAGCCAGGGTAAGTCGCAAGTGGATTATAATAATATTATTTACTTCTGTCTATAACAACTGGGCCAACAACAGTCAGTGTACTGTTGTTGGCGCAGGGTAAAAAGGACATAATATTATGGCCGTCGTCAGCACCGGCAAGTGCATCATTTTTCAAAATTATCATCGGGTGACTTCAATAACTTAATGAAATTATTTTAATCTCCTTATTCTTGCGGCATATTTATATTGTTTTTTGTGAATATTATTATGAATTTATTATTTCTATAGTGTTATATTTCCTGATAGATAGATAAAGAATTTTTGGAATAGATTTATAATTAGAGTTTACCGCTTAACTTCTGGCAGTTAAAAACCAGCGCCGTTCATGTTGAGCTCATCTATACGAAACGAAGGCAATCATACTGAAATTAATTAAAAATTTGCTTAAACATGTATGTATGACACATCTACACTAAGTAAAATTTTACAATCGAAAATTCTTCAACTGTAAAAATCATCTCCGCTGTGGCAACGAGTTTTTAAAGTATTGGGTACCTATTTATCAGATTTTTCGTACCTGCTTTCCAGAAATATTAAATGTAGTTTGCCTATCAATAACAACAAATATCTACAGTTACGTTTCAGTCTTACTTTATTTAAAAAGTTTACATTCACAAATTCCATAATTCTTGTTTGTATGTGTCTCATGAGTCGCAACGTAACTCGAATGTAAGAGGGCGATGTTAATGGTACAAAGTATTCATTACTTTAAGCATTTGAAAGTTTATGGGTAGTAAAAAAGGGGTTAGTACCAACATAATAGAGGTTTATTACGTCACCGGCAACTGTTACTGCATAATGGAGGGCCTTCCCCTTAGGGTAGATGAAGCCTTATTGTTTAAAACAGTTGATTAATAATGTTAATGCGAAGAAAGTCGTTTGACATAATACAGCCACCTTAATTCAGTATTATTGTGTATGACCGCGACGTTCAAACGTCGTAAATATAATTATAAATGCAAAAATGAGTTTGGTCACGCGAAACTTTTTTTTTTATACCATGAGTCGGACGATCGGAGCCATTTGTTTCTATACGTCGATTACCGACTCATGAAAATTCGCATTATCCGTTGCAGATATATTAATGTCATGCGGATGCATTCCTCCTTTGCCCATTCCTGCCAATAGGCCATCTCACGAACCACACGTAACACGACGGCGTAGCTGTCACTTAGCGGCGGCGACATGTGAGCGAGAGGTAGTTCTCGGGTCGTGCCAGCCCAGGCCTCTTACAAAAACCTCGAAACAAATTTAACTTGCTCTTCTATGTTCGCAATTTGTTAGTAAATTTCCTAAGGCTTTTAGCTAGCTTACAAAGCTCCAAAGTTAGACGCAAATATTTCATAAAACTGAACTCGACTTGTAAAGTTTACAGTCGTTTTGTATATGAATATAAAACTGTCAGTTCTTAGCTTAAAGTATGATTGTCCTAGATAACGTTGGTGCGAATTTAATAGGGAAATAGAAAATGAGTTATCACAGGACTTTGAACGATATTTATTTAAAAAATATCATAAATATACAAATGGGAACTAAAATAAATGATATAGTTTTTTATATATTTTTCTCGAGGCTCATATAACCTACTTTCCGTTACACGTTCATTTTGGGGGGCTATATAATTATAGCATAGGTAACTATGGTATAAATATATAACATAGGTAACTATGAAACGATATTATGTAAGACAATAATAAACAGATACGCTGTCACGTTTTGTGTGGTTTCTGAGTAGCCAGTGGCCCATTGGACGGGGGGAAGAAAGGATAGCGATGCATATACATGAGGATAATGCTCATGTCCGTGGCCGTCGATTGTCGTCTATATACTCCGGTAGCTCGTTTGCTCCAGACTATTTTTTTCTTGGAAATATCACTGTCACATAATTCTGAGTCTGGTGATATAAAACTGTAAGTATTTCGGTGCAATAAAGGATTCCATTAAAGGCTGGATACATAATGAGCGTCTGCTTCGGCAGCTGAATGAAGGACCTCTTTTCGTATTCATACGCTACGAGACCAAGAGGGTTTGTGCTGAGGTGGTAGTACAAAGCATAGACTAAGAAAAAAAAAACTATCCATGTGTCTCGCACCGCGATATAGAGTTTCGTTTATGTTTGTTGGCTGCAGTACTATTCTCTACGCCTTCTAGTTGAAACATAAAGACTATTCTTGCTACAATAATGAATTTCTTATAAAAGACAATGATGTACGTAATCACCCTAGAAAATATGATGAGCTTGTGACGTAAAGATGGTCACGTGATCATCATAATTTCCTACTATACAAATTCTTCCTACTGGTATAATAAATAGGAAATTGATAGTTTGGATGTATGGTTACTTTGTAACGCGAAAGAAAATAAAATATTTCTGGGACTTGGGTTAAGTTTTCAACTTAGATATGACGATATGACGACTTTACGTGATTAAGTTTTCCACTTAGAGATGTAGAATACGATCTGGAATAACATAACAATAATTATTATTCTTATAAATTAATTACTTTTGTATAAGTTTATAGTGAGTAAAAAAAAGTATATTTAATGTAATTAAATGTTAATGAAGTATTTAGGAAGGTGTAGCGCCATGCTGTATAGGAGGAGGTAGTGGCACGCATAGTGCATGACACTACATCTTCCTATGCAACAGAATTGGGCCGGCACGACCGGGGAGGTACCTCTCGCTCACATAATCCCGCCGTGGTGACATCTTCAATGTCGCTTTTCTTGCGGTTTGTGAGTAGCCGGTGGCCCATTGGAGAGGGGGGAAGGAGAAGTGTACAGTATCTTACAAAGCACACTGTATAATGGCCACTAAATTACCTGTTCAGTAGACGGAGTTGCTACATTGGTATTTTATGTTAGTAGCTGGCTATAGGTTAGCTGAATCAGCTAAATCAATAAAAAAATTAGCATTAACAGGTATCATTAGCACATGCAGGATGTGCTAATGATACCTGTACTTCCGATTTTGTCTGCTGAACAGATAAGATTTGTTGTTGTATTGAGATGTCGATGGCCTCATGAAACTATCCTCACCATGGTTCAAGCCGCATGGTTCCGGGGCACCTCACCAAGGGCGGCACTGATGGCACTCGCGGTGGTTTTTGTGTAAATTGTGTTAAACAATAGAATTGAGGTCAATCGCTTGTCACATATACCGCGTCACACTGCAGCACTGGTGACTTCAGACTGTTGATGTAAGTTGAATGCTGGTAAAATGCAATCCCACTATCTATCCCATGGCTAGTCATTGCACTTTAATTTAAAATCATTATTCGTCCTTTTGTTTAGGATTGTAATGCCTATATTTTTTGTATATAAGGTGATATCATATTTATCCTTCAGGTAATAATTTGCCCTATATCCTTATTTACTATAATACCAAGTCCCCAAAAGCTGTCTGTCTGTGATCGATCTGCTCAAAATCTACTAAACAGAGTTTCATGCGGTTTTCATTATTGGATAGAGCGGTTCCCAAGAAGGGTTTCAGCGTATAAATTATTGTCGTACAAAGCCGGGGCGGATCGCAAGTAAATAATATTATATCTTGGCGGAGTAACTTATCTAGTCCTTCGTAACTGGTCGTACGAAATCTGAATAAAATAATCAGCTTTGCGGGTTTATTTTAAGTTTCAAATATAACCAAATTATAGTGTCCCATTTAGTACTGACACGGCATTAAAATTCTACTTATATCAAGAATTAACTTTAACTAAGTTATCCACTTTATTATAACCTTTACATCATAAACGATGCTAATCGACTTCCTTAAACTTGTTAAAGGTTATCAAAGATCCTATTGTAACTGTATATAAATTATACCTTTGTTTTATGAACTAACCATTGAATAATTTAATCTCAGTTTATTTCGGGAATCTTGCTTTAATGGTGCTGCTACGTATTACGTATAAATTCACAAGCTACGTAAATATTTTTTATTATAGGGCATCATCGCCCACCACATTTTCACACGGCTGCTACACTGTGCTTTATCTCCAGGATCGACAGCGGCCAGCACCTGTGACCCTTTGGTATGATCGCAGGGAGCCCGAGGGAATGCTTAAAACTGCCTTGGTATTCGTAACGAATTTAATCAGAAGAAAATAGGCGTAATGGGAAGGGTATTCCATTTTTATTTATTGTTGGAAATAAATTTAAATTAAAAATAAGAATTTGGCATTCCAATTCTTTTAGGTTGTCATATCCCGTTTTCCTGCCTATAAAAGCGGAACACACGAGTGCTCCTGATTCTCTCTTGGTCTCTCTGTGCGGTTTAACCCTCTTGCATCGAAAAATTAATGTCGGTACATTTTGTTTGCTCCAATAATTGCAAAATTTGTGTAAATTAAATAAATTAATTGTTGTTTTTAATTTTGATATTTTTAGTAAAAAATATCATTATTTTCATCCTTACCAGCCCTTATCGGTCCACTGCTGGACATATGCCTCTCTCAATGAACGCCAAGATGACCGATCTCCTTCTATTCGCATCCATCCTGGCTACTGCACGGAGATCGTCTTCCCACCTGGTGAGCGGTCGACCAACACTTCGTTTTCCTAAACGCGGTCTCCACTCCAGAACCTTACTGGCCCAACTGCCATCTGTTCCTATGATTGTGTGACCAGCCTATTGCCACTTCAGCGAGCCTATTCGTCGAGTGATATCGGATACTTTAGTTCTCTGGCTTATGACTTCGTTACAAATTCTGTCGGACAAAGAAACACCCAACATAGCACGTTCAATAGCCTGTTGAATTACCGCAAACATGCGGACCAGTCCTAAATTAGGAGGCCGTGTTTCCGTTCCGTAGATCATCATGGGGAGAACGCATTGTCTGAAGACTTTACCTAATTGCAATAATTGCCCAAAGCAGACGTATTCGTCTACGACTTTGAGAATAGCACCATCGACGTGGACGACCGGTGGCTGGAATTCGTTAAGCTATGTGGTGAGATGATTCGTCAAGACCTGAGAATAACTTGTACATCCATATGAAAAATTTATTCTCTTGTTGGCAATCCAAAAAGTGAAAATGGTCTATAATTTTGAAGAAGTGATTAGTCACCCTTCTTAGAAAACAAAACAACGTCACTTCCAGGCCAAGCTTCGGGAGTTACGCCCCGCTGAAGAACGACATTAAAAATCTTCTTTGGCTCTCTTAATACTGGTTTGCCTCCTGATCTAAGAAGTTCGACTGTAATTCCGTCCCTCACAGGAGCTCTTCCCCCTTTAAGCCGCGTAAGATCCAGACTAATCTCACTCAAGCTGACGTCCGGCAGATCGCCTGACAAATGGCGTGTTAGGCTTGTACGTGGATAGTTGTTTAGAATATCTAGACGAGGAGCGTGCGACGTATATAACTTGCTATAGAAAGCTTCGATCTCAGATAAGATCCCAGGCTTAGAAGAAACGGTAACCCCAGACCTAACCTATGTCAGACGACTTCTTCCAAGCTTCTCCACAAAAACCATCGACTTCGGTATTCGGCTCAATCGTTTCGGTAACCCGTTGCGTATTTGAGCTGTGACGGTCTCCGCGTATTTGTTTCGGCGGATTCGCTTTGAAAGAAGTTTAACATAGGCAGACGTAACGTCTTCGTGTGCGCTGCGTTCCCCATAAGTCGAAACGTCTCATCTGAGAGTTTAGCTCTCCTGCTCGTATGCTTACTCCTACTATATCCTTTACCCACGTCCCGCATGCAATTAATCACGCCACTCATGGCCTCGTCAATTTACACTGTAGTTTCCGACATACCCAGGCCAGTCGGAAGTTAGGTCGGAGTGTCGACTGTACTAATCGTATACGCCCGCATCGAAAGCCTATATTCAGAGAGCCTCTAATCCATCGGTGATCAATTCCGGTTTGAAACCTGTTGATCACGGAGACATCCCTAAATATATGCTTTCGGTCCGTCATAATAAAGTCAATGTCGTTCCTTACATCAGGGCTCTGCCATGTTCACTTCCTATGGGGCTTCTTCTTAGAGTAGGAATTTATTAAGAAGGCTCACCTTCTCGAGGAAGTTTACCAGCATTTGCCCCCTGTGGTTTCAACTTCCGAATCCATGTGGTCCCAGACTAGATTCGACACCATTTCGTACTCACACCTTGGCATTAAATGAATATGTCGAGATTGGTGCGTATACTTGTAGCACTTAATGGCTATATTTATTGAGTTTAAGTATGAGATACGGCATCATACCCGATACAGATTTTGATGATGTTGCCTACGAGCGACTTATTCACGAGGAATCCCACGTCGCCTTGTGATGGAGTGTCGCCTTCCCTGAAGTGGAATAGGTGACCCGATGGCAGGAGTTATGGTGTCCTCGCCTTGTTTTCGGACTTCACATAGCCCCAGAACATTCCATCGAATTTTGTCCAGTTCTACCTAAAGCTCAACCAAGTGGTTGTCTAGTCTGAGCGTTCGTCCGTTATACGTAGCCAGGTAAAATCGGTGGTAGCGATCCGTAGCCCTTATTAGCACCCCTTATTAGCAGAAAGTTGTGTAACTTTTTAGAGGTGCCCAGGATATTACCTTTTACGTTAGCATAGCAATGATACGATATAACGGCAGAGTATAATGCGACATTCTCCAGATGGATATAAAAATTAGGCCTCACTGAAAAGTTGAAATATGTACCATATAACTAACGATCTTTTATTCAGATTGATAATTTATATTTGTTTTGTATTATCAAAAATTCAAAATTACAATCTAGCCCCAAGTCTGTATTAAATTCACCCTTAGATGTTTCGTAAATAAAACTAGTTGAGTACGCTGTTCACGTTCTGTAATATAACTTTGTACCACATGTCTGCCCTGTGATGAATAAATCAAGCCACCACCGCCGACATAGCGTAAGCGACATCCTTTCGAAATGCTTTTTTTTAACGTAATCTGCAATTTTATCCTAACGGACCTTGCTCGATTATCATTTCCCGTCTAAATAAAATATGTTTTTAGCTTAAGCACAACTATTTTTCTAATATTATCGTTACCGACGGTATCGATATGTATCGTAAGTTTTATTTCTGGCCATTAATTTTAACGCAACCGACCCCCCTTTTTGTCAGAGTGCACGATGATCGCGTCGTTTAACATAAACAACCCTTAACAAGTTGAAACATGTCATTATATCGGAAGCAATCACAGAATTATTGTTTTTCTAAAATACTTTTCCTTGAGTATAAAGTGTGATAAAGAACAGTGAATTACTTCAAATTTTTAGTAAAATCTAGCCGGATTGTGCATTGTTGCCCCCCACCATGGTTCAAGCGTTCTCGTGGCGGTGGGGCTCTGTAGTCTAGAGTGTATCCAGACACATTTGGCGAAGATAATTGGACCGAGGAGGCGGGTGCTCTCTGTACCCCTTTTGTAAGAAGCGGGTACTCAAGAGCAAGAGAAGGAGCCGCTCTTTGTACCCCCTTATAGGAAGGGGGATAAAGGAGCGAAAGGAGGAGGAAATTTTTGGCACGGGATAAAATTCTCACCCCATTGCACTGTCTCAAAGTTGGTGGGTTATCTTGTAGTGCGGGAAGACCCCATTTGTGGCGATGGGGTCGGTCCCTTAGAGGGTTGTGTAGCCGTTGAGGTGCCCTGATGATTTTTTGTTCCTGGGCACCTCACCAAAGGCGGCACTGATGGCACATGCGGTGGTTTTTGTAGGTATTCGGCACTATAATGTGCCGCGAGCCCCACACACTACTGGACCCCATCCAGGGCCAGTGACGGCGCGTAAATGCGTTTCCCCGCGACAAAAAACCAAAGCGTTCGAAAATATCGTCACCAGCGGCGAAGGTAAGTAAGATTTGTAATTTTTTTTTAATTTATTCATAAACTGTTGTAATTTTATGATGACTATCTACATGAGATTATCTCATATTAAGTCCAACAAACTTTTAAATATATAAGTAGATATAAATGCGCTCAGTAGAAATTTTAAACAGAACTAATAAACCTGACTGAAGCGCACTAGCTAGTGTCTCATAATAAATAGTATCCAACTAAAAAACTTTTATTCAAAATATATGGCAGAATTCCGGAGGTTTCGATATAAATCTATAAAGAAAAGAAACCCAATTCGAGATGGCGTGCCATCCAACTTGTCCTGCCGCAAGTACTGTAGAAAATGAAACCGACACACATGCACGCTTGCAGCCCTGCACACAGTAAAGATTCATGGAAGCCACCTTCGTCACCATCGACTAGTAAAGAAATGCCTCAACAAATTGAAGAAGATATTAGTGTTGGGAAAGGAGGATAGAGAAGAAAAATAAGTTTACCAAAAAGACTTTTAATGAAGAAAAATCGTTATTCTGCTGCGGGGAAATCTAAATTTATTTATATTAAATTGAAGTATCAATTTTTTTTCTTTTATTTCTAGAAGACGCGAGTAAAAGTTCGTGCTCTCCTGTCATCTGTGTGGACTTTGACCAGCAAAAAGTCCTTAATACTCCACATGGTAAAAGCGTTATCTTGTATTATTCACGAAAGGATGAATTCTATAACGAAAGTACTTATGAGAGTAGCACGAGAAATGGATATTGTTACGTATGGAGCGAATGGCAAGGAAAAAAAAGAAGCTGTAACGAGATCGTGACTATTATTCTATGGGATTTGGATAATTAGTGTAGCCGACCCAACTGGCTATACTGTTAGTACCATGAATCACAGCGATTTTTTGGATTGAAAATTTGTTTTGTAAGTTTTATTGCCCGCGTAGTTCAAAATAACTTTTGCTCTCTAAGAATTGTCAATTTTCAAAAGATAATAATAACACTTCAATACGGGTTTTTCGAAGATAGCGAGTAGCTGGAGCTGAATTTGGACCAAATTATCAAATCGAGAGCAATCAGTGCGAGTGTCCAAAGAGGACCACGGTAGTTTCACCACGAAAATCTTTAAACGTCATCTAAGTATAAAGACCTCACGGTCCTTTACTATAAGAATACTATACCAAACAGGTACCACGAAAGATAATTTAAATATGACACATGATGAAGAACCTCCAGATTTGTTGAATGAGACTGACGAAAACGAATCGTTTAATGAAAATTAGAAATTTCATTTTAGTTTTACAGATTAATTATTACGGAGTTATTATATGGTGTGTTGTGTAGATTGATTTTACTCTAATTTTAAAATGATTTACTTTATCTCATTGATCTAATTTGTCAGCAATATATATGTAATTGATTTAAGTTCGATAGTGATTCTGTATCCATCATTACTTTCATTTAGTTTTTAATATTAATTAATAACCCTGAGCGGGGTCTAGTGTTGCGTGAGTCTCGCGGCACATTACATAGTGCCGAATACGGACAACAAACCACCGCGTGTGCCATCGGTGGCACGTTTAGTGAGGTGTCCTTGAAGTACAAATCATCAGTGATCGACACCATCTTCACACAGGACATCTTCACCAACTTCGGGATAGTGCAATGGGATGAGGTTCCTATCCTCCCCTGCCCATCAGTCCCCTCTTCATGTAAGAGGGGTACCAGGAGCAGCCCCTGCGGTACAATTGGCTTCGCCCAACACTCCAGGCTACTGAATCCCACTGCCACAATACTTTTTTATTTGTGCGACATTCACCGAGATTAGGTTTTCCTGGGAAACTTATTCAGGTTTAACTTAAGTCGTTCTTTATTTATAATTTGTTTAAAATATTACATTAATTGAATTTCTGAGTTGCAGTACTTCTTGAATTCCGCTTACTTATTTAAAATTTCTTGGGATGTAGTCTTTCAATATAATTTGTTTGTTACATATTTTATTCAATATAATTTTATTTTCATTCACCATCACCATCATCAGGTATACAAAAATATTGTTGTTACAATAAGACTACTATTGCGGGTTTTATCGCGGTTTATTCAATTAATTAAATAGCCCAAAGTTTCGGAAGCTTTACAGCAACCATGGTCACGGGTGGACTGAGATGACAGACGTCCTGATATACCAAGTTTTTAATAGTACCCGAAGAATTATAATTTTAGTTGTTCCGATTAACGCAAACAGTACTTATTATATCTTGCTGTCTTGAGGTGTTATGTTTACTTTTTGATTTGATTATGTTCACCACTGGATCCCAAACAGAGGGAAGAACCCAGCCACCTTCTCTATTGAAAATTGGATGTTTTTTAATTTCAATAGTCTCACGGATCATCCTTGGAAGGAATCGCTGTTCCCTAGTGAGGATTTGCGCTTTATCAAGTCTAATGTAATGGCAGGGGCCAACTTCAGCAGACTCACAGACCACAAATTTTTGTAACTCGGCGGTATTTCATATCAGTTTTATGTTCTTTAACGCGAGTTTTAATAGATCTTTGAGTTTGCCCTTATATTAGAGAGTCGACTGCCACAATCAAGATTGTACACTCCTGCGTCTTGGAGCTGATTAAACCTTGTTTGGCGGTTTAAAATAAGTTTTTATTGAAGCTCGCTTGAGAATATAGCTAATTTTGTCAGTGAAAGTATCTCTCAGTCAGTGTCTTTTAAATATGATAATGTTGCCAGTAAGCGCTCGACGATGACTGGTTTTAGCCAGCTACTGTAGAGCAGATGGGGAACCCGAAGCTCTACAGTAGCCGGCTCTCGCAGAACTTGCTCAATGTGCTGAAGTTCGGAAGCCAGGTGTTGCTTGTCACAGATGCCTCGTGCTCTCTGAAACAAAGATTTTCTCACGGTAAACAACTGTGTTGGATGGTGATGGGAACCTATCAGTATGGGAATGCTTTCTGTGAACAGTATGATTATGACTCAAGGACTTGTTGGTATTACGGATGATCGGCTTATCAAAGTTCAACGTGTTTATGGTTGTAATCTTGTCTATGATTTTAAGTGTTTTATCTATGGCTGACAAATCAGAATTATCTTGATAACTAAGTAATATTTGATATAAAATAGTCAAATATTATAAATCGTACATATGTTATTTGTAATTAGAATATAAGGAAATATTTGATGGATATTTCAATCAAACGCCTGTTTTCGCCATTTACATTAAATATTTCAAATCAGTTGTTTGTAAACATAGTTAAATTTTAAAACGAAGCTCTAGTTGCAGCAATAATTAACTAAGTAATAGACCGATTGAAATCCGTTGTATTATAATAATTTGTGTGGATTTATCACACCGTATTAGCCTAACCCTAAGCTAAGTACTTGTATTACAGGTACTAGACGACGGAAATATTTTTTATATTTTATAAATTTAAAACTTTTCATATCACTAAACATCCATGACCTAGGCGGCATTCCTACCTACGTATACGTACACGACTAACCGCCGAGATACCGACTGAGCCCGCCTAATCTAATCTAATGAAAACTTTTAGCGCGGCTTGAAAAAATTCGATAGGAGGTGGCTAGAGCTCAAGCAAATCTGTAACATTAAAATTTTCATAACATTATTACGCACCAGTACGGTTTGACCGGGAAAGTAGATGCACATCTCACACAATAGCGTCACATCAATTGGCTGAACGCATGTCTCCAGGTGTAATTATTTATATTGAAAATAACCTGATGATCATTTTTCCTCAGTGCATTAAAAAAACTTATAATTCCAATGATAAATTATTTACTTTCTCTGTCGCTTTATATAATGCAATGGTGTTGAGTATTATGTGTAACTAAATATATATATATGAGCTAATAAATTGCGGTGACAGACTTGTGTCTGTACTAGGTTAATACTTAATAACAAATAATAGTAGTAATAATATCTGTTTGCCACGTTAGCCTAGTCCTGTGGTATGTACCGTAAGGACTTGTGTTAGGTACTAGACAAGGGAAATATATAATAATCGACAATAGGACCAGAGTTACACGTGCGATACCGCTTCGCGCTGCTAGTATACATACACAAATGGAGAATAAGAGTGGACACATATAATGTATATAAATATTATAATTGGTTATAAAGCCGTTAGCACAAGTCAAGGAAGTAAACGAATCGCCGTGAAGCTTTATTGATGCTCCGCAAACTTGTCCCGCTTGAGGAGCAATCACGGGACTTATTGGCACTAAGCTCTCTACTTCCGACTGAATCAGGACATTGCCACTTTACCTAACATCTAACGTAAACACCGCAATTTCTGATGGTTTATTAGATTGTGATATTGCTTTTGTACACTGTATCGCAATATTTAATCGTTTAGTAAATGTGAAGTGTAGCCAAGACGTTCATAGAGTTAATTTATAAAAATTATCAGATAATCTTGTTATCATCTACGAAAATTATGAAACATGAATATTTAGTTTCTTATTATGCTTTAGTAAAGTGGTTGGGATGTGTAAAATTGAAGTCACCTGCGTTTTGCCGTGGTCGTAAACTTCCACCGTGTGACCAATTTAAAAATTTATTTGTACCTGTAGTCACATGTCCGCATAAAAATGTATTCATAACATTGTTTAGTAAAAAAGAAATAAGCGGAAAGCGTTTCGTTTTTTGTTGCTTTTGATAACGCTCCGAAACTAGTAACTCAGAGTTAAACTATTTTTTGTAATGTTTTTAAAAAGTGATTATCTGAAAAAAATTTCTGACTCCGCAAGGTCCATCGTCATTATTTATAACTTAACACTGGAAATAGGACGTTACGATACATGCACGCCACTGCCGCGCCGCCTCAAAAATGAGCCACAGAATACTATTTGGAATATCAAATATTAAATAATAAATTTGAATAAATTATAAGAGGTGTAACAGGTTTCTGTAAGAGGTAGTGCCATGCATAGCGCATGACACTACACCGTCCTACGCAAAGGAATTGGGTCGGCACGATCGGGTAGATATTTCTCGCTCACTTGACACCGCCGTAGGATGACATCTACGATGTCACGTTTCATGC
>JAFELO010000162.1:86480-122239 GCA_017140195.1 Eumaeus atala
GGGGGGGGGGGGGGGGGTGGAGGTGAAAAAGGAAAAGGAGGGCAAAGCATTGGATTAATTATGCTGATGTTCATGGGCATCGGTAGTCGCTGACAGTTTATACTTGAGTGAGTAAAACTTTTAAGGGAGAAATTTGAAAACCAACGCTAATTAATTTGGAAAAAGCTTTAGAAGAAACGGGCATTTTAAAATTTAGAACTTTCACCTGATCCTGTAATGATACTAAAATTGCGTAGTTTTTGCTTTTAATGTCTTAAATTGAAAGTAATTATCAGAAGTGTCTAGAGAGCCTTTCATAAAGATCCATAGAAACAAATAAAAAATGTATTCTTCATGAACTCCAATAAAGATAGACATAATTTATTATCATCCGAGTAAAAAATGTTAAAAGTGTTCCACGTCTTGCTTAAGTAGCGTATTAAAAAAAGCATTAATTCAATTCAATTTTCTTACATGGGAAATAATTCGGCACTTCTAATCTAATCTAAATTGGGTTGAACATTAGGCTCTAATGAAAATTGGTCCGAACAAGTGGCCCGTGTTTTGTCAGCGTGCGGCTTCGCCCGGCCGGAGCTTGTGGCCTTTCAACCATTCCATGTCCATCAGTAACTATATATTGGCTTAATGTTTCTTACGTTTACAAAGTCATCAATATTCTCTCGTTAAAAGCCGACCAGTGGTTGTACGAGTGTGTAACATATTAATCACAAAGCGTATAAATGAGCATTTGGAGACTACCATCGCTCATTATCATCCGCAAACCCAGATGCATTACCATCCTCCAACGTGCTACCGGCGCACAAACCGCTCTAAGCGCGACGGTATTGCTGCCACTTTACGGAGGTATCATGTGAGTTATCATAAAACTTATCTGCAGTTCTTATTAAACAAGGTCCTCAAAAGCAATCTGCGTGTATGTGATCTATTTTCTAAAAATCTGATTTTCAAGCGGTTTTCACGCATGGATAGAATGATTCTCAGGGTAGGTTTTAGTGTATAATTTGTTAAAATAACAATTCACGGGCGTAGCTGGGGTGGATCGCTAGTCACTTATATTTTAGTGTTACATTTGTATCCAAGTGTTGTGCTGTTTCAAAGCTTGCAGAAATGTGTTACAAAAGCATATAAATTTTTAGCTTAAGTCAGAACTAGTTGAGTGTTGATTAATTTGTCAGCAATCAGTGTATGCAGATCTGCAGATCAAAATGTTACTTGCAAAATTCTACCTGCGCTTTATCTATAAAAATAAATCCGTAATTGGATAAAAGTTTTGATACTAAAGAGTTAGATTTAAGCTATCTGGATTTAGGAAGAAATAAAAATAAAATGAAACGAACGAGATCTATATGAACTATCGATTAAGATTAGAGCAACTTACCCAGTATATCGGGCACGGCGTGTAAAGATACCTATCGGAGCTTTGACCTGGATTTTCTTTTATTTATGTCTGACTAATAGGGTTGGAATAGATTTGTGATATTGAACTCACCCCATAGTAATTTTCATTGTGCTGCTAGATATTTTTTCAGAAACCAGCAGCAGCATTTCTGGACCGCGCTAATAATTTATGTCATATATGTCATCCCTGTATACCTGGTATTCCATATAAAGAAATCTGCTGACCCCTATTTGAGAAAAATATTTTAGACCGATAATATTTAGTTACTTCTGAAAATTTCAGGAGAGTAAAAGGCAAAAGCAAAAAACTTTAACGACAATAATACATTTTGTGACGGTGTTTTTAACATGTAGCTTTAACTTAACGATTATTACATCTTTTCTTCAAGAAAAGAGCATACCTATTCCTTAAAGGCTGGTAACGCGTCCGTAAGACGCCTAGTCTAACAGATGTCTGTGGGCGGTGGTGGTCTGCCCGTTTGCCTCTATCTCATAAAAAAAACTAAGTGACTGATTCGTGTGTTAAGTCAAATAGTATATGCATGGTAATGTTGCATCGAATACTTTAAATATTCCACGAAGGTAGTTTGAAATTCACAACAAACCAAAGTTTTCGCAAAGTTTCTAAAATTTATTTATGAATGTGATTTAACGTTCACATCGCGGTGCTCGGGTTTCAGTACGGCCTTGAATTTCCGTCGACAGTTTCTAAATGGTATTTTATGAATTTTACACGTATTTACATATTGTAAATCGATAACGTTACCTGCGTGAACGAAAAAGTATGTCACCATAGTAACGTTACGAGACATAGTAATGCTCTGAATAGGCGGAGCCTGCGGGCGAGGGAGCGCATTAAATACTCAAGTCTCTTTCACTCCATCGGGCGATGCGTTAACGGATCAATTAGAGGACCGTTATCACGTAAAATCATATCATTCATTAACCGAGTTACTGACAATCAGTTTTTTGAGAGCCGCCACGGAACAAAAACACAATATTTCGTAAGAAAGATAGATTCGCGTATGTTATAAGCATAGCTTTGCTCTCTTTTGTCGCTAACATAATGTTACTATGATTACGATAAGAGGTTGATTCAAGATTCAACCTTCTATTGGTCACGAGTCATTTTTGAAATCCGAGCAGAGCTTGTGTATGCGATGTTCTAATACCTAAATATTAACTATTCATCAAATCGACTCAAAATTTCGCAATTCATTTAGAATGGCTTCATAAGTTTTGTCCAAACAAACTAATTGCGATCCATTTCTACTGCAATGAAGCAGTGTCTCCTGAGATTATTTTATACTGTATCCACTACGTTTTAATCCTTTTCTTAGTTTGTAGCGAATAGTATAAAGAAATGTTAGCTTGCGGTCATATTTTGTAAGCGTATGAACTTTAGTCTGATTAAAATTCCACAGCGAAACCATCCTTTGTTTGAAAAACTCTTTGTTTACACATTACATCATTCTCCAGTTATTTGATATCTTGAGTTTTATCGTGATCGTCCTACAACAGCCACCTACTGTATGCAAAATATCTCTAAATTTAAATAGCAATAAGGTCTGTATTCTTAACCTACTTCAAAAAAGGAAGTTTTTTTATATAGTCCAGTTTGAAGTAGATATTTATTCTTACATTGGAAAAGGGCCTCGTTCTAATACACAGCCAAATGGGATTTGTAGTGGAAAATGTTCTTTTATAAGCATTTCTTGATGATCCAATTTCGGTGCGATCCCAAGTGGTTTATTAAGAAACTACAGAAAGTTCAGTGAAATAAAAACCGCATGTCGTGAAACGTGCAACAATCATTTAATAATTCGTCCACAATGAAGCGGAATACGATAGAGTCGAGTTTGCGAAGAACAGGAAGCGTCATGTGACGGCTTCGTCGTGGCCTTTGTTCTGTACCGAGCCCGGCGAGACATAGCGATGAATAAGCTGCCCTAAATAGTAAACGATTACCAGAACGTTCTGAATTATGAGTGTATTTATATTGTATTTCGGCTACCAAGTATGAAGAAGAGACTGATTTTGTTTAACCTTATTATATGGTTCAATCCTCGGTCTTTATTTTTCTTGATGAACATCCACATAATTACTATGCCGAGCGTTACCTTCCTTTCCTCCTTCAAACAACAAAACAAATCAAATTCTTCAACAAAAAAACAAACCCGACGAAACGCGACACCGAAGATGTGACTTTACGGGAGTATTGCGTGAGCGACAGGTACCTCCCCGTTCGTGCCAGCCCTATCCCGCTGTAATGCAGCGTGGCTCTACCTCTTAAAAGAAGCCTTAGAATTTTGCTGTGCCCCACGGATTCATGCGTGTAAATTACGATTTGATCGAAATATCGGATTAAATAGTTGAAATAATCATATAATTCAAGCCATGTTGAATTGAAGCGAAAAGCGGAACGACCGCGAACTTGTGTTCATAAACGATATCGCAAGGGGCAAACGCAAGACCAGGCCTAAGGCTCCCCCTGCTGCACATGTTGAATTTCTGCAACATACGGGGGTTACATTCTAACTTAAATGACTGAGAAGCCGGCTTTGCACTTCTTGACCGAAACGCAGATAGCTTCTCCGATTGATACATCATACCTCTCGTACCCAATGTATGAGCTAGTACACTCCTTTGTGCCATATGCTGGAGTGTGTGCATACATCGGGGAGAATATCTGCTTTCATCGCCTCTGCAATCTTGAAGAGAGGGATCTCTCCGTCGCGTCTATACTTGCCTTTATAGATCCCGTAGTGGCAATGCACATTTCAATAATACTACTTTTACGGATTCCATCCCGGTTTATTAAATTATTTATGAAGCCCGACATTTCAGAAGCTTTACTGCAACCATGGTCATTCATGGATTTCACCAAAAAATGATATACGAGGGAGCGCTAAGATCTTAAACCAGGCAAGTAAAAACTTATTAAAAGTAACAATTCGACAAAAACGTTCCGATTTAAACGAGATTTAACAGAAAATAAATTTTGTAATTGCCGAAATAAAGACAGTATTGAAAACGTTCGATTTTAGTAATTGCATGTATACATTAAATAAGCGTGAACAATTTAAATACAGTACGTGTAAAAACAAAAAAAAAAAAAAAAACGAAAAATTAAACGAACGTTCAAACGTCAAACGGAACAATACGTCGACCATCGACACTAGATCTAACCAATCACGCGCAGTTGTCAATCTGTCAAAACAATGTTTTATAATAATACCACGAAGGTTTTGGAATTGGGTTTAAATTTTGTTGTGACACCTCGAAAAATTCCGTTTGAAGGAATTATTTCTAATGTAGAGGATGCCTGTATAAAAATAATATTAAGAAGGAAGATTCGGAGGCAGGATATATCGTTAGTTTTAAGACGAAGCTGCGTGCCAAAATTGAATATTCCTTTCGAAAAATACAAAGCGTTGAAAAAAACTTACGCGAAATACAGGATATAAAGATTCTTCGCTCGGATAAAGGTAATGCCACCGTAATAATGGATACGACAGACTACAATGACTAAAATAAACGCCTTTTATCGGATGAGTTTACTTACAAAAATGTCAAAACCGAGCCAAATAACAGCATTGTAAAAAGGACCAGTGATCTCATTAAAAGACACTCCGAATCATTGAGTCTGGACGTTAAAAACCTAATCCCTTCGTGTGCAAAACCTCCGAAACTGTATGGGTTGCCGAAAATACACAAGACTGGTGCTCCACTACGTCCAATAGTTAGCCAAATTGATTCACCAACTTATAAGTCGGCTCAACATGTGGCGAAAGTCCTATCACCACTTCGTGGACTCACTAAAGCATTTACAAGGAATTCATACCACTTTGTCGAAGAGATACAACAACTACATCTCTATGACAATGAAATTTTGGTCAGTTTTGATGTACAATCCCTATTTACATGCTTTCCAATATAGGAGTGCATATCAATAGTAACAGGAAAGCTGAAGGATAATAGCCTACCACTGGAATATGCTGAGCTATTAAAACATTGCCTTACGTCTGGCTATATGATGTGGAATCATCAATTCTACAAACAAGTAGACGGAGTAGCGATGTTTTCGCAAATATCCCCATGTAGCAGCTATCTTTATGGAGGACTTTGAGGACGTTGCCCTTCGAACTTCACCTGTAATACCAAGGTTCTACAAGAGGTATGTTGATGATACTTTCACAATTTTATCTAAGGATAGAAGAAACCATATTCCTTAATCACCTAAATAATATAAATTCCAAAATACAATTTACAATGGAGTTAGAGGCAAATAATTCTTTAGCTTTCTTAGATGTTTTGATCATCCGTTATCCCAACAACACATTTAGTCATACAGTGTATAGAAAACATACCCATTCAGATCGGTATCTAAACGGCAATTCTCATCACCGTCCAACACAGTTGTCTACTGTGGGTAAATCTTTGTTTCAGAGAGCACGAGGCATCTGTGACAAGCAACACCTGGAATCCGAACTTCAACATGCCATCAAGTTCTTCGAGACAACAAACTTCGTGATCTCCGTCTGTTCCACAGAAGCCGAGTGAAACCAGCCACTGTCGAGCACTTACCTGCTATATTACCATATTTAAAAGTGGTGACTGATAAAATTGGCTATGTTCTCAAGCGAGCTTCAATAAAAACTTATTTTAAGCCGCCAAAGAAGATTAGTCAGTTCTTACCATCAGTGAAATGCCATATCCCTCTGCAAGATGCAGGAGTGTACAAGCTTGATTGTGACTCTCCTATATAGGGCAAACTAAAAGATCAATAAAACTCGCGTTAAACAACATATAGCCGATATGAAACACCGACGTGTTACAAAATCTGCTGTCTGTGAGCATGCTGAAGTTGGCCCCTGCCATTACATTAGATTTGATAAACCGCAAATCCTCACTAGGGAACAGCGATTCCTTCCAAGGATGATCCGTGAGGCTATTGAAATTAAAAAACATCCAAATTTCAATAGAGAAGGTGGCTGGGTTCTTCCCTCTGCTTGGGATCCAGTGATGAACATAATCAAATCACAAAAATAACACCTCAAGACAGCAAGATATAATAAGTACTGTTTGCGTTAATCAGAACAACTAAAATTATAATTATTCGGGTACTTTTAAAAACTTGGTACATCACGACGTCTGTCATCTCAGTCCACCCGTGATCATTGTTGCTGTAAAGCTTCTGAAACGTCGGGCTACATAAATAATTAAATAAACCGTGATAAAATCCGTAATGGTAGTTTTATTGTAATGTCTTACATTCGCGTAACTTAAGATATCAATATGGCTAAAGACACGCATTAGCGATCACGCGGGTAGATCTGTTCACGACTTTGCCTTAGCATATGGTTTAGCACAACTGGTATCATCGCCCACGCGAATACCGGATGTGGAAGACCATACACCTTCCCTGTTGGTCCTCCTGCTGACCTCTAAACCGGAAAGCTACCAGGTTTCTGTCCATGCTCCACTGGGCTCGTCAGACTACTGTCTTATCCACAGTTTGGTGCCAGTACAACGCAGATCGCGGCAACGTTTTTTTGGCTGCCGGCGTGTCTGGCACTGTAGGTTAGGATATAGGATATAGGATGCGTCTCTTCTTTGCATCTTACCTATGGGGACGGATTCGCTTCTCGCTGGATGATCCCAACGCTGCTGCTGAAGCTGTTGCTGATGTGGTGCAGTAAGAAATGGAGTTCTTCATTCCGCACACCAGGATGAAAAAACCAGCTCATTCAAAAAGGAGTATAATCACGCTTACAGATCTACAAAAGAGTTAATGATGGGTCGAAGTCCGATTACATCGGCAGAATTGGCAGGAGTATCGCCTTCTATCTTGGAAGACTGCTTTGGTGCACCCGATCCCTAAAAAAGGTGACCACTCGGATCCATCGGACTACCGACCTATTGCCATAACATCTTTGCTCTCCAAAATTATGGAAACTATAATTCACTGCCAGCTCCTGGTTATTTAGAGAAACACCAAATAATAAGCTACCAACAATACGGTTTCGGTCAGGGACGCTCGGCTGGCGACCTATTGACCTACTTAACGCAACAGTGGGCGGAGGCAGTTGAGACTAAGGGGGAGGCACTGGCCGCTAGTCTGCATATAGCGAAGGCTTTTGAAAGCGCTCCTTTCTAAGCTTCCATCTTACGGACTGCCTGGGAAACTATGCGACTGGATCACTAGTTTTTTGACAGGTCACCGCATCAAGATCGTTATCGACGGTGCATGCTCGGACCTTAAATCTGTCAATGCTGGTGTTCCACAAGGGTGTGTTCTGTCTCCCGCGCTGTTCGCTGTTTCTTCTGCATATCAATTATATGCTACAAACCAGCGGCATTCATTGTTATGCGGCTGACAATACTGGTGATGCACTATACACTGGGAAAATGTCACCAAGTATCGGAACCAAATTGTGTCTGAAGTGGAGTCTTTATTGACGAAAGTCTCGGAATGAGGCCGACAAAATTCAGTCCAATTTAACCCCAAAAAGACACAATTTTGCGCGTTTACCACTGAAAACCATTTCTTCATATCTCCTCGCTTCGAAAATACCCCCCTAATGGCCTCTGCGAGTATCGGGACTCTTGGAGTCGACATATCGAACAACGTTCAATTCAACGTTCATTTGGAGGCGATTGCTAAAAGAGCCTCCAAGAAGCTGGGTGTGCTTAATAGGGCGAAGCAGTACTTCACGCCACATCATCGGCTGAAATTATACAAGGCCACACCTAGAGAGACCACATATAGAGTACTGCTTTCACCTTTGTGCTGGTGCCCCCAAATTTCAACTCGCCCCATTTGACCGTATTCAACGTAGAGCGACTCGAATCGTTGAGGACCAGGTTTTCCCGTACAGCTTGATCCTTTGGCATTACGAAGAGATATTGGCTCGCTCTGCATCTTCTACAGCATACCAGCAGCGGAATTCCACTCTCGGGCATCACGGTGGGACTCTAAGTTTTACCGTCACCGCCTTGAAGTCCGAAAGTCTACATCTGTGAATTTTAAGCACAATTTCCTACCTCGCACGGAACCAGCTATCTCCGTCGGTATTTCCGAACCGATACGATATTGGGTTCTTCAAGAAAAGAGCTTATTCCCATCTTAAAGGGCGGCAACGCGCCTGCCTAACCTCGGGTCATGCGGATCTCTGTACGGCGATAGTTACTCTTCTCGTTTGCCCCTTATCCTAAAAAAATGTTAGACTTTAGAATACATTTATTAAATCCTTGTCTTTCCACATTTACAATTCAGGACAGACTTAAAATAGTACAAGAACAACAAAGGAATTCATAAATTTTTTAATTAGGGTTAGTGTAAAGAGAGGGTATAAAGTCTTATGTGGGTAGTTGTCGAGACAATTTGCAACTTGGATGATTCTTTATATATATGATTATGAAGGTACCCGGCAGAAAATAAAAAAAACTATTTAACCATGATTTGGGAATGGCATATAGCGTCAGCCGTCCCAAATATATCCATCCTCAACTTCGCCAAAAGGAAAAAGAATGACATTTCTTCAACACATAGAACATTAAGCCTTACAGTCAAGGATGACATATATACTTTTTATAAAATATTTAAGTAGCAAAATATAGTTGCTACAACATGATATAGGCGTAAAGCCGGTGGTCCAATGAGGAAAAAAGGGGAACGCATCAGCATGGTAATTATGATGTTCAGGGCGCCGGTAGTCGTAATTGGGCCTCGATATCTCGTTTGCCCCCTTCACTTGTCTGTCCGTCTTAGAGACTTCTCTGAACTGGTCCGACAAGGACTGGATCGGACCCGGGACCACCTGATTGAACATACTTATCACTAAACCATAAGGTAGTAAGGACTCGCATACCCTGTCCTAGAGAACATAAATCTAGATTTGCCGGCAAATTGGAACATTTATTATCTATTTTGCCTGGTATACCGTGATAGCTATAACATTAGAAGAAATCGTTTTGTAATCAAGTCTGAGGCATGTTTATACATGAAAATGCTTCCCAGTATTTCATAGGCTTTACAGTTATGGTCTGGCCTTGAATGCGAAGCATGCGATGTTAAGCCGGCTTCAATACGCCGCTATCGATCAGGCACACTCACGCAAGCAGATATAGCGCACTCTTGTATAGGCTATTTGAAATACTTTATAGGTGATTGTCATTCAACATAAGGAACTATTATTTGGAAATTGTCTGGAAGAAAGCCCAGTAAATATGCTACAAGAAGTAACCTAACTAAGATTTGGTGTGTTTTAAAATAAAACTACTTTTGCGGATTTTATCGCCGTTTATTTAATTATTTATGTAGCTCGACGTTTCTTTTACGACGTTTTTTAGTGTGTTTAACGATTTCTGTGATGAGAAGTGATAAAAACATTCGTAAAACGAGACACGTAGCATCATGCACTATGCATGACGCTACCTCCTCCTTATATGCAATATGGCACTAAAGGTGACCTTTCCCTAAAATATGTATAGTACGAGTAAGATTTGCTCCCCGGTAGTGTGAGCTCGATTCTATGCAAATGAAGCAGCGATACTAGCTCTTGCTCCATAAATAACATATTATTGCCATTTCCTTATCAGAAGGATATATATTGTCACTACCATCGACAACTTTCCTTTTGACTCTGTACGTAACATGCGTCTAGACAGTCACGCAAACTAGTGGCCGAGACGTGCACTCTTCGTTTGAGAATATTAACATTAGTAACTAGCATCTAAGTAACACGTATTTTTCATATTCTTTCTTGTTTTGTGACGCTGACAGTTTGTTTTAATATTTTTATAAAATCAATGTTTTTACCCGTCCAATGTCTAAATGTAAATCTATGGAGTCCATTGTTACAGTTTAAGTGCTACTACATCTATATTTCATGACCGAACGACGAAAAATATGCGAAGAACAAAAATGCAGCCCCCACTCAACACTTCAAGAAATTTTACGATGCCCGCGTACACCGTCACGAAAAGCCGACATCCTGAAGTTAGCTATAGTCAACATTTTACGCGTGTACTTACACAAACACACGTTTTCACTAGTTGCGTGTTATGTTGATATTCACATTGTAAACATAAAGCAGTACACGTAGTTTTTATTTTTTATGAAAAGGTTTACCGCCAGGCTGCACTTGATGTCCAATCGGTGATTTACAAATTTGTTAATCAATGTGTTCAATGGTTTTTCTTAATTGTGATCAATTTTTTTTATAGCAGAAGGGGGCGAACGAGTGATTGGAGCTTTTTGATGACAAACTACCGACGCCCATGGACATTCGTATGATTGTTACGCAGATGCGTTGCCCTCCTGTAGTCCCCCTAAATGGGCCACCAGCTTCTCACAAACTACTTTACGCCGTTATCAAGTGAGCGAGGGGTATTTTTGCCCGTTGGTGTCCGCCCAATTATGTTGCATAGGAGGATGTAGTGTCATGCACCATGCATGGCACTACCTCCTCCTATGCAGCATGCCACTACTTCTACCTGAATAATGATTTCGATATCTGGGCGAAGATTAGTAAGATAAGTCTATAAGCGTTGGTTCTCAGTAACACAAACCACAAGTCACTAGTCTGCCTTCTATGCAATACAATACTTATTTGCGTTATTATAACTTTACTACTTTATAAATGTTTTGTTAAAAGTTAGTTAAATTGAATTAAAAGTTTGTTATGAAATGGGGAGTTGTCTAGGCGTCGAGCGGTTAAAGTTTGAAGAGGGAAAGTTAAGTTGACAGGAGAGACGGTCAGTTAGTTTTGTTACGACTGCGAGTATCTTGATCTTCTCAATGAAATTGTGTTCTATTTATGCTTAATTTTTCTACTTTTTACTTCCATTTCTGTTATCAGTCGACTTCAATTAAAGCAAAAAGACATGGAGCATGGTAGTTTTCCAACTTGTGCGTCACATTATTTCCTGTCCAAAAATTTAGTCTGATCCTTTTCAGTACATCAAAAATTTACATTTTAAAGTTGTCTTGTGTCTTTATAAGTTCTAGAGGTACATGCATTATGCATAGACCTCGTGGAATTGTAGGTTTTGCGCCAATTATTAATCACTTGCGATTATAATTTCACAATTTATTTACCAATTTGGAGAATTGTGTAAGTTTAATGTTTGCTTTTGAAAAGTGAGAACTATGGTAGTGAATATATTTTAAATTGATGGGAGAGATTTTTTAACGATAATCGTTCTATACCATTTTTACTCTTTACATTTGTTGGAAACGTAGTTATAATATACAATTACCCCCTCTATATTGTCATCTTAGTAGATATATAGTCGACATCATAAATAAATCCTCGGTATCTTTACAAATAATTAACTAGATTCAGCTGTGAGATATCTATCGGAAGGGAGGAGGGTTGGAGGGCATCTCATCTGCGTCACAAGAATGATGGGGATGTTTATGGACGTTGTTAATCGTCCGATGGATCAGATTTCTCGTTTGCGCCCTAAATTATAAAAGAAGACACGGTATTATTAAACATCTTCTAATTGCATACCTAACTTTAACTAATACCTATAAAAACTTCTTTCAAGATAAGTACGAGGGTGGATCAAAAAGTTCTAAGCCCGACCAAGAAAATGAAAGAAAAGTGCATCTAAATTTATTTTTATTTTTCGACACAGTCTCCATCTAGTTCAACACACTTCTTCCACCGGACCTGCAACTTGTTTATCCCCTCGAAAAAAAAAAAGATTCCGGAAGGTCGGCGAAATAATCGTTTACTGCGACTATCACCTCATCCTTGGTAGAAAATTTTGAGCCACCCAAATGTTTTTTTAAATTTGGAAATAAATGATAATCCGAGGGGGCTAAATCCGGCGAATAAAGTGGGTGGGGCAGCAATTCGTAGCCACAATCATGGATTACAGACATTGTTTCAATCGAAGTGTGAACACGTGCATTGTCTTGATGAAACACAACTTTCTTACGCAACATTCCCGGCCTCTTTTTTTATTTCTTCCCGGAGCCTTCGTAAAAGGTTACAATAATAACTAGAATTTATAGTTTGACCTTTCGGTAAATAATCTACAAAATTAATGCCCTTCGCATCCCAAAAAACAGAAACCATGACTTTGTTAGTCGACAAAACGACCTTAGCTTTTTTCGGTGTAGGAGAGTCTGATCTTTTCCACTGTTTGGATTGTTGCTTTGATTTATGAGTATGGTGATGTACCCAGCTTTCATCTGTGGTAACAAATCTATATAGAAAGTCCTCGGGATCAGTCTCAAAAAGTTCCAAGTAGTCTCGCGAAATTGTGTATCGAACTCGTTTTTGTTCAGCTGAAAGCAATCTCGGGACCCAGCGTACAGAAACCTTATGGAACCCCAACTCTTCCGTTATTATGTGTTGCACCCACCCATAACTAATATTTCTTATCTCAGCTATCTTTCCAATGGTCAAACGTCGGTCACCCAGTACGTGATCACAAATTTTATCTGTGTTTTCTTTCGTGGTGGAGGATGTAGGCCTTCCACTCCTAGGATCATCTTTAATGCTCTCGCGACTGCGCTTAAACTCAGCTACCCCCTTCTTGACACTGGAATACGATGGAGCAGACTCTCCCAAAGTGCTTACCATACCTTGATTGATGTCTTTTGGTGATAGGCCTTTTTTATTGAGGTACTTAATGACTGCACGGTGTTCAATTTTCTCCATGATTGAAAATTGCGTCAGATTGCTTCAAACAAATAATCACAGAAAATTTATATTTTGCAGTGCAGCAGTATCTGAATGAAACTGCGCACAATAAATCAATATGACACATACTAAAAAATGACGGTAGATTTAAAAAGATGTCATAGCTCCATGTAGGTTAGGCCACGAACTTTTAGATCCACACTAGTAATATATTTTATTACACTTGATGTAATGTACATCTAAATGACGAACCAACATCGTCCATACAAAGCCCCAGGGCTATGTAATAAGATTTATCATAGGATTTAAATTTGATAGGATTCATGTTGATTTGCAATTGACACGTTTTGGAATGGCATCCCGCAAATTAACAACCGCTCGTTTAAACAGAGAGACAGTAAACAGTTCGTAATTGAAATACCTGATATTCACCGTATAACGTGCGATGTTAAAATTAACACCTTTGACAATGTTCATCCAATTCTGTTGTATGGAATTCTTCGACACACTTTGTAATAGTCAATATGTTATTATCTCTCTTGGTTTACTATGTCTAAGTTTTATACCTAAGCAATCAAGCAGAGGATTATGGCTGTCGGTAGTCACAGAGGCTACAACTCCTCGTTTGTCCCTCTATAAAATGTACATTAAAGGAAAAACAAATGATATAAATTTTTCTTCAAACAATAACAACAACAAATACAAACCTACACGCCAGGTCCTTAATAGATTAGGCAGAGAGGAAATTCTTCTCAATCTATACAAAATAACCAAAAACTGTCTGTCCGTATGTGATCAATTTAGTGAGTAGATTATAGTAGTTGATTT
This sequence comes from Eumaeus atala, assembly GCA_017140195.1. NCBI lineage: Eukaryota > Metazoa > Arthropoda > Insecta > Lepidoptera > Lycaenidae > Eumaeus > Eumaeus atala. The sequence goes on from JAFELO010000162.1 coordinate 100,373, forward strand.
CTACTTAACAGAGTTTCGTGCGATTTTCACAAATGCTCAGACATTTCCGAGGAATGTTTTAGTGTATCATTTGTCAATTTACCCAATGCGGCCTGTTTTATTCACGGGCCAAGCCGGGGCGGATCGCTAACCGTAATTCTATATAGAAGAGTATTTGATACATTCGTTTGAAATTAATTAAAGTTGATAGCCTAGCAGCTACGTGTTTCACACGCTCGCTGCTACTAGGAAGTGATAATTCTTCAAGATATTTACAGCATGCACATTGTTAACGACTTCTGGGAAACGTCTACTGTGTATCGAATACTTTGAAGTCAACGATTCACCTTAGAACTTATAAGAGTATGCTGTGGAATTGGGCATGGCCGGGGAGCACCTGTCGCTCACATGATACCGACGTAAAGTGACACCGAATGTCGCGTTTCGTGCGGTTTGTGAGTAGCCGGTGGCCGGGGGGTGAAAAGAAGGGCAACGAATCGGGATAATGTTATCATTATGCCGATTCCTTGCCCTCTTTTTCAGAATCAGCAAAATTGCTGATTGTCTCCCACTAAACGCGACACCGAATGTCGCGTTTCGTGCGGTTTGTGAGTAGCCGGTGGCCGGGGGGTGAAAAGTAGGGCAACGAATTTGCATAATGATTATGCTGATTTTCAGGGGCAATGGTAGTCATAAATAGGCTCCGCTTTCCCATTTGTCCCTCGATGCTAAAAAAAATATATTAATACTAAAGATAATTTTACCATTCATTTCTGCCTTATCGAAAATATTTTTAGTAGGATACATTCCTGCTAAAAAAGGAATGTATCCTACTAAAAATATTTTCGATAAAGATAAAATATTTTCGCTGAAGGATGTAACTTAAGAACAAGCGCACCAAATTTCATATGATTATTCTCTTGTTACTTTTGTTATGGCCAGGACAATGGATTGTTTTTAATAATTTACTTAAAACAAAATGCTTCTAAGTATTTTGTTTCCTTCTGTGTGTGTAACTTTTCGTCAGTAAGTGTTACATCTCTAAAACAAATAAGGCTAGCTCCTCTAGGTGTTCTAGCCCCCTGGTAACTTTCTCAAAACTAAATTCCTTGTTGTATGTGAATGACAGGATAATTTGTTAGGAGCTTTTGTAACAAATAGGCGTTAAGGTTATCGGTAATGCGATATATATCGATAATCTTATTAACTTTTAACCCTCTCTAATTGATCTAATAATGTATCGCCTGATGAGCTGAAGGAGACGAATTTTTATTGTCTCTCGCTCGCAGGTTCCGCGCATTCGGAACCTTATTATGCCTGGAATGTTACTAGGTAGGATCTAAAAGTTCGTGGCCTAACCTACATGGAGCTATGACATCTTTTTAAATCTACCGACACTTGTTAGTATGTGTCATATTGATTTATTGTGCGCAGTTTCATTCCGATACTGCTGTACTGCACAATATAAATTTTCTGTGATTATTTGTTTGAAGCAATCTGACGCAATTTTCAATAATGGAGAAAATTTAACACCGTGCAGTCATTAAGTACCTCAATAAAAAAGGCCTACCACCAAAAGACATCCATCAATGTATGGTGAGCACTTTGGGGGAGTCTGCTCCATCGTATTCCAGTGTCAAGAAGGGGGTAGCTGATTTTATGCGCGGTCGCGAGAGCATTACAGATGATCCTAGGAGTGGAAGGCTTACATCCTCTACCGCGAAAGAAAACATCGATAAAATTTGTGATCACGTACTGGGTGACCGACGTTTGACCATTGGAAAGATAGCTGAGATAACAAACATTAGTTATGGGTGGGTGCAACACATAATACCGGAAGAGTTGGGGTTCCATAAGGTTTCTGCTCGCTGGGTCCCGAGGTTGCTTTCAGCTGAACAAAAACGAGTTCGATACACAATTTCTCAAGACTGTTTGGAACTTTTTGAGACTGATCCCGAGGACTTTTTGTCTAGATTTGTTACCATGGATGAAAGCTGGGTTCACCACCATACTCCTGAATCAAAGCAACAATCCAAACAGTGGAAAAGACCAGACGGGATCAGATTGGTCGGGTTTAGAACTTTTAGATCCACCCTCGTACTATGCCGTCATATTTATTCGTACTAGACAACTAGTATAAGATTTCATCACATCAAAAACATATCTTTCTCCAGAGATTTAAGTTGTAACAGATCAATGCGAGCCAGCGCCGCTGTCGCGTTTTGAGTACTTAAGTGAGATTTTTTTTTATAAATTAGCAGCTGCAGTGTTAGGTAATTTATGAAGATCTCTCGAAGCTAAAACTTATTTTTAACAATACTAAATGTATTAATCATTTATGACTTGCCTTGCAGTAATATTTTTGCCTTGTATATCGATAAGTTATCCCCCCTAGCTCCTCCTCAGTTCAAGTGTGTAGTCCAGGAAAAAGGGGCCCCGACATACTCATATGAATGTTGGAAGTTGAAACTGAATTCAAGGAAACCTGCCTCAATGTTTCTATCAATCACGCTGTACAAACGCTGGGAACATTGCAGTGGACGTAGGAGGTAATTCATATAGTATTGCGTCGTATTCACTAGGGACGAGATTCTGGTAAGAGGTAGTGCCATGCTGCATAGCAGTCAAACCGAGCCAGCACGACACACCAACACGCTGATTGTGACACGCAGTGGTACATTTCGAGGGTTATATGATGGAGGATAGCACATTGTATGACCATAATGCCGATTATGGACGCGGTAACGGTAGTTAATTAATCGGTAGTTAATAAAACGGTAGTTAATCGGAATTTATAAGGGTTTCTCTTTTCCCCCTTTATAGTATAATAAATAGTAGTTCGCAGTAGTAATGTTATGGATAATAATCATTATTCACAATATTTGTGTTAGTTATAGTCAATCAAAAGTCTTTCAATTGTTTTAGTTTAAACTACTATATGTGTCAGTATTAAAAATGAATTTGATATCCTTGGTTTTAGTTGTCTTTTGTGATATATAATTTTTAGTGCGAGGATCTAGTGTGATATTTCGTTTTTGATTAGAGATAACCTTAAACGGTTAAAATTTACCTTATTAAATACTCCAATATGCTGCAAAATTAAGAAAGAGAGCCAGTCTACTTCTAGACAGTAAAAATATTACCTTATAGATTAGACAGATAATAATCTTATGACGTCAAGCATGAGATAATCAAATGTTCAGTAATTATAAAATAATATTTTATTTCGGAAATCAGCTGATAAAGTTGAGACACCGCGCCGCCGCGGTACCGTATTTAATTTAGAAACCGCCATCTAGCGGGGTTGTTTATGACGCTTTCACACCGCAAACAATTGAGTTAGCATCGTTTATTGCACATGATATTATTTTACCATAGGTCTTTTATAGGTTAGGGGTTTAAAAGGTGTGGAGGCTGTATTGAATATAGAAGTGACGTTGTGATATCATAATATCAGTGAGGCGATGTTCTTGCTCGTATCGGCGGGAAAGGTAGCAGCGTGCCAGCACAGGTGCTGTGGGGTGGTAAAAGTGAAATAAGTAAAAATTAAATATAATTTCTTTAAAATATTTTCTACACCTAAACTGAGAAATATAGAGCCGATTTAATATACTTGGTATATATTTAGAGATTTCGTGTGGTTTGTGAGTGGCCGATGGACCAATGAGGGGTTAGGACGGCAAGGCATCGGCCTCGTAATTATGTGGATGTTCATGGTCGTCGGTACTCGTAAAAAGACTCGATAGTTCGTTTGACCCCCCTGTTCTATAAAAAAACAATAGAGGAAATATACGGCTTTAAACTCTTGGCTTTCAATTAATAAGATTAATGGAGATGATAAGAAAAAGAAAACCGATACATTCCATCTTCTTCTTGTTATTACCCTCGCGATTTCTTTCTATGCACCTTCAGGGTTGACGTTTCGTAAAAATCATTCTTACGGGATGTCTGCATCATAAAAGGAACCAATGTAGCTGTAAAATTTCTAGTTTGTAGATATTATAGTTTATGAGATTTCGTGATTATTGAGTTAGTGGTACTACGCTTTTAGATATAAAGCCTATTTAGCCACTAGCACACTTCGTAAGTTCCTTTTACGACATTACGCAAGTAGTAGGCAACAAGCACCTACAAACTTTAGAACACTATTTACACACATTTTAGTACACTACACAAAGCGCGGAGCGTTCTCTAAACGCTTCTAAAGTGTGCTGCATTTCAACATACAGCATTTGACCACTCTGGTCTAAGCCTCCAACTTCAGCCATAGGCTTCTTACAGAAAAAGAGGAGTACATAAAGGAGTAACAAGGAATACATATTATCATCCTTCTAAAGTGGCTGTGGCGATTCTTTCATAAATAGGTAATGATTTTTTGGAATCCATAGATATAAAAAGCATAGGCTATACTTTTAGATCTATTTTATGATGATATTATAATTATAATATGTATTATTGAACTAAAGTATCCGATATCACGCGATGAATAAGCTCGCTGAAGTAGCAATGGGCTGGTCACACGCTCTGAAGAACAGACGGCAGATGGGCCAGTAAGGTTCTGGAGTGGTGGCCGCGTTTAGGAAAAACGAAGTGTTGATCGAACGTTTACCTGGTGGGAAGACGATCTCCGTGCGATAGCCGGTCCGGGATGATGCGAGTGGCAGATGGTCGGTCGTCTTAGCGTTCATTGAAAGAAACCTATGTTCAGCGGTGGGCCGATAAGGACTGATGGTAATAATGATAATGATATTACAATTATTCATTTATTCATTTCTGCTGATATATCCATAGCAATATTATTATCATATTAAAGTCGGACGAAAAGGTACTCATGCTATTATGAATATTTGTGAAAAATTCTAATGTCTTTGCGAATTACATTGTCGCCGCAACGCAATACGTATGAAGAACATTATGAAAGGAGCCTTCGAACGGCGATTTATTGGCCCGCTAAACAAATAAGCCACTGGCAACGGTTTATTGAGTAAACTCGTAAACCAGAACCTTTTATATGAGCAAACACCGCCAAATAATTCACGATGCTGGGTCATGCCGTCACTAAATATAGAAATACGTAAAATCTTTATTTAAGGATAGTTATATTTTTCGACTATAATATTTTATATAATCATCGTCATTATCAGCATGCAGACGATGTCCACTGCTGCAGACCTATCTGCATGATGCCTGATGACTGATATAACAAAACAAAGTAGTGATCTGGTCTTTTTTTTCTATATTTAATAAAAATATTTCAATAACATAAAATGAGAACAGCACTTTTTCTTCAAAAATTTCATGGAAAGACTATAAATAAAAAACTACGAGTGTGCATTAGACCACTAGTTATCAGAGAAAGAGAAAAAGAAAAAGTGTTCTCTTCTCTCCTTATGTAACAAACAAAATATAGCTCTCTGTCTATTTTCACCAACTCATATCTCCCTCTCAACTTCCGTTGGCGTCTTCTTTGTCAGGCTCTCGTCAGGCAATGATGAATGCCTGGCGGGTGTCTTACAAAAAAAGACGCCAACTGAAAGCTGATGAGCTTACTCTTCAGATCAAGCGTGCGTAAAGATTTAACCTTAAAAGAAAATGACGTACCGAATTCAATCTGAATGTTACTTAGATTTCTCTGAGATAAAATAATTTTGATATTTGAAGCCCAATGTGATTTAAATCCAGTTGAAACTATACAATTTTTTTTATTTTGGTACAGTTTGGGGGGTAAACGAGGCATCGAAGCCCATAAACATCCAAATAGAGATTAGAGATGATTCAAATGTGTAGCCCTGCTTCTTTATCATTGGATCATCGGAAACATATAGACCGCACGAAACGCGAAATCATATCCGTCACAAAGTGACATCTTTGGTGCCGCGTTGTGTGCGCCCTATGAGTAAACTGTGGCCCATTAGATGGAAGACGGAAAGAAGGGCAACGCATTGGAATAGTAATTTTATGGATGTTCATGGGTGTCAGTAGACAAAAAGGCTGCGATATCTCGTTTGCCCCCTATACCATAAAAATAAATAAAGTACTCGTATGTAAACTGGATTACTCACGCGGGGGCATAATAAGTAGGTACTAGCTTTTGTGAATTTCTGAAAACTAAGACACAGTCCCACTGTGTTAAATACGGCGAATTTCTCATGGATCTATAAAAATATGCTCAGAAAAGATCCTAATATCGTATCTGGAGCCAACTGGTCGTAGGGCAGTGGATTGCCAAGCAGGTGTAACATAGTGGAAGCAGACTAGCGCAAGATCCAAGTGAACGATTGGCGGGAAACTGAGCAGGATCGTGCGAGCTAGTAGGGCGAGGAGGTTGGCCTCCTTTAATAAGCCAAATAATGTAATACCTGCCTTATCCGCTTACCGGCTTCATATAGGCATCGTATACGCGTCGCCCCAGTTCCGTCGAACTGTTGAGGCTGGACAGGGGCCGCCAACCATTATTAGGTCCTTCCGAAAAAAAAAGACGCCCCACTAGAGTGGAGAGGGAGCCCGCTTCGCCCTTGGCCTTAATAATAAACCTCAAAAACAAAACCCGGTACTTATCTTCCCATCTGGGGGAAAAGAGTCTGCCCCCTTATCGTCTCCTTAAAACAGAAGACCGAATTTCTTCGCTAGTCCGACGAACTGCTGTGCTAATTACAAAATCAACGACCTCAGCGTTAGGTCCTTCGGAAAAAAAGAGGGACGTCAGAAAGCTCTATAAATGACCCACCAAATGCCAGTAAGCGACTCGTTACAAATGGATTAACATTTTCACCAAAGTAAAAATTAATTAAAAATAATAATTAAGATTTTAATAGCTCTTATAAATATTAATTAGCGCTAAGTCGCTTTTTTATTTCTGATAAGGGTCACTTGACACGTAAGGAATAAAAGTATTCTTGAAGGCAAATTCCAAAAAAAAAATATAAAGACTTTGTAATGTGGAAAAACGCTTAAGTTGCAGTCACTGATCCTGGCTGACGTCTGGAGATGTGTAGGACTCACGGCATACGACTATGCCTATAGATATCTACATTGTTGTCATGCAGAGGTGCTGCTCTTTCCCCCTAATCGGCCAAAGGTAACCCACAAACTGCATGATAAGCGTCAACATACCTGCCATTTTGCGGCTGTATCATGTGAGCGATGAGGCTGGTCATGTAGAACCATTGCAGTACAGTTGAGCACTACTTTTTGCATAATAATCGATAGGATCCGACAGATGATTGAGAATATTCCTTCAACTGCTTTCAAATTTTATTAATGTTAAATGATTGTTGGCAAAAAAAGACACCACAAAACAGCGCCTCTATTTTTTTCATTTCCTACTTGAACATTTAATTCTAAATTCAAATACTGAGTTTAGAATAACGGCATTTTTTAGAACCAATACATCTTTTTTATCAACTGATATACTAAATCTTAAAGGAAAATCCATGTTGCGAAACTATGCGTGGTCACGTAGCGTATCGAGCGGTTACTTAGTTTTGGAATAGTCAGCGTTGTATCGTTTTACGTACAATACACGTAATGAATCTGTAAACGTTTCCATTTTTGTTACAGAGTAAATAGAACGATGTTTTTTCATGATATAATAGAGCAAACAACCATACGGAGCGGTTTGATGACTACCGAATCCATAATTGTTATATAGACTTGTTGTATTTTCTTTTCCTCTACATTAGGCGTCCGGAAACCCATATACCTCTCGAAACAAGACAACATTGCTGCCTAAGGTGGTTACCCATAGAAAAAAATTCTTCTCTGTTCTATGGTCAGCGTCCTTCACCGAGCGTGCTGGCCTAAACTGATACGCAGCATGATACTTCTACGCTACGTACATTTGCTACAGTATGTACATCTATACTCTATATTGCATTTGCTACAGTAAGTACATCTATACAGTATAGTACATTTGCTAAACCACAACTTGAACAAGGGGAGACACTCTGCCGCAGTCTTTCTCGATCTGGAGAAGTCCTTCGACAACCACCCGGGACTCTTGTACAAGTTGGTGGACGCCGGCGTCCCGCTGGCGTTTGTGAGACTACTACTACTTGTGGTGTCATTCTTGGAAGGTAGGACCTTCCGGGTAGCGGTGGAGCGGAGGCACTCCTCGATGAAGGCCATACATGCCGGAGTGCCACAGGGCTGTTGCCTATCGCCTTGCCTGTACGCGGCCTACACCAACGACAGCCCCACACGCAATGATCCTTCGGGAGAGGGTGAGCTGGACGTCATGCTCGCGCTGTTCGCCGACGACAGCGCATACGTAACCTCGTCCCGAAAGCCGGAGCTCGCAACTGGGCGCATGCAGTGCATGCTGGACCGGTTGCCGACCGCGCGCTGCGGATGGTCTCGCAGGTGGACCGAGCGGTCAACCAGGCGAGAACAGCCCGCGCTTTGCTGTGCTTACTAGCGTCCGGACTTCCTACACGGACGAAACTGGGGATTTACAAGACATATATCCGGTCACGCCTCACTTACGCCGCCCCCGCATGGTACGCGCTAACCTCCCAGGCACAGCGGAAACGCCTGCAAGCCCTGCAAAATATATCCCTATGGGTCATCACGGGTGCCGGTCGCTACGTCCACAATGAAGTGATGGAGCGTGACTTGCGGATAGAGTCGCTGGATGGGTTTGTGGTTCGATTGTCGAGCGCTATGTACAATAGGGCAGACAATGGACCGCATGCTCATCATAACACACCCAATCACTACTCACCACAGTCACAACACACCACACAGCACACAGGCCCTAAACAGGCCTACATTCCCTCCCTGAGCCAATAAGCCACGATGGCAAACCCGCAAATTATTGCGGCCCCGTTACAGAGGGGATAGTTGTCCCCCTCGCGACCCTACCCAGGTTATGAGTTCCGCCTCGATCCCCGTAACCCTCACAGATTTCTGTGAAGATGACCAGCAGTGGATATAACACAATTGCTACAGTAAGTACGTCTATACTCTATAGTACATTTGCTACAGTATGTACATCTATACTCTATATTGAATTTGCTACAGCAAGTACATCTATACGGTATAGTACATTTGATACAGTACGTACATCTATGCTATATAATAAATTTGCTACAGTAAGTATATCTATACTGTATAGTACATTTGCTACAGTATGTACATCTATACTCTATATTGAATTTGCTACAGCAAGTACATCTATACGGTATAGTACATTTGATACAGTACGTACATCTATGCTATACAATAAATTTGCTACAGTAAGTATATCTATACTGTATAGTACATTTGCTACAGTATGTACATCTATACTGTGTAGTACATTTGCTACAGTATGTACATCTATACTCTATATTGCATTTGCTACAGCAAGTACATCTATACGGTATAGTATATTTGATACAGTATGTACATCTATGCTATATAATACATTTGCTACAGTAAGCATGTCTATACTCTATACTGCATTCGCTACAGTAAGCACATCTATACTCTATACTGCATTCGCTACAGTAAGCACATCTATCAGTATAGAGTATATACAGTTATAGTAAATTTGTTAAAGTACATTTGCTACCACTGTAGCGCCTTTTCTTCCAGAGAATCATATATTTTAAGTGTGTACTCCTTAAACCACTGATTTGAGCTGTATAGTTTTCACTCATTGAAATGATACTCCATAAAGAAGTTGTCTAATTGGCGTCTGAAATTTCACTGCAATCCCCGTAAGATAGTCGCCGTCTCGATAGAATTAAAGATCTGCTCGAGAAGTTTTGAGCGACGACACCGAGTTTTAAACTTTGTAAATAATACTTGTTAGATGTATGCGAAATTATATTTTACTAGCCGGTTTTCGTCTTAATATAGAAATCTTTGTATCTTATGTCTCAAGGACCTAATGGGCTTTTGCTTCTACAAGTGTCTTAACAGTTCAAAGATTTCTTGTCTACGTGTTAAGTTATGGGAAGAAAAAAGACTATATGGGGACAGGCGCCCCTCTTTTTCTGCAGGTGGGAATAGATACGCCGGGTTATCGTTATATCTTTTACAAATATTGGTAAAGTATCACCATATTTCTGTTAATGACTCGTTACATGGAAGAAAAATGATTCCCAGTCTTACCTGAAAGACTCTACTACATGAACTATATAACACGAGCGTGACAACAATTTGTGCTCGTTATACGACTTTCAACATAGCTTGTTACATTAATTTTCAATGATTTCGCAAATTTTATTATACAAGAGCGATTCCTCAGGAAGATTTTAATGTATTATTTGTTAAGGTGTCTACACAGCCTGAGTTAATAACGGGCGAAGCTGGACTGGATCGCTGGTATTTAATAATAAAAAAAAAAAAAAATTAAAGCTAAAGCTAAAGTTCCCAAAAACTCGAAAAGTCGATCTGTATGTGATTGATTTTTCAAAATCCGAAAATGAACCGATTTTCATTCGGATTTCAGCAAGAAACTTTGTAGAGTTGTAACATATTTACCAGAATAACATATACGCTATTAGAATACTAGCTTTTGCATGTGGCTTCCAAACGGACAAAGTCGGAACAACGCCTAGTACTACATAATTAGAAATATAATCAATCACCCGATACAGTATTCGTCATATCCATAACTCTATATTCCGTTTTGTTTGAAAAATAACAGAAAAAGCATGAACTAATTTTACACCGTTGTGCCAAATTGCCTGTTTTGTTGGAGAGGGGAAAAACGGGCCCGGCCACATCTGATTTTAATTGAATTTCCAACTTCTCAAGCTGTTTTGCCGATAAGCGGTTTGTTGCTGAAGCGATGGCAATTTTGAGTAGATATTTTTATAAAAGAAATCTCACTGCCATCAGCAGTAGGCTCAGCTAATGGTGTGTACAAAAAAACTGTCCAGTGCGGTTTAAGAGTTTTCGGGCCACCAAAGTGGAAGAAGAGAAAAAAAGCCCGAAGATAGCAATGGAGTTACAAAAGCAGCCATGCTACTGTCCTTTCGAGAGAGTAGTAAGGTTACTTTTGTTCATTGATTTGCGAAAACCCAAGATACACAGTCAGCGTCTCAAAACCGTCCCTATAAAAGATGTGCACAATTTAAAGTTATGCACCTCCAATCATGTTTGGGCACATGATTGGAGGTTAAATATGATATGTCTAAGTTCAGAATGACATGGTGTATCGTGTATTTTTTTCAATCAATGCTTTTGATAGACATTTTATTTTGACTCCCGATAATAATATACAACATACATATTAAAGAAAAAAGCAACAAGTCTAAAAAATAGTGGTAATTTAATAAATAACGGGGCCTACTTTTTATGGTCCTTAACATCTTTTTTGTTGTTATTTTCATTTTTTTTATTGAATAGGAATTGGAGCCCATGAGCATCCACATAGTATGCCGATGCGTTACCCTTCGCCATCCCCTCCCCCATTGGCAACTCACACACTCGCGGTATTATGAGAGCGAGAGGTACCTCCCCGGTCGTGTCGGCCCAATTCCGTTGCATAGGAGGATGTAGTGTCATACATAATGGCTGGCGTTACCTCCTTACATACCTAATATTAGTCATAAATTCGAATATACCTAAAAATACCTAATATTAGTCATACATTCGAATATTCATCGATCGCAACGTACGTCTAATTGCTAAGTCCAGTAATTTATAAACAACAGTAAACATGATACATGTACCTACGTATAAAGGACCCCATACACGGAGTGATCGGTCTAGGCGATAAGGCGCTTAAGACGGATCGAATCGGTATAATATTAGTTTATTTCTCAAAAAGCGGTGCCATCACATAATCGTCATTCTCAAAGGATTACTTGTGTAAGGAGTGTCTATGTACATTAAGTATATTAAAATACGGGAGACTATTCATTTCAGGTCACATCTTATACTATCATATCATAAATAGAAATGGATATATACAGTTTTCATTAAAAATAATCATTTTTTCATTACATTTAAGGCAATTATGATTTTTAAATGAAAATTTAAGAAAATGAAAAAAAAAGTACCTTCACGCCTGTTATTCCCGTAGACCTCTAGTACATCAACAACTCGTAAGACCAGAAGATATACCAGCACACCCACGATTAGCCAAGGTGCCGTGGCCCCTGATGTCATAGGTGGCAAGGATAATGCCACTTCGGGCACATTCCAATCCCGGACAATGTAATAAGTGCTCGGAATAATCTGAGAAACATTTAACTACAGTACACCACAGAGGCGATAGTAAAATAAAAAAAAATTAAGTTAAAATTCTTTATGATAGCGCCCTTCTTGCGTGTTTTTGAAAGTAATTTCTGAAAAATGCCATCGCTCGTATTATTTTTAAAACGGCCTTGTTAGTGTAGCTTAACGTGGAAAGATTAAATGATTTGAACGAGGATAATAAGATGAATTTATGTATCTCTATAATCACAACAGTCCTTTTTTATATTTTATTTTATTTATTTCATTACTAAACTAGTACCTACTTCTTTTTGGACCTTAATTTATGCTGTGTGTGTGTATCGATCATTACTACAGATCGTATAGATCTATCGTATCGTATAACCTTTCACAAACACGACACACGTACGTATAATGTAGATTGAAGGCAAACGCCTCAAAGGGTACGTAAATTTCGCTCACGTCTAAATTCCTGGAATTGAAATTTTCTGCCGAATATGAATTTGCTAGACGTCTTTAATATCGACAAGATTAGGTGTAGGTTATACTTGTTTATATTATTGACGATCCAAATCGATTTGTATTGTATACATTATATGCCTCTCCTAACAGACGAACGATACTCCTGTGAATACAAAGACCAATTAGCTTCGACATTTTATTGATATTCTTCGTATATAGTTTCAAATCGATTAATATTATTATTTGTAGTACAGGGGGCAAAACAATAATGGGAGACGTTTGAAGGCAACTAACGCTCAAACACATACGCATTATAATTGTCATGCAGATGATTTGTCCTACTTTCCTCCACTCCTCCAATGCTTCACCGTTTACTGACAAACAGCACGGAGTGCGACAACATAGCTGTCCCTCTAAGACGGTGAATTTGACCGAGAGGTACTTCCCCTATACCTTTACAAATAGCAGGACTCACTCTCACACAGCGTACGGATAAGACCCGGGTCTTGTCATGTGAACCCGGGTTCACATCCGTAAAAAAGAGACTAGTTTTATTAAAATAATAAAACAATGCGATCATTAGGGAGCTCTAATAATAAATTAAACTATGACAACGGTTCGTTAAGACGCAATGCCGATTCTAGCGCCGCTAGAGGGGGAGCAGGCCGGCCTACTTTGATAAGCTTAGCAATAAACGAGCTCAATAATCCTTATCTACGCTTCTGTATCGTTAACAGTATCGTGCGGGTACCGCCTCGCTAGTGTGCGGAGGGGAACCGTCTCCTCCTTTTGACCCCAAAAAAAATGCTATAGGGTACGCCCAAAGTCAACCCGGTACACATTTTCTCATTTGCGGAAAAAGAGGGGGCCTAACCCCCTTTCATCTCCCTGAACTTGAAGACACAAATGTCTTCGCTAGTCCGATGAACTGTAGAGAGAAATGCAATAGCCAACATTAGTAGGCCCTCCGAGAAAAAGTAGCTCTCTCTTTGTATCTTCACTAACGTATATATCCCCCTCAACTCCACTGTAACTCTTTCATATCCTAACTTATATTTCCTTCTCAAATTTCGTTGGCCTAGATTACGTCACGCCTTCACCAGCTCCCCAAGTCGAGCGTGCCTAAAAAATTTACATCAAACAATCATAAGTTTTAATATAATTCATGTACACTGCATAGTAGTAGGGCTGTTTCTGGGAGCTCTGTGGCTCATTGAAGATGTTATTAAACTTGAAAACAGGGCGGCACAAACAAAAGCACTGATTGTATAAATGTCGGCAACTGCTCTTCTTTCCTTAATACGTCTAATAAATTTATGATATTGTATGAAAGCTTTACCCGACCAGTTCTGCAGAACTGGTCGGGTAAAGCTTTTAGATACTCCACATCATATCGAACCTGTACTTGAAACTAGATTACGAAGCGGATACAACATGATCCATTACCGCGCACCGCTACACTAATAGAATAATGGACCGGCTAACTGGACGATAGTAGACACACAACTCAATTTAATCAAATTGACAAAGTTTTCATAATATCCTTATTAAGGCAACGCGAATTCACAGAATCATGGAGGAATTTTGTTTACAAATTAAACGCTTTCGTGGATTAATTGAAACGCGCTGGTTTTTATGTAGATCCAGATATATTTGTGTATAAGATTATTATCCGCAAAACTACAAACCACGAACAATAAGGCTCACACAATTTAATTAGTAGTTCAACGTATGCCTTTGATATAATTATAACAATTCACAATTATTGATGTCTTTAAGTTTACGCGTATGTTACTAATTACGATGAAACTACTTTTACGGACTTTATCCATTTTATTGAATTATTTAACTAGCCCGACGTTACGACGTACCGTAAGGACTTGTGTTACAAGGACTAGACAACGGGAATATATTTAATATTTCTATGTATTCTTTAAGATATCTTATAGAAATACATATAATATATATTTAGTACGGTTTGTGACCGGCCGGTGGCCTATTGGAGGGGAGGAGGAAAGGAGAGCAGCGAATCTGGATGACATTAATGTGGATGTCTATAGCCTGCTGTACTCGTTAAAAGGTATCGTCATTTTGCGTATAAGTATAAAGAAAATGTTTATTCTTTATGTACCCGGTAAGATATTTTTTGTTCGAAAAAGAGCAATTGGAGTTTTTTTACGACTACCGACCCTCCCCCTCCCAATGGGCCAAATAGATATATTTTATTATTATTTTTGCTCATAAACTCCCTAATAACCCCCCCCCCCTATCACTGATACGCAGCTGAGCCTGTGAATAACATGAGCTGGATTTCTACCTTTACAAGTTACACACTAAAACCTTCCTCGGGAGTCTCGGAAATCGCTTAATAATCCGTCTTGGTGACGTTTTAATAATTTTGAGGGACTTTGTTTTATAAATATGTATTTTGTATGCGATTTTCACAATGTTATTATGTGCATAATACATAAATAATTACGCATATATAAATGCAATACATATAAATATAATATCGAAAAAAATATTTAACATCGGCGTACCTCAACATAGTAAGCCTTATAGCGGTCAATGCCAACAGCCAGCTATATAAGAGCAATTTCCGACGAAAAACCAATTGACCTCATGAACGAAACCGCGTAACGGATAGGTCAGCTACAAAGCAACTAATCAACTACGTAATTAGCATGGAAATTGTTTGGATTTAAGCTACCTTAAATAAACTCGCATTTTGTTAGAATTCCTACAATATATATGACATTATCGTTCAGCGGCTAAGCCCGAATAAATAAAACGTCTATAACTTTGTTTCATTATGACACTGGTTATTTTCTTAGGTATCTCTTCAAACCTGGGAAGACGGAAGTTAGCAGTAGTAAACCGAACCATTGAAAATTATACGAAACAATAAAAAGTATGTGTGTCTACTTACGTACACGCGTTAGAAGTTACCAATAAGCGTAAGAATTTATTGGAGTACATGAGAAAAACTACAATGTTGATGTAGACCAAAGTAACTTTATGGTGTCAGTTTTTTGTGACATTCATAATTTTTCCCTAACACGCCAAAAGAAGCACAACTTCAAATATAATTGAAAGAAAAAACCCATCTGCTGAAAAAAATAAATGGAGCTAGTCGCTTTTACAGCATTTTAAATGTGTCCGGAATGTAGAAGCGACTAGTAACAAGACTTTTTTTGTTGTTTGTGTGTACGTACTTATTTTGTATGACAATGTCTATAATTTGTAAGTATGTAGGCACAATTTATAGTTTTTATTTGTGGATTTTTCCTTGTTGATACAATCAACAAATTGATTATTTATTCTATCAAATGAATTCTAAATTTATTGGATTATATCAAATAAATGTATATAATCAAAGAGTGCAAAAGTGTCTGTACTTTCAAAAAAAAATCAGGAACAAAATATATGAACTCTGGTATATACAAATTTGAAAGAAAAAATGTTTGTATGTATGCTAGTCTGTTTGTATGGGCTAATCTCTGGAGCTAAAGGACGGATTTACATGAAAGATTTTTGTTGTTAGGAAGAGTGGAACATCTGGAGTGGAACTTTCAGAGAACAGATCTCAATCCTTCTGTTTTATTGTAAGCTACTGGTTCTGGCCACCGTATTGGCTACGCTTTAATTTGGTCTCCGTAATGATCCACGTGAGTTCTCAGTGCCCGTCTAAATAATAAATATAATAATAATAAGTATACGCAAACGGCTCTTTTCCAAATCATATTAAGCATGATGAGTATATTAAGTTGATATAATATTCAAGTGTCTACAATATCTGATGCAGAACACTAAAGGCTCCAGCCTACCAGTAAGAAGCATCAGTTAACTATTTTCAATATCTACGCGGACGATGTTGCGGGCACCAGCTAGTTATAAATAAATGAATACATAGAAGTCAAAATTGTTATTAAGTCCTATAGAGTCATCAAGTTGTACAGTCCAATCTCTAAATAGTATCACAAAGTTATAGAGAAATATATACTCTGTGGTATTGAAACAGCTGTATATAATCCAGCGGCCCGGGACTTAATACTGTGTGATCTGGGCACATTGAATCGTAAGAGCGTAGTGCGGATTAAGTGTTCCGTACCACGAATATGTATTTAGTTGTACACACCTACTTACAATTATTATGTACGAGCGATCTAGCATGGGCAATACTTAAGTACAGTACACAGTACAGCTTAGTATAGAGGGCAAATAGGAAATTGGAGCTTTTTTACGATTAACAATACCCATGTACATATGCGGATGCGTTGCCCTCCTTTTCTCTTTCCGTGCAATGGGGCACCGGCCACTCGTAAACTGCACGAAACGCTACATAAAAGGTGTTACTTTACGGTGATATCATGTGAGCGAAAAGTTTCTCCCCGGTCGATATGGCCCGATTACGCTGCAGTGCAACATAACTCAACCACTTAATAAAGGTTTATGTACATTACTTTGTTGTCGGCCCTGGGTGCAGTCCGGTTGAGTGTGGGGCTGGCGGCATATTGTTGTGCCGAATACTTATGTAAAACATCGCAAGTGTCATCAGTGTCACGATTGGTGCGGTGCTTAGGACAACAGTTCTGGGGTTGCTCTAAGTATTCTGAGCACCTCGATGGCTAGTTCATCTCCCAACGGACCGGACCAAAGAAGCGATGTACTGTGCCATATACCGACCATCAGGTTAGTGACGCTGCAATGGGAGTGAAGTTCTCATCTTCATCACATGTCCCCTGTGAAAAAGTGCCTCCACCTCCTGCTCTTTAATTCCCTTTTCCTAAGTATGTCTTACACAAAGTCTGCAGCTCTACTTTTATTCAATTGTGTAAGGCTCGAAACATGATGGGGGACAATACATATAGCTCCTAAGACCTAGCCATCCGCACATACATACAGGCACAACAGTAGGGTGGTACGGACTACTTACTTTTCTCCGTAACATGAATATGCATTCGTCTCTGCTCACTTGGTCAATTATTATATAACTAGCTATTTCTCGCGATTTTTTCCATGTCAAATAAATACACAAAATCACATGCAAAAATTAGTATTTTCGCCAAAACTACGCTCATATATTGGAATAAATAGTTTTGGCGTAACTAAAATGATTGTCTATGAACAAAATACAACACCAAGAAGGAAAAAAACGGTAACCTAAATAATTTCTTTACTTACAATTCCGACATTTTCGACAATTTTGGTATTGAATCTGGATCTGGTCTGGAAATTTGAAAAACGCGCCTTGGATTGATAAAATCAATCTCTACGTATGTTGGTAGCGTGTGTGAATAAATGCTTAAAAAGCAATCATTATTGTAACAAAATTTCATTGCGAATGGCATTATGATAATGGCTTTTAACATCGAAGTGAAATACGAGGCCTAGTAACCAAAAATATATTGCGATAGATTTTTATGAATTCAATAAATTTAGGATTATATTGATTCATTCACAAAGAAATCGCAGTTATTTATGGTAGGGTACTAGCTAGTATGACTTGACTTGCCTGTTCTCTATTCGAATTTGGAATTCCCTCTAATAAATTTATAATCAGAATATCTACCTATATGTCGGAATTATTATAATGTTGTAAATTTAAAAACGTTGTGAACACTATTTAACTAAAATACCTTTGTAAATCAACGATAGAGCAATGATTCAGCCAAAATAATAAATCAGTGATGCAGCCAAAGATCTTAAAAATGTGTAACTACTGGCAAGCCGAGTCCTCTATTATATACGCATGTGTTTCTTCGAGCTTGGAGCTTTTATGAAACAGTAATGTATTCATTTATACTATTTTAAAACATAACCGCAAACACAAGAACATGTCTACATGATGTATCAGTGTTATACGTTCCGTCCTATGATTGTGTTGACGTTCACTCCGTATATGATATTGTTCGCCCAGAGCGGAACTCTTGGGGTGATATAGAGGCTTCCTGAATCCCAAACATATTGCCCTAGGGACAGTGATGATAGAGCGCTTTAACGCTCACTCTATACCTATATACGAGAATCGTTGCCAAGTGACCGGATAAAGCTGTATATAGTTATATTTTTGCATACGCGTCTGGCCAAATTTTACGTAAATAACAAAAAGTCCGGGTTTGAATAGTATTATTTTTATAGTATTAATACTTGCCAGAACGTAGACAATTTCAGACTTTTAACTGAATTAAGAAAGCAGGAGGCTTACAAATCGACTGGATCGTGGAATCGTTGGAAGTTCGTTCGTTGAACACTTCCATTGATACTATTCACTGTGTTCTCTCAAACTCTCAGCAGTTGATATTTAGTCTAATCAAAAATGAAAAAAAAAAGAATAAATTTTAATAACTTTCAGTGCGGTTTTATTTTCGATTTCGTCTTGATTTTTTTGTTCAACTTACTCAAACCACGTGATGATTTTTTTATGTTTATGAGCAATCTCATCTACAAGGGTGGAGGTGCAACATACACCTGCTCGACGGAATACGTTAGATGGCATGCGAAACTATTTAAACAATTAACTACTTATTACTAAGTAATCTATTTTCTCTCCAGCAGAGAGACGTATCTTCCTCTTTATGTAAGAGGTAGTGCCACGCTGCATAGGAGGAGGTAGTGCCATGCATGGTACATGACACTACATCGTTCTATGCAACGAAATTGGGCCGGAACGACCGGAGATGTACCTGTCGCTCACTTAATACCGCCGTAGAGTGTCGCGTTTCGTGTGGTTTGTGAGTAGCCGGTGGCCCACTGGAGGGGGGGGGGCAAGGAGGGCAACGCATTGGCATTGTAATTATGTAGATGATATTCATGGATGTTCATCTGTCCCCCTATTCTAATGATGATGCAATTTACCTGTACATGAATGTTCCTTACGTTATAAAAAAAAGAAACAGTAGTTCGACCTAAAATCTTAAATAAGTTCGTCCATCAGTTCAAAACCTTTCTCACAATATCTATTTTTTAATTATCATTCTAGAAAGATTTGATCATAACATAATTATGTAAATTCTAACAGAGATCCTACAAATGATTGACATAAACAAATTAAAAACATTTTCTCATATCTTTAGCATCATGAAATAGACGTTCGTCTTTTTACCAGACGTGCCGGCTAGGTATACTCGTTCTGTGATACCATTGCAGCTTAATTTAACAAATGACAACATCAGATGTAGTCATTTATATAATTATGTACCATATATTGCATTATTAAGTTAATAGTATGTAGATTTTATGTAATACTAGCGATACGCCCCAGCTTCTCCCGTGAATAAATGATGAATTATTTACTAAAACCTTCTTCGGGAATGGCTCTACCTATGGATAAAAATTTTGAGAAAATCGTTCATATACAGATAAAGTCCATCTCTGTCATGAAGAAACTCCCGAGGAAGGTTTTAGTGAGAAATTTATTCACGGACGAAATCAGGGCGGTTCGCTAGCGGATTCTAATATAGCAACTTTGTAGGAGGTAGTGCAATGCTACATTGTGGCAAAGTAACTCATTAAAGCTGACCTTTAATATAAACTGAAACACTTTACGTGCTTAATCGCGGTAATCTTTTGAACTACACGCAATTTGAGCAACACGCTTTCGTAGCTTCAGGATTTTGCCGAGGAGCTTTAAGGGGCATATTAATTATAATGAGACGGCGTTTTTGAGTGAAACAGCCATATAGTAGTAGTATTCACACGGTGCGTTAAGAGTTACAAGCTAACCGCTGGATGTAAGTAGCTTGTGATCGTGACCTGTGACGCTTTTTGGCCTCCCCCTCCTTTATATAGTATGGGGGTACAAACGATCACGGACCTTTTGATAACTACAAACCTACGAGCGAGAGGTACCTCTCAAATGCAGCGCAATCTCTTAAAAAATATGGCCTACGTCCAGCAGTCGTTGTCGTATGGTTGATGATGATAACGATAAAGGGTTAATGCCATTATTACGTTGCAGGTGAATCTAGAGAGTACAACCCTTGTAATGTCTACGCTTTCCCTTTTTGTGTACTTGGTAAAGTATATGCATGACCAATTAGAGTTTTTGGGCCAAACACCACGTCTACATTTCCTTTGACGATCTACGAATTATCTAACGACTTGCAATTGGCCCCGGCTTCACCCATGAATAATAGGGCTGCAACCTTAACAAACTCCACAATTAAACTTTCCTCAGGAATCCCTCTATGCTTAGATGAAACCCGCATTAAAATCCCTTATATATTAAGAAATTGATCACATACCGACGGACAAGTTTTGGAGAATTTTTAAAAAATAAGTTGATGTCTATATGTGCAAATTATCCAATAAACGCAATATTAGCTCATTCAATTTGACCGTATTCAACGTAGAGCGGCTCGAATAGTCGATAGCCAAGGTCTTTACAACCAGCTTGATACTCTCGCCATGCGTGGAGATGTCAGTTCACTGTATTCATCACAGTGCGTGTTCTGAGATGTGTTCTACCGTATTTATAACGGTGAGTGTTCTGAGGCATTTTTCTGTCTAAACCTGCAGAGTTTCATTACAGGAATTCGCGTCAAATTAAAAATTTCACCGACACCATCTCGATGTCACGAAGGCCTCTACCGAACTTTTTAAGCGCAATTTTTTCCCACAAACTACATGTTTATAGAATCATCTACCCCCTTCCGTCGTTGTCGAGGAAAAGAGCTAATTTAACTCTGAAAGTCCTGCAACGCACCTGCGACACAGCCACAGGAGTTCGACTTCAACAACGGTAGCAAGCAGACGTGTCTTTCGACTGTGCTCGCCCGCCTTTGTTTGTCCGACGCTATTGTCCGCACCGCGGTGCGTGACTAACCAATCTGAAGTGAAGAGAAGTTTTTTTGAAGTTTCGGTGCAGTTCACCGCCATCTGAACCGCCCGGCGACCGTGAGGACGCCGAAGTGTTCACGCGCAGACTGCATACACCAAGATAAGCAAGTGAAGAATCTACACTCCAGGGCAGGCCCTCGAGCCCTGCACGGGGACCATGTCCCCAATATCATCACCACCATCAAGCCCGAGGAGGCGAGGAAGCTGCAGCAGTTCCGTGGAGTCGTCGAGCGGCGACGAGATGGAGCTGGACAGCGCTTCGCAGTCCTCGACCACATCGGGAGCGGCAGTCGACGAGAGCGACTGCACAGCGGAGTCGGCGGAGGCGACGTCGCCGAACCCGCAGACACGTGAGGAGACAAGGGTCCCTCACAAGAGACAAGGGAGCAGGAGGTAAGTGTATCACCTACCTTATCGCCGCCCAAAAAAATG
>JAFELO010000163.1:1802-29234 GCA_017140195.1 Eumaeus atala
ACACACACACACACACACACACACACACCCACACACACACACACACACACACACATACACACACACACAATGTAGTCATAGACGCCCGACGCTCTACTCAACTACTATTATTTTACTTGTATTTTGCCAACGCAAACTGCTCATGCGAGAATTCTATTCGGAGGTCATGCATAATTGAAATTTAAAAAGATTTCCGCTGGGGAGCACCTCAGATCATGTTCATATCATTTATATTCACGTCCCCCAGACTGAAATCGTCCCTCTTTCTTTTCATGGATACAAAATAGGCCCATCGTGGATTAGTGATGGAAAGTTAGCAGTAGGCTTTAGGATCCTTGGGAATTTAGTTTCTTATTACTTTTCCATTCTTTTGGCCACGAACAGTTTTATTAATTAATTCCATTGCAATATCAGATCAATCAACAATGTGAAAATGACCACTGCTGGAATAGACCTCTTTCAATGAAACTCGCATCTATCCCGGACCGGCCGGCCACTGCACGGAGATCATCTTTCCACCTGGTGAACGGTCGACCAACACTTCGTTTTCCTAAACGCGGCCTCCACCCTCTGCGGTTACTGGCCCATCTGCCATCTGTTCTTCTGAGTGTGTGACCAGCCCATTTCCACTTCAGCGAGCTTATCGTCGCATGATATCGGATACCTTAGTTCTCTGCCGACTGATGTTTAAATAAAACTACAAATTAGCCATATGTGATAAAATACCGCCTGCCGTAGTGGAAGGTAGAGTTGGGATGACCACTTAAATGTATGACGTTTCCCAGCAGTGGGCCAAATAAAATGATTTAATGTAACAATGTTTAGGTAACGTTTAAACGCCCACCAAAATTAATTTTACATTTTATAAACACACTCCAACGTACATATTCTGGTGCATTCACGTCGCACTGCGCCTACTAGGCTATCAGAAATGAACAGAAATATCTTGAATCGTGAATGCACTTCAATAAAATAGGATAAGGTAGCCGTATGCTTGTTTGTCCTGTACTTGTGTCTGATACACACACAAGTGCCATTACGTATTTTAGTCGTACGTTGAATTTACGTTTCATATTTATTAGATATATTTCTACGTTTATATGATATATTTAAGTACACAAAAGAGGGATAGAACATAGTGTTTTTTTTTTTTTGGGCGTCCATGATATCTGGTATGGCTAAATTATTTAATCTGCAGCCGTTAGCTTACATTTTTGTTATGTATTGTATTGCTACCCATAAAGAATATTTGATATAAGTTTCTCTGACTACGTGATTATAAGAAATGTTTGAAATAGTGTTGTCTTTTTTTTCGCACTCTTTGAAAAATTATTTAATCATCACAAAAAAAAATTATCTAATGTCGTATAAATATTTTGTTACGCTTTTATTTCTTTTTAATCGACTTCGAATTCGGCAAATTATTTCGTCTGTATTTTTTTATGTTTGATTCCTTAGAACTCCTAACTGGGTGAACCAATTGAGATGGTTCTTTTTTTATTTGAAGGATCCTAGGGAAATGGAAAATCTCCAATTGTGCCCTACATGAGTCATTTCACGTGATGATGTTGTGTAAATTGGTAACACCTGCTCCATGCGTGAAAAATAATGACGTCATAGTAACGTTCCGTTTTAGTAATGTGCCGAATAGGTGGTGCATATGCTATAGTAAGAAATCGTCTCTTTCGCACCATCTGCCGATGTGTTCACTGATAAATTAGAGAACCTTCAGCACGTAAAATTTTAGTCTGTACGCCGACATGCAAGTAGGTTTTGTCAAATACTTTTTTAATATATCAGACATTCTCAATATATCAGACATTGAGCTGATCCTGGAATGTAGGTACAGGCTGTACCTACATTCCATGATTCCATTCCATTTCCTATCAAAATGAGACGAGAATCGACAATTTCAAACCGATTTTTTTTTATTCGTAAGATTAGACTCTTGAAATGATTTCGTTGATCGTCATATGGTCTGATGATAAAATGAGGAATCAAGGGCAACCATCAAATTTCATAAACTCGTACGAGATTTTTTATAAGCTTTCTTAAGTGTATCGGATATTTGACATTTGGGTTATATTTCCTATTTTATGGAACTGAGCTCATAATGTAAGGTACTACAGATACTCTTAAAAATAGACGTTAGGAAAAAAATATTTTTATTAAGATAATTTTTTCACTGAATAGGATACCTACACATCTAGAGTAGGTAACCCCTTTCGTCAAGTCTTAATCTGATGAGGGAATTCTTCAGGAAACTAAAAGGCAACCCTCAATTTTTATATGCCCACGCGTTTATCTTCTACATTGTTCATCTTCAGATATATGCATTAGGTTGTCAGCGTCGTAAATCAGTGACATGATGGTGAGAGGTACAAAATCTTACCATTTAGAAGTTTGATGAGATTTTCCAAATGTGAATCGATTTTGGAAATTCTTTGTCTATTCATTGTAACAACTTATACGTTCCGTTAACACCAATAAAGATCTGTGCCCTATTCATCAAACGTTACAAGTATTATTTTACAAGTGATTGTCGTGTAGACTTGTAATTTTTTAATCAAATGTGTTTATCAACTTGCACTTGTAAATTACAAACAGTTAGTTACAATTTAATTTATCCTAAACAAAAACTCAAATACAAGTGTAAAATGCATTCTTATTTTTAAATTATCACTAGCAGTACTTTTGATGAACATTTTTCCCTACAAATTCACGAATTTACAAGAAAAGTGCTTGTGAATTGTGGCTTACGTTGGGTAAAGTGTGCTTTATAAAGTTATTTCATTAACGTAATTTACAAGTACTCGTAAAAAATTAATTAACAAGTGGCTTGAGAGCTTGTAAACTTGTAGTTTTGATGAATAAGGGCAACACTTTAATTTTATAGTAACATAAGTTTTTTTTTACTAGCTATTAGATAGAATTATCATTTTATGTCGTTGATGGTAGGAAGTATTAAATCTTTCTTGATTAGGGGTCTTGTGCCTAATTTATATAATTATCTGAATTCTTGTCTAGGGTTCCGTGCTCCGCCTGTTTGTTGAGGATGGGGATAGTATTTTTCCAAATGACATTGATAAATATTTAGAAAACTGATTATTTCTTTTTTCTATTGCAGAGGCGGTGTTTAGGCGTCGATTTTTTTCTTTAAGGATACACTATTTAATTTTTTATTTTATGTGTGCGTTTTTTTACACGCGTCACATGCGTAAACAGTAGTTTAAATAATAACATTATTTTTAGTGATTTAAAACAATTTAAATCTATGGACTATTTATTTATTGTTACGACCTGGGGAGGAGGGCCTGATAAATCAACAACTTACGGAACATTTTCAATCGGGGTCATCCGATGAACTATATGTACCAGGACATGATAACATTGAAGAAGCTGTCATTTAATGACCGCGCAGTATTGATTGTTTGCCTTCTCTCTCAGATGCGATTGAGGCCGACGACGATTTTGTGCTAGAATTAAAATCGATTAACTCAAATCTGAAGTGTGATTACAACATTTACAAAGCAGTTGTATTCCAAATTACTCACCTAGCTTCTGCCAACAGGCAACAACTACTAATTCATAATCCTCGTTTCTAAGTATACTTTACTTCGGTATTTTACCAAGCGAAGTGTCACATTGCTTTCTATGAGTAATTCAACAAACAATAAAAACTAATCTGATCAATCTATTAAAGTACGCCGTTATATGTTACTAAAAGAATTAACTTTTTGTAGGTGTCAGACGGAATCTTCCTCGTTGATTACTTAGAACCTAAATATAGTCAGCAAGATAACCCTCGCCCAACATAATGATGGCGTCCAGTGATGACTAACTGTCTTGTAGTCTACCGTGGGGTTTGTAGGACGCGGGTGGCCCATTGGATGTGGTATTCCCTACATGGAAACATATTTGCATTACCGTTATGTTAATTTTACGCTTTATTCGTCGATAAACGTCTCCATGAGCAAGTATCAATATAATCATAACTCCATGCACACTTTGTTTACGATGAAAATAAAAGAAAACCATTACTGACAGTTTTGACAATCGTTAAGTAATGCGAAACAAACAATTTACTTTTATAACTATTTAGTAGATTAATCTTAACGTTGTCTGTCGCAATCTGAGCAATATTAGTTGCCTTTTGAATATATCAAGTGTTTGGTGACGAATTGTTAAGGAAAATGACAGTATCGCCAAAGAAGACACATACAAAGACAACTGCTAGTAGAGGCGTGGAGGCGAGGGCGGATAAAGAGAGCCGATATCCAGAAAGGAAGAATCCAGAAGGTAAGAAAAGAATATCCTTGAGACTGTTAAAGTACTTATAAGAAAAATGAGCATCTGACGCCATCTATGTAAAATAATATGTTTATGTACACACTAATATTAAGATAAGTTTTTTATAGCATAAGGGACAAACGAGCAAACGGAACCTTTAGAAGACTATCGAAGCTCATGGATATTCGCATGCGTTGCCCTCCTATCATCGCCCCCACTGGGCCACCGACTATTCACAAACCGCAAGAAACGCGCTAGCGACG
The DNA here is from genome assembly GCA_017140195.1 of Eumaeus atala. NCBI lineage: Eukaryota > Metazoa > Arthropoda > Insecta > Lepidoptera > Lycaenidae > Eumaeus > Eumaeus atala. The sequence goes on from JAFELO010000163.1 coordinate 6,356, forward strand.
CTGTCACTTGACACCAGTATCAAGTGAGCGAGAGGTACTTCCCCGGTCGTGGCGGCCGAATTCCGTTGCATAGGAGAGTGTAGTGTTATGCACCATTCGTGGCTCTACCTCCTCCTATGCAGCATGGCACTACCTCTCCCATCGGCTATTCTCTAATCGATCTTCAACTTTAAAAAAAAAAGGTATAATGTAGTCTGTCGTCCTTTCATTTAACAGAGACATATCGTTGCATTGATAAATTATAATAATAGTATCGTCCTTAGCCGAATTACGCCTACAGTGGCCGGCTCTATTCAGAAGACCATCATGCACGGACGCAAGTAGTCATCATTCTCTCATTTTTCTGCTCCAATGACGCTGTTTGACAGTTTGACACGACCGGAGAGAAATCAGAGGGCTCGACGTAAACTCAGATGTACGGGTGTGTAACATCGCCAACTTCCTATCCCCGGACTGTAATTAAAAATTGATAAATCCTAATAACACTTTTCTAAGTCTGTCCCGGGGATTCGGACCCGGGCCCTCGCGGCTGTAGCTGATTTCCTTTTTTCACACCACATAATAAACAAGAATTGTGAGCCATATGACGACTATCGACGCCAATTGTGATGCGCATGCGTTGCCCTCCTTACCTCCACGTTTCTAATAGAGCACCGCCCAGCTCACAAACCGCACGAAACGCGACAGCATATAAAATATAGTACATGATCTATATGAGGTTGAACAGCTAAAAAGAAATGACGAGGTGGCGAGCTCTATGTTACACACCAAGGCTGTCGCACTCCCTATAGCGTGCGTATACTTATCTGATGACTTACACGATAAGACAAAGTCTGAGACGCTGAGACTCACATGTCTGCCTGTCATCTCCGGTTTCATTGTCATCTTTATTGATGCATAGATGAAAATCAAAATAACTGCTTTTCACAGCAGGTCACAGGGGTTCTTAGGTGATGATGGGGTGTACATTTTATTGTCACTGATTATGTTTGATAGAATTGCACCAACATGGACAGATGGTCGGCACGGAGGGAGACGGACAGTCGGCCGGCCTGCTCTCCGCTTCCTATGTGCAGGTATCTGCTGCCTCTCATATACACCTCAGCCCCACCCGCACTCATACTTACACTAAATAGCACACACACATGTACTTAGTATTCATGTTTCACACCAGAAGCATATCATGGTTAAACTAGGTATTACAAGCGACTCTCGAGCAATATTTGTGGTATGTGGGAAACAGATCAAAACATGTAACACCATTATATGCAGTAAATAAAGTTCCAACGTACCTATGTACCGAGTAGATCGTAATCAATGTTCGGGCCAAATGTCATATCCATGAAATGATCTCTTCCTCCTAGCTTAATTAACTTTTCTTGATTAAGTAGCAAACATCCTAACATACATCCAAATCTTTGAATTTGTAATACCGGTAGGATTCTTGCAAAATAGCAAGAGGTAATGCCATGCTGTATTGCACCCGAATTAGGCCTGCACGACCGGGTAAGTCTCGCTCACATGAAACTGTCGTAAAGTGACAATTACGCTGTCGCGCCTCGTGGTGTTTGTAGTAGCCGGTGCCCCATTCAGGAAGGAGCGGGCTGAAGTGGGGCAACGCATCATAGAATTATGTTAATGCTCGTTACCAAAGGGTTCTGACTGCTCTGTTGTACTCCTTTACTATAAAGATGCAGTAAGTATTAGAACTACAAAAGGAATACATACTATTACATTTGTACCCGTCTGTTGACAGGTTCTGGTACAAAAACACCAGAGGCCGTCTGTACGTCTGCCTTCAGCCTCCAGTCCAAACCATCCAGGTGCAGAAGACCACACTAGGCCAGAACAAGCTCGGCCACTTGTGTACCAATGTCAAGTAAGCGAAAAAATCATAAAACCTTTGGTTAATTAGCACTGCCCCCCTCCCGGATATCAGGAATGCGGATATACGAGGCCGGTCGTGAGGTGCCGAGTTAGATTGCCGGATCGAAACACAAATAAATTACTAATTGGGATTTTACAATTTCTAATTTATACTGGCGTTATTTAGAAAACTGAAGACTTCCTTTGGTTCTTTCTTTGAACGCGCTAATCTTGGGAAATACTGGCCTGAATTGAGAAATTCTTTGTATTGAATAGTCCCTTTACCGTGGAAGGCTTTAGGTTATATACCCTAACGCTATGATTAATAGGACAGGAGAAACCGCAGGTTAATGCTTGTAATATATATAAGTTTCCTCAGAGAGAGTGTTAAGCTGTCCGTCCTACCGTCTGCCACTGATTTCTCTCCAGTCGTGTCGGACTCCCATTCCATTGGAAAAGGAGAATGAGAGTATAGAGAGTGCACTTGTGTCTGTCGTCTAAATATATGAGCGCCGAATTAGCCTCTGCGCAGTCTTTTGTGATGTGCCCCGATACGGTCCCCTAAGAGACACACACAACAACATCTCCATCAACTTCAATTCATTCAACCGGACAGGGGACAACGGACATCCAACAAATGAGGTCATCGTCTTGTAGGAAAACACGCGTCATATTCCTGCTCTTTAGCTATCTCTTCCTGTAAGAGCGGTACCAAGATCAGCCCCTCGTAGTGGTATAGTGAAGGTGTGGCGACTGTATCTAGCACTGAGCCCTACCGTCATGAGTCTCCCACGTTTAATAATTTATAAATTGTGGGGTCCTTAGTGCGGAGTGGGGCGAATGTCGCGCGGAGAACCTTCAGCAGCAGTGTTCATCTCATGTCCCACGCTCGCCGCTTTGCGACATCAAACGTAAGTCTCGACATTATTAAGCTTGCTGGTGTCAGGCGAACAAACGAATGGTAGGAACCATCTGATGATTGCCGGCGCTTATCCACATATTTACGCGGTCATGTTTCTTTGCCCTCATTGACCCTATCTTACCAACGGGCAATGGGAAACAAACCGCACGAAATAACGCAGCTCAGTCATCACTTGTATATCGTAAAGAGGCTTCCCAGTAAAGCCAGTCCTGCTAGGCTGCACAGCAGTGCATCCATGACCTTGGTGCATAAATATGATAATCCCATACGCCTGATATGTATTGAATAAATTACAGATATAATATAGCCGGCGAACTGGAGGCGGAGACTGTCACCGGAGACGCAGGTGTGCCAGTTCCGAGGCTCTCTGACTGCAAAGTAATTGGATCTGACAAACCTAACAAGGCTCGTAAACCTATATAAATAACAGCGCTTCCTAAAATTTCCTCAGAAAATTTATATATACTTTTAATTCAACAGAAAAAGAACAAGCCATTCTGGACCAAACTGAGCGGAAGCGACGAAGTATTTGACGGTACGATATATTATATTTCATTGCGTATAAACATTAGAATCCTTTCGTTCGTTAGAGAAAAGCCCTTTTAACTAATAGGTCAATATTATATTAGGTCCGGATCGTATCGAAGTATACCACGGGGAGCACGACTGCGGTCTGCTATGCTCACGGACTCCTCGCGAGACTTACGTGGAGCGGAAAGCACGTGCGTTTGGGCGTCACGCCGGCGCGCTGTGTGACGAGCTACTGGCAATGCCGCGTCTGCTACTGCAGATTCCCATCTCGATACTTCTCCGCTTCCAAAGGTAGATTCCAAACAATCCGAGCGTACTTAGTACCCAGGACGAACAGCCAGTGGCGTGGTATAGACTAACCATTTTTCGATACACTCCCAGCACCTAACTCACTGGTATACTCGTGATAGCGCTTGGTCAGTTGGATAGCTTGGTGTAGCGGTAGATCTGAGATGTGTGAAGAAGATCGGCCGTTTCGGAGTTTATGGGAAAAGGATCTCTGGCTGATGGTGATTATGAAAGACGCTCCTTTTCTCATGACAAAGATGAGATGGGTGATTGGAATGGGCCCAAACGGTGGTAATACTATACCACGATAAACCATCTTCTGGATCTTTAGACGCTACTATATTTATTTATTGCAAAACAGAGGCGATTCTAGGGGGCTGTGTCAAGCCGCACCCCCTTTTCTTACTCAGGGTAAATCTTCGAAACCAGGTTGTGCAACCAGGTTGTGCGATTTTTACCCACTAAAACCCATGCGGTGACTGGCCTCGGTACCAGGCCTCGAAGACCGGCAGAATAGTTTCCACGACGCGTTTGTGCGCGTAGCGCTCTTCACGAAGGCGAGCATGCCACGTTGCGATCGCTATGCTTCGTTCTTGGCGTTTCGCTGCGGAAGTGAGCACTCCCTCGTGACTCTCATCCGTGACGCGGGTTCGCATGTGTGGATGTACCATACCATGCGTGTAAATATCTGCTAAAATATCTAAAGGAGGAAAACGGGCTAGGATCGTCGCTGCCTCAAAAGATACTGTATGTTACCCTCGTGCGATGCGGATAGCTACCCTCCGCTGCAAGCTGTAGAGTTTGGCTTTGCAGCGGCGGATACCCGAAAGCCTAAGGGACCACACAGGAGCGCCGTAAAGTGCAATGGAACGCACAACTCCTGCATAGAGGCAACGGACTTCCAAGCCGCACCCTCTAGCTAGTACGAATTCTCCTGTGACAATTCCTCCGGAACTCCCTGTTGAAGAACCCCAACCCCTTGCAACTTCACGGAAGGTTTCAGCCGACTTGGGGTGAGACGATCCCAGGTCTATTAACAATAGGATCCCGGTTAACTGGTCAGCACAGAGACTTTATCCTAGTCGGTCCTATGACGATCCCCACGCTGGGACTGTACAATGAGACGGGCACCTAACTACAGACGGTAGTCCGAATTAGGAATCATTTAGGAGACGATAAGTGACTACATTAGGTATTGATCAACTGTATATTTTAGTTGCGTGCTAGTCACGGTCCGCGGCGCAGTGACTGGCGCTGTGCAAACAACATCTGACCAAGTGTTGAAGCCGGCGCTCGCTCTGCTAACCGACGCAGTGCTTCGCCCGCCGCTGTTATGTGCTGCGCGTGTTGCTGCAGCGCTGCGATACGCAGTGCGCCCGCTATGGCTGGCCTTGGGAGATGCTATCGAGCCACTGTCACAACTACTTGCTCAGATACGACTGGTGACCGTCGAGTACAGGTGTCCCTGCGAGAACAAGTGTTCTTGTGAACATGCGGTATGACATAAACAACTGGTTCTTAGGTGCTCCTGAGAATGAACTGTGTGAACACAGATGCGGCTGATGAAAGTGTACATACTCTCGCTCTCAGAAGAGCTACGCTAGTGACACACACATGCGCATGTTGGTATGTGAACACAAGCGCCCCCATGATTACAGGGTATGTACACAGGTGTTCCTGTGATCACAAAGCATGTACACTTTGCCTATTAACATTATGTAAATAAACTAACTATTAATTTACTCGCACCTATGTTTTTTATTTAATATTTTGATAACCTTGTACCTACATCAATTGGTTTCTGTTAATTTTTAAGTTATACATAAGATTATTTTAACATAACCAGCAGTCGAGCCTATACCACACAGATTCGTACAACGATGACACAAGAATTTAAGGGAATTTGTATGGTTGTTTTCTGAGGGTACGTATTTATACGTACGGTGCGGTCAACGCATCGGCATAGTATTTATGTGGATGTAGACGGGCTTCGGTAGTTTTTATACAGCATATGAGCATTCAATCCTACGAAATTTGACGCAGAAATGACGATCTGCATTAATACACAGGTTAGGCTTAATGTATATATGCTTCCCTCATCCCTTGGGACAGAGTATACGCACCATGCTGACTTAAATCGTATAACAACCTATAATGTTATATCATCATTAGTTTGGGTCTGCCTTTCGCAGTATGCATATAATCATTTTATTAATACGTGAAGCAAAAGTTTTGGATCCATTTCTGCGTAAATTGCGAGGACAGAGGAGTATGAAATTTGACACCCTCGTCTGTGCAGAGGCGACGTGCGGAAGGATAATATTCTTATATGACATTCATTAGATTTTATAATTTTAATTAACTAAAACGTTATCCTCACTGATGTAGATTTTCAGATTTATAAGTGAATCATCATTATCAGCCCTTACCGGTCCACTGGTGGACATGAGCCTCTCTCAATGAACGCCAAGACGGCCGATCTCCTGCTACTCGCGTCCATCCCGGACAAATATAATACTGACATCATATTTGATCGCCTCAGCCGTGTAACAGTGCGGGTGTCGCCCGTTAAGACCATTACCCGCGTGGGGTACTGGGTTCGATCCCCAGGTCAGGCAACTGTTATTAAATATTTCTCAGATTATTCTGAGCACGCATTACATCGTCCGGGATGGGAATGTGCCCAAAGTGGCCATAGGCTTGCCACCTATGACATAATGGGCCCCAGTACTCTGTCTAATCGTGGGTGTTCTAGTATATCTACTTACGAGTTGTGGCTGTACTAGCACACCTCTGCCTACCTCTTCCGGGATAACAGGCGTAAAAGTACTTTTACTTTACTTTTCTATCATATTCAAATGAATGTCTGAATGTATTCACATTTACATATAGATGTTTTTGTGACGTAAACCGCTTATAGCGATTCGATTCGGTTTGGTTCTATAGCCAATAAGGTATATTTTAGCTTGTCATCTAATTCTAAACGAATTCACGGATGAAACCATGGCCCACGGCTAGTATTCGTTCATATCCTACTAGCGATCCGCCCCGGTTCCATCCGTGAATATCCAGGGCTGATTGTCCCATAAGAAACTATACACTAAAACCTTCCTAGGAAATCGCCCTATCCATTGGTGAAAACCGCATGAAGATCCGTTCAGTAGATTTTGAGAAAATCGATCACAAACAGACATACAGCTTCTAGGGGCTTTTTTGGACAATAAAAATAAATTCCGTTCAATCGCCCATAAAGTGTACTTCAACTTTTCATGTATTTACATAATACCGCCGTAAATTGACATTTCACTGTCGCGTATCGTGCGGTTTGTGAGTAGCCAGTGGCCAATTGGGAGGGGGGAAGGCGGACAACGCATCGGCATATTCAATTATGTAGATGTTCATGGGCCTCGGTAGTAGTAAAAAGGCTACGATTGCTCGTTTGCCCTCCTGTTCTATAAAAAAAATCTTATGCCGCAAATAGAGTATTCTAGGAAATAGAGTATATTATTATATTATCTTAATTAAATGAATCACCTGAGAAGATCAGTACAAGCTAGGTCGCACTTACATTTCCAGGAAAGCGTGTTCTGACTTTAAACTCGATGAAACGACAAAAAAATAACTTCCTTGAATATTCAGAGTTCCACTACTAAACTACGTCATAGCATATCAAATCGAATCCCAAAAATCGGCGAGCGCGCAGGCTGCATCATAGAACTACCGATTTATTTCGCGTTTTGCATTTCTGCGGTGGCACGTCACATTCTAAAATAAACAAATTACTTGTTCAAGAAACGTTTCAGGATAATTATGATTAGCCTTTAATTCATAATTAAGTTCTTATTGGATCTGCGCCCAAAAGCACCCGACCTGTTCGTCTGTTGCAAAGCTTCATATAATATCACAAAAGGTGTAGCAGGAATTTTACTAAAAATAAGAGTTTTACTAAAAAACATACTACAACAAAAATAATAAAATTTAAAACTAGAAACTTTCAATGCATGTGTATTACTTTGGCTGCCGCATCAAGAAATATTTAAAAAAAAAAATTAAACAATTACAAACATACACTTATAAATTCGAAGCCTACGAAAGGAGCGAGTCAAGTGTGACAGCCCTGGCCAGATTTCCGTTGTCAGCAATCTTACTTAATATAATTAATACGTATATAATGAAATACCATCAGCTGTCCTAGTTAATCTGTAGTCGCAGCATTTTAGAATAATATAAATAATGTATGTTTCTAACATAAGATCATTATCACTTTTGTAACAAAATAAACTCAACTTGTCATGCTAATTGTACATAGAAGTAGAGCTATGTGCCAATGAAGGGTTCCATCCTCAGCGCGAGTGTGTAACTCGCACCGGGCCGTTATTTAACGTATATTTCAGATTATCAGCATTACTAAGAGTTAGTACCGTGCTGCCTTGCGTTACGTGACAGATACGCTATCGCGATTTGTGCGGTGTGTGGGTACCTGGTGACTGATTGGAGGGGAGGAGGAAATAATGCATCTGCATTACAACAATACTACCGATGTTTATGGACATCGATAGTCACCAATAGGCTACGATCTCTCGTTTACCCCCTATTCTATACACTCTCTTGTTGCCCTAATCGTTAATTCCAATGCAGTTTACTACCGTGAAATGTATGAACATCTGAATCGACATTAAATCGCATCGCAAAAAATCGCATCGCATATCAATTTAGGATTTTTCATGTTCAGACAACCTTCGCATATCATCAAAAATGAAAGAAGTGGAATCACTTATCTACTTTATTAAATCATCAACATTGAGTCTTGTTTCTAGTTTCAAATGGCATATGCCGCCGGAACCACCACCAATTTGCATAGTCTTAAATCATTTTCACATCAGCACATCGAGTAGCTTAGCACCAAATATAGATGCAACTTTACATCAATAAAAAAACTAAAGATATTACATTGAGCGAACAGGTTCGATCTAGGCTTCGTTTGTCTGTAATACTTTTGGGTCGATTCCGCAAAGCGATAACTTACTGTGCAATTTTACTCTCGGAATTCTGTAGCATTAAATTAAGCCCGTTTCGCCGCCGTGCGTCATACACGAGTGAAACGCATTAGAAGTCGCGCGGTTACCGCCGTGCGGACAAACCTTAGTTGTAAGCTTCATGGATAATAAACCTCGTGTGTAATTTGGCGTATGCGTGCGCTTTGCGTGGTAGTCCGGTGCAGACACGCTACTCCATCACATCGCCGTATCTGTTCGTGGGACCAGGCGAGGGCTTCGGTTGGGACGGTCGCACCACCGGCATCTGACTCGGGTCCATCCTGAAGTTCAAAAATCATTTTTTTAATTAAAAATGCTAAATAGGATTTGATAAATCTCTTTTTGAGCGTCGCTAATATACTATATATGCTGTGTTGAAATGTTATCGGATGAATATTGAACACATTCGAAATAAAGGCAAAATCATTTCTCAAGCGTAGATAATAACAACGACAACACATCTTCACGCCAGCTCCTAGCTAATTGGGCAGGCAGAGAGAACGGTGAGCCACACATAACGATCCTTACATACCGGCCTTGCCCCCTTCTCATTCATTACTCTAGGCCGCCTATACAAACCCGCCGGCTGCAAAGAATCTTGATATCACCTTCCGACAATTGACGATCAATTTGATCATGGTATGTTAGTATTAGTCTCACCTCGGCACCTACATCCTTCCATATTACCATTGCATATCTGCCTTGTCAACCTTTCACCTGCCATTGTTTCTACACGCTCGAACCAGTGGGACCTTTCACATTTTTACACCCACACTTTCTTTCATGCCTCAAGCTCTCTCTCACATCATTATTGCGAACACACCCTCACGTCACATATTTTTCGCAACGACCTCGTCTCGACCGTGTTTATTCTACTTTCTACATTTTTAAGGGTGCAGATTTCCATCAATAAAATCGAATTTAACGAAGGGTTCATTTTTGGGGGTCGAACCCCAAGGGGCTACTAGTACTGTATATAACCTGCAATGTTTTTGGCATTATTTTATATATTATGTAAGTGTTCCTGTCAAGAGCGTTGAATCTAAAAGGGGCCGACACAATCAGAATATCTCTCAATAATACAATACCGACGTCAAGTGTGTGTATCAATGTATATGCTGCCACGTTTCGTACGGTTTGTTAATTTCCGGTGGCCCATTGGTGAGCCTTTTCCTCTCAAAATTTACTAAAAAAAGACAATACAAACCTGTAAGGGTCTCTTCTCACTTCGGCATATTCGCCGCGATTCTTCTTCCGCAGTTCCTCATAGGACATAAACGGTGCTGGCGGTGTCACATCGCTCGGCTCCTGGGACCCTGTCACATTACATTCAGTTGCTGAGCGATATAATACAAAATTGGTCAAGTGTGTGTCGGATCGAACTGTCAGTTCCGTACCTCCGGTAGGAGCATACGTATTGACAAACTTAAGTTTGCAGATGTATGCACTCATTTTGTGTGAAATGAACTACAAATATAAGCCTGTTAGGGTTTTTGATATATATATATAACTTTATATTTTCTCTGTATCTGATTTCATGATTCACGCCACGGGGCAGTATCCTTTAGGTTCTCTAGACAGACTGACGGACAAAGTGACCCTATAAGGGTCCCAGTTGACCTTCTAAGGCACGGAATCCTAAAACCAGATAGGTCTACCGTACGTCGCGCTTAATACTCGCGTGGTATCCCTTAAACTGCATAACTTGTATGTAGTTGTGAGGATGTTGTGTCTACTAAATTTCCCACTTATGATTGTGGGGATAAGAAATATTCTCTTTTTTTATGAATCCCCGTGTTTCCGTTAGAACAGTACCATCAATGTCATACCATCAATGTCAGGTTTGTAGGAATCATCGCCGAAGGGCGGACGTTCTGTGTCCAGGTCCAAGGCACTACCGGGCCCCGCATCCGAGTAGATATCTTCGGATGTGATGCCGAGCGTTGATTTGTGAGGGAATTTCGATTGAGAAGACCTACAACACAAGTCTGTTTTAACACTTACAGGTACTTTTAAGTACTGGTCTACTGCTTTGCAATATTCGTAGCTGCCTCCTTAGTCTATTAATTATGATCAGCCACAGTTTCGTAGATGTGGTGCATATGTGTGAGACCTCGTGGTCCTCGGTTTGGAACGGATTTTTCCCCATTTCTATATGACTTCTTCGTAACCAAGCTTCGACGACTGACGACTCCGATCCAAACAAAACAAATCAATCGCAAGATTTGAAGAATGGGATTCCATTCTTCCTTCCCTTTCGCATCCTTCCATTGGCATCAAGAATTTTCTTTTTTTGCAGAAGTGTTGCTCTCCTGCCTTCCTTTCAATGGCCCACTGGCTTCGCACAAACCACACGAAACGCAAATATACGGCGGCATATGTGAGCGAGAGGTACATCCCGGTCGTGCCGCAATATTTCGCTGCAATGCAACATTTGCACTATCTGTGACTAAAAGCAATTGGAGCTTTTAGGTTTATGGGGTTTATGGGGAATAGTAGTCACTATTACCCATAAACATCCATAATGTCCTTGTGTACTACCCTACTCCCTTCCTGGCCTCCAAATTCCAGTGATGCGCCGGAAACTATCACAGAGCGCACGAAATTGTCACTGCAGATGTTAAGTGAGCGAGAAGTGCCGGGTAGGTACATTCCGGTTCATCTCTGCCCATCTGCGTGAAAACTTGGGGCGAGCTGTTCCCCTATCGTCTCCCTAAACCTGAAGACACAAAAGTCTTCGCTAGTCCGGAAAACTGTTCGAAGAACTGTTGAGGCGGAAGCAAAAATAAGAAACCAGGTAGGCAACCCGGACGTCCTGAACGCATTCGGCTGTAATTTTTTTGTATAGAATACCCACGCCCATGAACATCCACACAACTACTGTGCCGATGCGTTGTCTTCCCCCCCCCCCCAACGGGCTACCAACTACTCACAAACCGCACGAAAGGCGACACTGAAGATGTCACTTTATGGCGGTATCATGTGAACGAGAGGTACCTCCCCGGCCGTACCGGCCTAATTCCGCTGCAATGCAGCATGGCACTACCTCTAGCAATGCACCTGGTTGTATTTCACCCCCTTACCATAAACACGGTTAATAATAAAATTACGTACATAGGCTTGCCATCCCGCTTGTCGCGCAGTAGCTGTCCTATGTAGCTGTTAGGTAAAGCCATTAGTTTCTCTGCGCACGCTTGCTGATAGGAGAGCTTCCCTATGAAATATCCAACTACCACCGCTAGGGAGACCTTCGGAAAGGCACCAAATCGAGCGTTTGGTTTGAGGTAGCCTGAAAATAACACCAACTAACTTCAGTAAAAGTAACATTACACAGTACCTACAGTAGAAATAATTTGTAATTTATATATCTTTGTATGTTATGGTCGTGTAAAATACCTGTGCCTACTATCAAGTAGTGCAATCAAATATGTAACTTGAAATAAAATAAATTTAGTCGTTTTTGAGTGAACGAAATGTCAAACATACATACAAACTTTTGCAGATAAAATATTAATATTATCCTATTAACGAAATGTCGAACATACATACAAACTTTTGCATAATTAGTAAGACAACGAGCTTGTTTATTAAGTATAAGCAAGTAATGTGTACAAATTCAGTAAACCAAAGCACTTTACCAACTTCAAAAATATATAGTCATCTTATGTTAAATTATTAGAAACTAATACTAAAACTAGTAGAGTGAAAATGCTCCACTGTTTCACTCTAGGGAACTCCAGTCCTATTGGTCATGGCATCATGGTATATCCACTAGCAATCCGTCCCAACTTTGCGCAACGAATATCATTGTTCTGATGCTGCCGTACCAAATTATACACTAAAACCTTATGTGGGATCACTTTATTTATTAGGGGAAACCTACTGCAAATCTTTCATTTTGAAGCGAATAGAAATTCATTTTGAAGAAAAGAGCTATCATATACAGTCATCAGTCATGCCATAAGATAGCTTTTAGGGACATTGCTTTATAAGATTCACGAATTCAAATATTTGTTTGATAATACAAAGGATTTAATAAATACAATTTTTTATCATGGATTCTTTGATTAGAAGACAAATTATAGATTATAATCCATTCCATAAAATACAATCCATTTCTAATTTTTTTTTTTTTTTTTGTATTGTTGTATAATGGTTTTAGTAGCCATCACAGGGGCTTGCTTTTTATGACTACTGAGACCTATAAATATACACATAATTATGGTTATGCAGACATATTGTATTTTTTCCTCCTAGCCCAATGGGTCATCATCATAACTTCACAAACTGCAACAAATGCATAACCATAGGTTTCAATTTAAGATAGTATCATGTAAGATAGTACAATGTAGATACCATTCTTAAATTACATGCCAGCAACTCACAATAGAAAGAAGGCCACTCTAACACACATTTTGTGTAAAGGTCCTAGGAAATACAGTAATATCAGTAGTCCTTATTACTGGTATCCACATCCTGTTATTGATTTGTATTTTCTCTCTAGATATAACATTATCTAAATTTTATGATTAACATGTTACATCTATTTTTGTGTGTGAAGAAATATGAGTACACCACACAGTCATTTAACTCAACCTTTGGTTATTTTTTTCTGAGTTGATCAAGCGATCTCAGTAATTTGGACTAGACGCATATGTGGTGTACTTGTATAAAATTTGTGGAGCTTGCAATAGAGCCTGCCCTGAAGAATCTATTTTGTTCTATCTAGTTTCAATTGTAGATGTCGCACTGTTTTCTTAGTTGCCATGTAGATTCTGGGATAGTAAGCTGGTTCAAGTGGTTCTGTAGTCTGTGTTTATAGTTACCTCCTAGATTACTTCCTCTTCAACTGTTGACATATGGAATAATTCATGTGTCTTTGTCATTCAAGTAGCAAATTTTTGCATTGAAAAAAAATGACTATAAGTTTCCATCATATGATGTGATAACTAATCTCAAATATATCAGAAGACACAAAGAAAATAATTCTAATTATTTTCTTTAACACACGACCAATACCGTGTCATCTTAAGGATTGATCATGTAGGTAGCTTGATTATCTTTGTGTCCCTATTTTTTGCACTTATTTGTAGGTAACTAAGTTATAATATGAGCTACAACCAAGTAACTTTTTCAACTATATTAATAATATTAACAGCATACTGTGATATTTCAGCTTTACAAGAATTGAATTATTTCACCGATTTACTAACAGTGAATTTAATTTTATATATAAATTTGCAATGATTCCCGTGATTACAATAATTTTGCAGAATAACACATAAAAATAACCACAGGATAAATGAGCATATAACCATAATCAGTAGTAGTTTGAAATAATACCTGTGATTATTATAACACTATAACTACTTTATTGATAAAAGTAACACTAAATATTCCTCTAAGGTATTTATTACTGTTCAAGGGCTAGAGTTAAAAAGGTGTCAGAAGTCTTAATGATGGAACTATTTATTAAAAAAAAAAAAAAAAAAAATTTTAAAGCAGTGTCTGGGCTACCTATTTCTATACCACCTAGTTACAAATGTTACCAAGCACACTTGTGGCTTCAAGATAAAATAAGTAGTTCTTACACAGTAAATACTGTTTTTCACAGAGATAACAAATGACTCCTAGTTTAGGACATATGAAAATTGATCTGGACAGAACCTATTGCAAATGGTGTGAAACCAGTGCTAGCTTGTGTATTTGCAAACAAATATTTCCATTGACAAAAAAGTTCTGTATAATTTATATTTCAATAGATGTTTAATAAAATAATCAAATCCATAATGAAGGGTATCAGTAACCTTGAAATGCTTTGTTTACTAGTCTGTCACTGTATGCTATAGAAAATATTTAACGTTCACCAGAGATTTCACTGGTTGTTTTTATAAAATGTTCTAACCTTGTTGAATAAATATGATGCAAAAATTTAAATAACTGTCTTAAATTCTTACCTTCAAGATAATAAATTTATAAGTGTTATGTTAGCGGGTTTAATATCTAACCTTTTTGGATACCAAAAAAGGTAGCGACACCAAGCGCAGTGCTAAGAGGCGCTGAGCGTTGGGCGAAGCTCTCCGCATTGCATTCCTTTAGTGCTTGCATCTCTTCCGGTGAGAACTTATACTGCGCCTGTGGGACCATACAGTTAGATGATGGCCACATAAATAAAACTCACACATGTCCGTAAAGTGTACTTGCCGGTGGCATTGGAGTCTGATAAGGAGCTCCTTCTTCTTGGTCTCTTGAGCCCGGGCTTTGCATTTTAGAACACAATAACGGCTCTAATCTTTTGTATATTTAATGACTAGTGTATGAAAAAATTACGCTAATATTAAAACTATTCAATAGTATTAAGCAACATAACTATCAACGAAGCAAGAAGCACTCGGTGTCGGAACTCCGACGCCTCGTCAGTGGTATGACAGATGACACCAGAGCTATGACTGTACAACAAAATGACGCAATTGTCAGTAGTCACTGTCAGGCGGACAGCACGTGACATTGCCAACGAATATTTTTTAGGTAAGCACCGATACTAATAAAGGGGAAGCCGGCTTCAAAATTTAAAGAAAAATAAAATGTGGCTTACTATTTCTCTTTGAAATAACGCGCCATGGAAATATTAAGTATATCTTCTGCTCCACACAAGACGATAAAAATAAATAATATAAAATGTGATTTTCCTCTTCTTTCTATATTTTTGATAAATCAAACTTCATTTAATAAATTATTTATGTTTCTCAATTGAATGATAAAACGAGTCCCAAAATGCAAGTCTGCATTTTGTATTATAGAAGTGAATTTATTTCAAGATCTAACCAGTTTTTTTGTTTCAACTGTATTTAGGCGGACGAAATATTAGCGACACGATGTTTACAAGAAAAATACAGTTGTTAAGCATTTCTATATACAACCTCGACCTGTCTTTCTCCTCCAAGCCAGCTAGTCACCGTGGAGGAGCCATGCTATAGCATCCTAAGCAAAAAACAAAATTAAAGAAACCACTCAAAACAGAATAATATTAATAATACTAAAAAGGGGTGTAGTGACTTCATTATATACCTTTCCTCAGGAACGAATGGCAGGAACGGAGTTTTTTTATCAATAAATAGGTAGGGGATAGGGGTTACGGTATGAGAAATTCGAACCACCAAGGAACACATCTTGTTAACCAACCGAAGCATACACTAGTGAAGATGTAGACCATTTCTAGCAGACATTACAGTCTACGTTAAACTCTACTCCAAAAAATGTCATTCTACTGGGTAATTTTAACGCAAGAATAGGTAAGGCTCAAATAATTGGAGGAAAGAAGATAGACAAGTATGCGGAAATAGAAGTCCAAACGGTCAGAAGCTTGTTGAATTAGCCCCAGAAAATAATTATTCTATTATTAACAGTATGTTTCCTTGCAATCAGCGAAAAATGGACCTGACTGTGCACTGTATGTAGATTCCAATGCGAAAAGAAGAAATATTGAACATGTGCAATATATGAGAGACCGCGTACAACTGTGTTGTGGCTACCAGCTGCCTCCCTCGGCATTTCCGATCTACTACTACTTAGACGTCTTTAAGAAAGGATCATACATGCTCCATAAAGGCCGGCAACGCGTCTGCAAGTCTTGGAAATGTCTATGGGCGGTGGTAGTCACTACCCAGCTGCTCATTTGCCCCCTGTCTCATTATAATAATAATATTGAATAGAAAAACTAGGTTTCGATTGGAGAAATCCATTTTACAAGCCGTTACTTAAGCTCCACTGACGTGCAAAAACAATGCGATAAACTGGAACTAAAATTTAACGATTATTTGAAACAACTACCTTGTGAAAAAAAAATTACACAACTATATAAACGAAGAAACAAGAGATCTGTTAGATCTAAGAAAAAATAATTGTATAGTAAAGAAAAAACAAAAGAGATAAAGGTTCAAATAACATGCATAATTAAGGAAATTATTAGAAATGACACTCTAGAAAAACAAATACAAAGACAAAACGCCTTCGAGCAATTCGTAAATAAATTAAGAGCTATATGTGAAGCTTATAAAGAATTAAGGACCAAGACCGAATGGACAGAGAAATTAAAAAATAAGAAAACGGTTATGAAATTCCGACGCTTTGATATTATAAATGAAGCTGCGGAATTCTACACAAGACTATACAGTAATGAAAACAATATTACGTCCTCCGTACACTGCAGAAAATCTAATAACTGCAAACTAAAATACGCAAATATAGAAGAGATACCAAGCACTCTTATTACTATTATTCTAAAATAGAACACACTATTAAAACACAGGAAAATGACAAAGCCACAGGAAGGGATAATATTGTAATTGAAGTAATTAAATCGCTATCTCCTTCAGTTCTGAAACTTCTTCAACCTATCCTTTAATAATATTATTGACGCGGAAACTACACCACAGCAATGCTATACGACAACAATCATACTCGTGCACAAAAAAGGAGGTAAACGAGACCTTCGTGACTTTAGACCAATTAGCCTGACATCCAATTTACGTATTATTTTTCCAAAATAATACTATATATAACGAATATTTTTGAAGAGAATCAACCATGTGCACAAGCTGGTTTTCGCAAAGGATACTCGTCTATAGACCATATATAAAGTGTCACTCAATTACTAGAAAAATAAAGGAGTACAGGAAAACTCTATAAATGTGTTTTATAGACTATACAAAGCTTTTTGATTCCTAGTACTATGAAGCTATAATGTCATCATTAACTCTACAAGGTGTCCCCTCGAATTAAATACATGTAATAATAATAAGTAATAGTAATAATAATGATAATAAATTTTGTCTACTAAAAATGTCGCGCTAAAATTCGATTAGTAGGTAGGTAAGTGATATCCCATTAAAAAAGGTGAATTGATGAGAGTACTGGGTAAATTGGGAAGAGAAAGGGGTAAATTGGGAAGAGAAAGGAGTAAATATAGATGGGATATATATTATAATATGGTTTGACCGATGATCTTGTTGTATTTGCTCATCAGAATTAGCGAACACTTTAAATGAACTGGCCATAGAAAACCGAAAGTTAGGTCTGTTATTGAATACCCGACACCAAAAACAAAGATGCTTACAAATCGACAAGCTCATGGCAAAATTGGAACGACACAATCGAAACGTATCAGGATGCATATATTTAGGTTAACTGGTATCTCTTGAAAGTAGAAACGGTAAGGACATACAACGAAGGATAACTTTAGCATGAAAAAATATTGGGGTGTAAGGGAAATAATGAAACATTACACTATAAAATTAATTAAAAAAAAAGAAGTTCTTCGAGGTCGTATTATTACTGTTCTTAGGAAGAGGTAGTGCCATGCTACATTGGATGCTGAGGAAGTGCACCATCATAGTTCAAGCCTTGTCGTCAGGCTCAGTAGCCTGGAGAGAACCCAGGGCAAAGCTAATTGAACCGACGGGGATGCTCTTTGCAGACCTCTTATAAGATGAGGGTGCTTAAAAGCAGGTAGATGATCGCTCTTTGTAGCCCTCTTATAACAGGAGGGGATAAAAGAGCAAGCAACAGGAGGAGGCGCTGTTGCGCATGGATCAAGGGGGCGAGGATGGGAACCTCACCCATTGCACTGTCCCAAATTTGGTTTGTTGGGTTTTTCTCTGGTGACTGACAAGCCGTCGAGGTGCCTTAATGATTTGTTGTTTCGGGGCACCTCATTAAAGACGGCAATGATGGCACTCGTGGTAGTTTTTGTGGGTATTCGACACCATCATGTGCTGCGAGCCCCACACACCACATCCACCCAGGGCCGGTGATGGTGCGTAAATGCGTTTCTCCGTGTCAACAAAAAAAAAGGGAGGAGGTAGTGCCATGCATGACACTACATCCTCCTATGCAACGGAATGGGGCCGGCACGACCGGGGAAGTACCTCTCGCCCACTTAGTACCGTAACGTGACAGCGTCGCTGCCGCGTTTCGTACGGTACGGTTTGTGAGTAACTTATGGCCCATTGGTCATCAAAACCCTTCGATTTCTCGTTTGCCCCTTATGCTATTAAAAAAACTGTGCATGACACATGCAAGGAACTTACATCATACTTACATCACCCCGTCCCCAAGCCGGTCACACATCGCACTAAACGCGACAGCATATCCATCACTCTACGGCGGTATCATGCAAATGAGATGTGTCTCCCGGTCGTGCCAGCCCAATTTCAATACAATGTAGTAAGACGATGGTTCTTTTTTTATAGCATAAGGGGGAAAACGAGAAATCGGAGTCTTTTTATGACTACCGACGCCCATGGACAGTCGCATTATTGTTACGCAGATGCGCTTCCCTCCTATCACCACCCCCCAATGGGCCACCGGCTACTCACAAACCACACGAAATATGACAGCGACGCTATCACGTTTCGTTCTAAAATAAGAAAAATGTGTGCCTACCAACTATGAAATTCTTAGATATATTGTATTAAACAAACAAGAAAGAAAGAATTACAATTAAGGCTGATTTTAGTCTCACGCCGACGGCACGCGCACCGTCAGCGCGAACGTGCGCGTGCCGTCGGCGTGAGACTAAAATCAGCCTAAATAATACGTAAGTACAAAAACATGTTTACTGTACTAAGTTTAAAGTTTATACCTTATTTATGATATCAGTTATGGTCAGGATTAATAATTACCGTGTGTTGCTCTTGTAGAGTTGCTTCCGAATAAATGGCATAGAGATAATTATATGGACAGAGCAGGGATGCCACAGCTAGTTGTTATATGAAGGTCGGTGGCCGTCTTGGCTAATAGGGAAGGTCTATCATGAATAATCTCCTATGCGAATTGCACAGAGTGAAATTAATAAAAAAAAAGAGAAAGAGTGGACCACATCTGGTGTCTTTTTCGACTCTTTAGGCTGGCTTCTCTTCTCTATCTACACTATCTCTATGGTAAATGGATGATATAACTGATTAATATCACTTAGATATTATAATATACCATAGACGAGGTATTTAGTTACAAAGAAAATTAAAGCAATAACACTTAATAATGATAGCTGAACATCCTTATAACAGCATCACCTAGCTGACTTAACATCGTAAGTTTAAATAAGTAAACTTAAAAAATAATTTATACACAACACATTTCACTACATTTTGCTCTTTATTACCTACAAAAGAACCTAATTCTTCAGAACTAGCTAGCTTAGCTCCACACCAGACTACGGCTCCTCACGGTCTCGACAGGGCTTGAACTACGCGAGGGTAATTTTCCAGTAGATAGACAGGGCCTAAGAGGTCATATTCAAGGTCTCCATCCAATCAAACAAAAAAAAACCATTGCAAGTAGGGGGGCCTACTTCATGCCTTATGATTAATTTGAGAATTTAAAGAAAGATGTTTTGAGGAATTGTTCGGCTTAATTCTATTTTCGGATATCGCAACAGAACTCTAAGCCCCACGCCCATCACCTTGAACCAGCCAGCCAACCACTGGAACCAGCTGCCTCCCTCGGTATTTCCGATCCAATATGACTTAGAGGTGTTCAAGAAAAGAACATACCTAACTCCCTAAAGGCCGGCAACGCGTCTGTAATACAACTACATTGCAGTCTTAAGTTTACGCGAATGTTACTCATTACAATAAAACTAATTTTACAGACCTTATCGCGGTTTATTTAATTATTTAACTAGCCCGACGTCTTACAAGCTTTACATCAATCGTGGTCACGGGTGGACTGAGAAGACGACAGATGTTCTGATGTCACAAATTATTAAAAATACCCGAAGAATTATAATTATTTAGTTGTTCCGATTAACACAAACAGTGTACGTTGCTGTCTAGAGCTGTTGCACTTCGTTTTTGATTTCATTATGTTTAGGACTGGGTTCCAAGAAGAGGAAGAACCCAGCCATCTTCCCTAATGAAATTTGAATGTTTTTTATTTCAATAGCCTCCCGGATCATCCTTGGAAGGATTCGGTGTTCTCTAGCAAGGATTCGCGCTTTATGAAATCTAGTCTAACGGGCAGGGACCAACATCAGAATTCTCACAGGCTGCAGATTTTGTAACACGCCATTGTTTGACATCAGCCATGTGCACTTTGACATCGCGTTAACATCTAGTATTGCAAATGAATATTGGCGGCGGTAGTCGCTGTCCACCTGCTCATATGCTCGTATCTCATAAAAAAGACAAGTTTTGTTTCTTAAACTTCTTCGTTAGGCCTTTGGCCACATTACATACACATAAAATTAAACAGCCTTCATGTTTTTGATTTATTGGTAATATAATTAAAAGAAATTAAAAAAACGGGTAAAAATACTTCACGTAACGTAGCACACGTTTGCTACTTTATCTCTTTTACACTGTTTGATCATACAAACCCACACACTCATCCAAAATGATTCGCATCATTTTAAGATACATTTGTTGACGTCTGCACTTGGTTTCTGTCGATATAATTCTGGCGCATCACTTCCCCCAAGTAGGAGTCCTTAGGCAGAGAGCGTAATTTTTTATCACATTCATTGCTATAGGCCAGTCGTCCACACACATGGCCCAGGGCCACCGCAAGCGCTACCTTCGGTACGGCGCCGAAGTGAGGGTTTCTGTTCAGGTGCCCTAAAACATTCACAGAAGTAAATTTTCAGGAATACTTATTAAGAAAGAGATACGAACTAGCGAAATACCACGGCTACATGGTCAACATCGATGTAGGTATTGGTAATGAGGCATTATGAAAAAAAAAAACAAATGAGAACTCGAGGAATTTATAAATTTACTTCTATGAAAATTTTAAGACTACCGATATTGTCAGGATTCATTTCTTTATGAGAAATTAGGCTAACAACATATTTCTAACCAAAATCAACTGCGGCATATTATGTGACTAACAGTTCTCCCTTTCACTCGCGTAATTTAGCTCCTGTTGGTAGTAGCGTCTTGGTATATAGCCTATAGCTTTAAGGCTATCTAAGAAATCGGATTATTAGTTTATGATATTAGTGCGCTCAAATAAACAACCAAATAAAAGACTTCAAATTTATATATAAAATTTTAAAATATGCAATGTTCATCGGTAAAGCCTTATTATTTGAACATGTTAGCCGATAGGTGACAACCCGCTGGCACACTTACTCTTAGCATGGACACATGTGCTTGTGTGTGTGTGACGCATCCGCTGGAGGCAAGTGGCTCGTGATGATGATGATGCATCGGAATCACCCTAGTAATTTTTTTATTACATAAGGAGGCAAACTAGCAATCGGAGGCTTCTGATGCACATTCGCGTTATTGTTACGCAAGTGCGTTGCCCTATGATCATCTCCCCCCCCCCCCATGGGCTACCCGCTACTCACGAACCGCACCAAACGCGACAGCGTCACTTTGCCGGCCCAATTCCCGGCCGGCCCACCAATGTGTCATGCACCATGCATGGCACCACACCTTGAATTGGCAAAATAAATTAAAGGAGTAATAACTTTAGTTACAACGCTAAGTTAAACTTAAGTTTTTCCCGTCCGGTATAATCGTAGCGAGAGCATAGGAAAAAAGCCAACTAAAAACCGCGCTGAATTCTAATCCTGCCTCCAATGCGGTAAAATAACAGCGTTTTGATCACGTCTTCTTACACCGAGTCCTACAGGGAAAATCCTTACAGTACAGGAAAATATAATACATTGTCATATCTCGTGTTATGCCTATTATGGCATGCATACATTTCATGGATTAGCACATGACTTTAAAATGGAATACGTATCACCCCTGTTCTCTTATGATATTTTTATTTCTAGTACAATACATACCAGCTATCTAAAATATATTCAATCAATCGATCAACCAATGAAATACATTTCAAATAACTGGTTAATAATAGAAAAAAGAAGAAACAGATAAAATGAGAGTGATCGAGCGACTGTTCACTTAAAAAGAATCTCCAATGAAATGAATCATCATCATCAGTCCACTGCAGAACACACGACTATTTGCCAGGATAGCTCATCAGCTCCTTGCGCCCATCCCGCACACTACAAGCTGCACAGAGACGGTTTTGACATTTCTTCAAACACTTACGTTATATTGGCCCACCTCTATCTGTTATTATTTATTTTATAAGAGGTAGTGCCATGCATGGTGCATGACACAACATCCTCCTAAGCAACGGAATCAGGCCGGCACGACCAGGGAGGTACCTCTGTCTGACTCGATACCGCCGTAAAGTGACACCTACGGTGCCGCGTTTC
>JAFELO010000163.1:29239-50582 GCA_017140195.1 Eumaeus atala
GGGGGGTGAAAAGGAGGGAAATGAATCGGCATAATTATGCTTATATTCCTGGGCGTCGGTAATCGTGAAAGGCACCGATTACTCTGTATACCGAGAGGTGGGTAGGAGCATGGGTGGAGGTGGGAAGTCTTCCCCTATACTAAAAAAAATGTATCTGTATATGACAAGCCCCTTAGAAGAATGTTATATAATATCAATATGAGGCAAAGCTAATATTTCTGCCCGACCGCAACGTGATGGCTACACTGCAGTATCTATTGATGGCAGTACATCACACTACAGTAAGTTGGTAAAGTTTAGTACTTACCGCTTTTGATACCAGCGTACGTGAACGCCGCGAAGGCAGCACTGAACGGCAAGCAGCGCCGGTAGAAGCTCTCTTTGTCACATTCCTCCAGAACCTTTATTTCCTCTGGCGTAAACTCGTAGTATCGCTGCAATGTTGGAAGATATGGGTCACAAAAATACTACAGCTCGCTTAAAAGTGACCGCTTAAGTACTTATTTACTAGTTAGGGCTTTGGATCTGAAAATGATCTTCTCTAAGATATTACAGTCTGAATTACTGTTTCATCATAATCATTATCATTATCAGGCCTTATCGGTCCACTGCTGGACATAGTCCTCTTTGAATGAGCGCCCAGACGGCCGATATCCTGCTAGTCGCATCCACCCCGTTTACTGCACGGATATCGTTTTCCCACGAGGTGAACCGTCGACCAACACTTCGTTTTTCTAAACGCTGTCTCCACTCCGGAACCTTAGTGGCCCATCTGCTATCTGTTCTTCTGAGTGTGTGATCAACTCATTGCCACTTCGGCGAGCTTATTCGTCGCGTGATATCGGAAACTTTATTTCTCTGCCTTATGAATTCATTACGAATTCTATCGGACAGAGAAACACAAAGAGCACGTTCGAAAGATCAATAATCAAAATTTGTGTCATGCTGACCATATACACGTTACACTTGTAGATCATAAAAAAATAAAAATAAAAAAAAGAACCCAAACTTAAAGCACTGGTAAAACATCAACAAGAGAGCAACAAAGTTCATTTTTACATATGTACTAATATAATCTAAATAAGTAACATTACATGGAATAGGGCTGACCTCGCTTCATGTTTTTACATTCCGAAATTATAAAATTTATAATATTACTAACAATATATTAGCAACTTAAATTAAAACAGAAAATAAATCTATTGTATTAGATTTTATCCAGTTTCAATTAATATTTTAAAGTCTCGACGTATCAGGTGCTTCACAGCAGCCATACGAGGACTGAGGTAGAGGTGTCATAGATTTATTTAGATAATACGATTATCGCAAACAGCACTTATAGAAGTATACATATAGATGTTATACGTTGATGTACTTTTATTATAATGAGTAACATTTAGAAGTAATTGTGCACTTATATGTAGCTGACGATACCAGGTGACCTTACCAAGGGATGCGAGATGTTTCGGATGGGTGGGCATTTTTTTATAATGCTTACGCCATTTGCCCGAGTCTCCTCTCCATTTTTTTTGTTTCCGTTCATCACAATTTTTTAGTACACCATAATTTAATAATAAACTTTGAATTTGGCTATTGTAAGGTAGTTGTTATTTTAAGAATTATTTTATCACAAACATGGGATGGTGAATGTTTTCTTGTGACACTCGACTTGTGTGTCAATCGGCTGAGCCGCGATTCATAACGTATAAACGATGAACCTCTTTGGTTATTTTGCTGGCTGCCAACTTTCGTCTCGTTTTCATATGGATACTTAGATCATCGAACAAAATTTGTATTAAATGATCTAAGGACGTATCAAATAATATTTACATCTTTACAGTAACTGGTCCAGCATGGATGCGAATAGCAGGATATTGGCCGTCTTGGCGTTCATTGAAGGAGGCCTACGTCCAGCAGTGGACCGATAGGGGTTGATAATGATGATGACGATGTATAATGATGTACCAATAATTATATATATATAATATCTAATATCTTCGGAGTTATCACACCTCGTTAGCCCAGGCCCGTGCTAAGTACCGTAAGGACTTGTGTTAGGAAAAGTATACAACGGAAATATATTTAATATCTTATAAGTTTAATATATGTTATATGTTTAAATTTTTTATTATAGAAATACACATAATAATTAGATAATCATCAAAGACCTGAGCGATATAACCCGCTATGTTACCACAGCACCAACCGGTCGCGAATACCAATGGATATGACTCGTGTTTCGTGCAACTTATGAAAATCCACCGACTCATACCGACATAGTCTTATATCGACAAAGACATTTATAAATAAAAAATATAAAAAATAAAAAGCGTATCGCTACTAACTAAAATATATAAATTACAAAAAAAAAATACTTACAAATCACTAACAAAATTAGGTTAAATGGTTAAAACTAAGAGTGTGGTAAGTGGTATAATATAATAATAATTATATAATATATATAAAAAATATTACAAAATATATTCTATGCTTGGCGATTATATTATCACAAACAGCTATTTCCAAATACAGGTTGCAAGATTTTTTTTAATTTCAGTGGAAGCCCCGCGGCGCCCTGACTTCTCTTTTTAGTGAGCTTGTAATATAATTCGAATGTGGGTCGTGGGCACGAGCGGTGGCCCAGGGTGCTGCGGCGCACAGGTTTTGACACCAACTGATTTGTTTCTAATCATAGATTTAGAAAACTACCAAGATATACGGTGAGCGTCTCAAAACCGTCCGTATAAAAATTGTGCTACTGTCAAATTATACACTAATTAAAAACACCTTAAACACATCCACGTCAGGTTGACACTTCAAAGAAATATGTTTATATTTTGCACATTTTTTTAAATAAAATCTGCATTGTAAAAACGACTTAAAACCATACACATTAAGTTGACATTGCAAAGGAATACGTTTATGTACCATCACAGTTGCCTCTACAATGACAGTTGAATATGAAATCGTATATCTTGTATTTTTGTAAATCAACACTTCTTTTGAAAAAAAAAAACCTAAATAAATCACTGAAAAGTATCCGACAATGGAGTAGATATTCGACTGTACATATAAATGTAAGCTGTATATCAGCGAGCTTATACATCTCGGTTATCACCGATCGTGTAAAACTGCTTAAGTAACACATTGATTTACAAACATATTTCATAAATCAATGAATTGACATGACGATGTTATTTAGACGCTGGCTGCTCGTACCGACATATAGAAATTACTTTGAGAGAAAAATCTACTGACATGTCACTGCGTTATGAAAAGTATATTAAAATGTCAAATTTCTAGTCACAGTAATAAAAATATAGTGTGCATTTTTGTAGGCCCATGTATATTTCTTAATTCTATTTTATAATATATAACGTATTTTACAATTTCAATATATAATCAAGCCTAATGAGGACATGGGCACAGCATTCCAATTTCTCTTCCTGCTGACAATGGTTGTAGCTGCCACTCCGTACAGGGATTATCCTGGCTCTCGTATGCCCGATTACGGCTTAGATGACGAAACCCATGAGATGAGACCCACTCCGGATGATTTTGTTGATAGAATACCGCACTCCAGAACGTCGGTTGATTACAGATATGATGAAGAGGGTGAGTTCGATTTTCTATACTGGTTTCATTTGGTTTACTTTCTATTTTGGGAGCAAGGTTCTTCCTTTCACGTTGGAATTGGTCGCGATGGCCCCTCCGTCTATGCTTCAACGTGAATCCGCTAAAATACTGTTGAATCTGATCGTCCGTGTTGAACTTTTGGGATTATTCATATTTTAGCTATTCCCTTTTAAGGAAGGAATTTACTATATCATTGCTAATGTTTAGACCTGTAACATGCCTGTAACTTTATATTTTTAGCAATATTGATATGAAGAGCCAACTTACGAAACCGGTGTACAATAATATTAAATGAGTTAATATTATCGTGACATTTTGGCTATTAAAATACGTGTCTGATGAGAGACTCAATATACCTCATTCCGACTTCTCCGATGTCAATCGATATCCCAATGGTCGAATACAACACACCCCGTGGTCTCATCGGCGTAACTCCGGTCCCATTAGTCATAGTATCACCTTAATCCATTTCTCAATAAATGGACTGCTAACATAAAAAGAATTTTCCAATGAGGTCCGGTAGTTCTTGAGATTAGCGCGTTCAAACAAACAAACAAACGGAACTTATTAGTATAGACAGGAAGATGACTAAACATTAGAACCGATTTTAATTTCTCCAATAAAATACAGACATCGTATTGGACTGTCCTCCCAAGTTGTACTATTTAATTTAAATATATCGTATAAATTTTACCAATGTAAATTTCGTTAATATTAAAATATACAAAAAACAATTACTGATTTTCCCACTTCCACTGAAATAACCCAAATTTATAGATATTATATTTAAATTTGTTAACGCGAAATTTTCTTTTAAAATATTTTAAGCGTCTTAAATGGAAATACAAAATAGGTAGTACGATGCTAAAATTTCACGAGTTCATAACGTGTCGTTATAACATAACATGTTATATGAGTATATAAAACTTGCGAATTTTACAAGGCGTGTGTACTTACAAAAAATACCTATGTTTTCTCCATTAATTATAAATATATTAAAATGCTATAGACAAAACGAAAGTGTGATATGTAATATTTTTTCAGGTGACAGCCGTAAGCCTGATTCAGATATGGAAGTCGATAATACCGTAATAAATGAAAGTAAAAGATTTTCCCCCAAATCCAACCACGACGATATACCAGTTGATATTTACAATGCCCAAGAAGAAATAATCCCTGAGAAAACACCGCGAAAGAGAAAATTAAAAGTAAATCGGCGTAAGCAAGCAAGATTCAATAGTGTCGGCGGCAGCAAGCCCAAAAGTACTCGTAATCGCAATGTTGTTATTGATGACATAGATAATGTTGACTATAGAGTGAGAGAAGATGACTACAGAGATAATGAAGAGAAAGAAGCGGAACGTTCCCGTAGAAGAGAAATTATTAATAGACAAGCAAGAAGGAAACCTCGAGAAAGACCACTCAATCTCATTTTAAGGGATAGTGATGGTTTATATAGTAAAAACAATGAGGACATAGATGAAAAACGTTCTAATAAGCCCGGGTCTTCAAAAGAATATGAATTTGAAGACATGAGAAGAGTAAATGAACTAAAGGAAAAATTATCGGCTACATCAAAACGAACAACAGGTAATAGATTATATTTAACTTGGATTTTGGTATCTGTAAGTCGTGTGTATAAGTCGATACTTATTTACGTATATATGACTTTATATAGTACTAATTTCTTCTTTGTTTTTATGAATGTCTGGTTTATTTTTCTGGAAGAGAAGAACTTGGAATGTATGTCAACGTCATTAAAAATACTGCTAAAAACTTTCTGGACTGAGTGGTTGCTCACGTTATGATTCCTCTTATAGTTATATCCTCTTATAATATATTTCCTCTTATATTAGGGCTCTAAGCGAGTCAGGTAATACCCTGTCGACTTGCTTAGAGGCTCCGATATGGTTAATCAGGTTTGATTGCGATCCCCACTGTAGTTCAAGCTTTGTCGTGGCGGTGGGGCTCTGTAGTCTGGGGTGAACCCAAGCGAAGCCAATTGAACCGATGGGGATTTTCTTTGCCACCTTCTTATATGAAGAGGAGGCCAAAGAGTAGGAGGAGGAGACGCTCTTTGTACTACTCTTTTAAGAAGAGGGGACAAAAGAGAAACAGGATGAGGCGCTCTTGCACACGGGGCTAGGGGCGAGGATGGGAACCTCACCCCATTGTACTGTCCCAAAGTTGGTGGGGTTGTCTTCTGGTGCGGGCAACCCGTCTGTGGAGTGGAACTGACAAGCCGTCGAGGTGCCCCAATAATTTGTTGTACCGTGGCATCTCATCAACGACGGCACTGATGGCACTCGCGGTTGTTTCTGTGGGTATTCGGTACTATCATGTGCCGCGAGCCCCACACACCACCGGAACTCACCCAGGGCCGGTGAAGGCTCGTACATGCGCTTACCCGCATCAAGAAAAAAAAATGATATGATAACAATAAGGAAGTATAATGTTAGGTTTGTATGTGTCCAGCAATGCTGGAGTCGCCGGGAACTAGTCCAACACAAGAATCAGCAAATCAAGACGCGAACAACGATGACGCAAGCGTTACATCATCTAAAATAACCAGCACTCCAGGATTGGAGCGAGCAGGATTAAATAAAAGCGAAATGTCGCTGGCAGAGCGATCCAGGCTTTCAATTATGAACAAAATAAATAAGAAGGAGAAATTACATTTCTCTGCGACCACTAAGCCGCCAGTTTTGATGCAAGTTACGAACCAGCTGCAGACTGTAGTAATGGTAGAACCTTATTTAAATCAGGAAGTGCCGGGACTTAGGCAAGTGATGGACGACTCTCCTGAACGAATTGGCGTGGCGAAGAAACTCATGCGCAGGAAACTAGTGGGTAACTCTAGGAGTGTTAAAGAACTTACTGACAATTGGGATGAAATGATCTGCGACTACATCGACGTCAATCTATTGAATGTCGCTTCTCGCGTGTATTTTAGTTCCCTTTTTATTTTAGCATCTTCTTTTGTTTCCTCCAATTATTTTTAGAAACCCCTTTGTATTTTTTTTATTGTATCTAACATCAAGAAGCAACAGTAAAGTCACTTTATTCTATTTTGATGTTTTTGTTTTATTTTTTAAAAGGTAGTCGTACTTTAAAGGATTTATAGAATACTCTAGTTTATAAATAAAACTGTATCTTAACTTTCCCCACTGCCATTAGCAAGACAGCAAATGGCGATGCTCCAATTTAACAAGATCATAAGCACAAATTATTTTTACATTTTAGCGGAAGAATCAACCACCCCGGCGTTTCTTGCGGCGCGAGAATTGGGGGCCCTGTTAGGTCATCGTCAACGGAAGGATATCCAGGGCCCATTTAGCCTGTCCCCCCACCTTCCCACCACCTTCTCACCACGCGCTGTCGACGTCCAAATGGATGACGAGTGGAAACGCTTTATACAATTTAACCGAGCATCGCGAATACCTTGCTCTGTTATTGTATTAATAATATTAAATTATGTTCAACTTTTGTAATAAATATGTCGTTTTACGTGCTATTATATTTGGTATGTTTTAGTCACCCGAAGTCACAATAGTGAAAAATTAAATCACGCATTAAAAACATTTCAAAATGGACAAAAAAAAATTGAAAATATATGCATATTTTTGTTACAGATATAATCATGAAATATTTTTAACTAAAACTTATTTACGCACGCAAGCTTACAGACATAGGACGGAACTTGGGATGTAAGCTGGTGAATGCGTGATCAGAGCGTTGCCAACGGTGTAAACGGGTGAAACGAACGGAAGTGGAGAGGGAGATATAATTTATGAAGATAGAAAGTGACAATGTTATGTTTCTTATCTTGCTGTAGGATGCCCTTGTAGACAGTCAGCATTTTATTTCTATCATAATTAGTTTCATTTCGTATAAATAGAGAGGTTTTACTTCAGTCGTGTGGCCTAAAAAACACTCGTTGCTTAATTTTACATTACAATATGGTTTTTAATGGACAATAGGCATAGGAAAGGTTAAGGGCAAAGAAATGTTTATAATACAGAATTAAAATATTATACGCTTAACGCTCTCAAGCGTTTTAAATAGTTACAGTTTGTAACTCTGAATCTGTGTCACTTTTTTCTTACTAAGCAGGGCTCCAAGTCCTTGTGAGCTGTGAGCAAACTTCCACTTCCCATCCATTAAGCTACACCGTTTTAGGATTTCAATATGGAAATGATCTGTGGATACACTGTAGATCGTGGATAGTTGTGTCTCACAGTCAGTACCTCGAAATAGCTACCGATACATATTATCATGTAACTGGATAATATTTATGTGTTATTTTGAAGTGAAACATTTTTACAGAGTGGGGAGATGGTATTACGATTTTTTGCGATATGAAGCTGGCAAATTCTTCGTCCTTAGTGTGGTTTCAAATAAAGTTCACGTGTCCTTTAAAGTTTCATGTCTAGTATTATATTATGAATGCCAACACACATTTTCATTTTGTAAATTAAGTATTGCGCTTATCCTTTTTTTAAAGCATCGGAGAGGCCAATGAGAAAACCGACCCTGTTGACGACCATCCACGGCCACATTTGGTCATGCTGACGCGTTGCCCTCTTTTCTGCTCTCTTCAAATGAGCCTCAATTTGCGTAGCCCTACAAGAAGTTGTACACTATCTTTTCTTTTTGACGTGGTGACGGTGGACGATTAGGAGAAGTCAATAAAATATTTCAATTTAAATTGGAATATGATGAATTGAACTAGGGACCTCTCTTTTTACAGCTGAACACACTTAGACCAATAAAGCCGTCAAGCTCTCAGAGAAAATAACTCTCGCCTTTATAAGACCTACGTGGAATGTTTGATAACGTTGCTGATTACTTGCGGTTTCCTGCGGTTTCTGTTAGTCCCATGGCCCATTGTAGGAAGCCAGCACATATTCATAGGCGTGTAACATTTAATGAAAAGATAGTACTCACATAGTGGATGCGGTTGTAAGACGGTAAAAACAGACTTTATTATTTTGTGTATGTGACATCTAGCGGCAGCTCCTGAAACTACATGCAACACTGCAAAAATAGCCTACTAGTAACACACTTCAGCACTAGACGGCGGTATCGCTCTCGTATGCACAATATCATCTTCAATTTCAGTGCCCTGTGGTTAATGGTTACTGGTAATTTGAGGTGGTGGCAGAACACAGTACCTATTCCAATTTCATCCACAATGAATTTATAGAGCGAGCCTAAATGAGTTGGAAAAAGTTACGGCCGCGCCGTCTCTTTGCTTGACTTAGCGGTAAACTACTGTGCCCCCAGAAATCAACATTTTCGAGGAGGAAAGAGGTCTGCCAAGACAGTTGTTTGGATGACCCGTTGCGTATAGCATAAAAAATTAGTACCACTTGTATTTATCATCAATGTAGCTGTCATTGGATGGCCGTGAGACTATGTTTGGGGTCGAAAAGGGGTCCGACCTCCGCTCTTCCGAAGATGGGTGGGTAAGATAATTTAACTTTTATTATCATAGCAAGAAAGACCGCGACCTTATACTCCGACTCGGTCGCTGAGTGGCATGGCTTCAACGCTGACGTAAATATGTGGCTCTTGGACGGAATCATGACCGGGGGCTCCGTACCCCCCTCACCCGTAGACGGGTGAAAGAATTCGCGCGGTAGATCGGAGTACCTAACCGAACCGTAAACCATTATTTGAACAGTAAATCGCGAATCGTAATGGAATTTGTCCCTACTCCGATGGTGTTCGTAGTCGAAGTTGTACTGTTGTTTGATTTGAGGGTTAGTTGCCCAACAAATTTTTTGTCTGACAAAGCAACGGCGTCATTTTCTTTGACAACGTCCGAAAAACTATCGCCATTGGTGGCAGGCAGCTCGAGAATCCTGCAGTTTTCGCAATGTGTGCACAACATTTCAAGTAGTATAATTTTCATGATGGTCCTTAGACTATGATAGTAGCTGCAAACGGTTCAAGTAAGCTTGTTGGGTTGAGTGACACTACTGGTAAGACGAATTTCGACACACAACATCTTCAACAAGAAAAACATTATTATGTTATTTATAATTACCAATTAATATTCAGTGCTTACTAATAAAACATTATTATGTTATTTATAATTACCAATTAATATACAGTGCTTACTAATAAGCTCCACAATGTCGCTGGTTCTCAGACAGTCTCGTGCCGAGGAGTTGCGTATCATTCATGAGTAATTTTCCCTCTTTTTCTATTAATTCCCGATTCTTGCCAATGGGCTGTCGGCTGATCGACCGAATAACATGTAACATCGATATTGAAATTCATAACATCGATATCGTCACGCTTAGTTCAGACACATTACTCGGAAGGAATCGGCATTCCTTTGCGAGGTTTTGCGCTTTATCAAATGTAATGTAGTTTCGGGGGCCAACTTCAGTACGTTCGATGACTGCAGATTTTGAATTTGCATTTTGCCATAATGGCTCTGATCCCTGAGACTGTCGAAATAAAAAAAACCGATCCAAGTTTCAATAGAGAAGATGCAAGATTCTACTTCTTTGCTTGGGACACAGTGAAAAACTTATTCAAATTAAAAACAATCGTCACAAGACAAGACGGCAAAAAGATTCTGAGCGTCGGGCTTGCTAGATAACGTAATGCTCTAAGAAAAAAATAATTTTGTACATTTTAAAGATTATCATTCAAGGCCTATAGTATACTTATTATTTGTAAATGTAAAATTTATTACTAGTACGTTGGCTCCGCAGTTTAGACAATAGTAAGACTGAAATATAATAAATAACATTACATATATATTTAAAATATTATATGAACGAGATTTTTCCTCGAAGACTGAATAGTACTTATATGTTAGGTCCTTACATATAAATATATACACATATATTATAATATATT
The DNA here is from genome assembly GCA_017140195.1 of Eumaeus atala. NCBI lineage: Eukaryota > Metazoa > Arthropoda > Insecta > Lepidoptera > Lycaenidae > Eumaeus > Eumaeus atala. The sequence goes on from JAFELO010000163.1 coordinate 39,755, forward strand.
TAATTAATCCAAGTATGAACCATTGTTTTCTATGCACTTTTACCATCTGATATGTTGATCCTTTTACTAAAGAAACCTATCGGACGGTAATCAATAAACTCTTTGAAGGCGATTTGGACTGCCCCATTTTTCCCTTCCAAGAAGTCATCCAAATTTTAAAAATAAAAAGGTAATCATTCACTTTCCAATTGAAGCTCTTCTAATTTGGTAGCCGTCTGTTGCTCACTATGTGGTCCAGCGTTGTCGTGAAGCAGCAGTGGCGTGGAGCGATTGACCAGCCTGGGTCGTTTAGCCGCTAGCTTTTCCATCATGGTCTGCAATTGCTGACAATAGACACCAGCAGTAATGGTCTGGCCAGATTTGAGAAAACTGTAACGAACAATACCGGCACTGATCCACTGACTTTTTTGGAGTTAATTTTCGCTTGGGTTTAATTTGGCTGGCTGGCCATTATCGTAAAGTATCCATTTTTTATTACAGGTAATGATTCGGTTCAAAATACCTTCATTATTGTGACGGTTTAGTAATGTAATGTGACGGTCGACTCGTGTTTATCGGTTAGCTTCAGCTTTTCAAGCTTTTTAATCTTCCCAGTTTGCTTCGAGTGAATTAAAACAATTTTATCACTAACATCGCAGCCTGAAGCTAGCTCGGACGTGGTTTGCGATGGACCCGCTCCTACAATAGCCTTCAACTCTTCATTATCAACTTGGGTCTCAGGCCGCCCATGAGGTTTGTTCTGCAGATCGAAATTTTAAGAACTAAAGCGTTCGAACCCAGAACGACTTCTTTTGCAACACGACCGCCATACACATCTTTCACCCTTCGAGTCGTCTCCGCAACGCTAGTGCCACGGCAGAACTGGTGCTTGTAAATAATGCTATATTTTAAGTTTTTCATTTTGTAAAATAAGTGACGCAAACAGAAGAAAAAGAAGAAAAAAACAAATTAATAACGGCCGTCGAAGCACAACCACATGCGTTAATTGAATTAAAATTTGAATTTGGAATTTCTTACCAAAGAGGACAAATTCGTGATTGAAGTGGCCAGTACGAAAAACGCGCAAGGACCTAAATATCTCGTGTGAAAACGTACAAGTAGGTTCCTAACAATATCATAGAGATAGATATTTTATACAAGTCAGTGTGATAATGATTATTTATCTGGCACTTACGCAGTGTCTGCAGGAGATCTGGACTGGGCGGGACTGGACTCCAGTTTGGTGGGAGTCGCTTCTCGAGAGCCGAGAACTTTACCGTACCTGAGCATTTAAAAAATGTGTACACTTCGGTTTTGCCTTGCCCTCGACTTTGTTTATTTACTACCTTGTGATGCACGACTTTTTGCCGGATATATTAAACATATGTCTTCGAAATTATATGTAAATTTTTGTATTGCTGATACTTTAGTAAATATAAAACTTTCGAATATTTTAAAATGTAGTCGATGATGGCCATCGAATTTATCTGTCCTCTTCCCAATTTGCGCCAGAAAATCTCTTCTTTCTCAAAATTTTCGTAGATGAGATTGGCTTAGTTAATTTGAATTCTTAAAAGCCTAATATTTCAGTGTTATATATCAACATTTATTTTTATATATTTGCTATAAGAAATAAATCTAAATTAAAATTTTATCTAACCAGAATGTTACATTTTCTTTAACTATTCGGCATTAAATGAAAACACAACACCACGTACAACATATTTTCACTGTTAATACAATTTTTAACAATGAATACAAAATAACGTTGCCAGCGCGGACTCTTATTGTTGAAATTCATCACTCAGGTAAAGTGATCAAGCTTGACTATCATATGTTACATTCTTTTAGTTATTGTTATTATTAATACATTAAACAATTTCTATAGCATACACATATAAAAGGGAATGGTGGGAGGAGATATGGATAATTTTGAAACAAATTCAAAATACGAGAAGGTAGCATTATGTGACCTCCGTTTTGTGAGTTTTTCTGCGGTGTCATATAACCGAAAGGTAAGTTACAATAGGTCGGAATGCACAAAGCTTAGTTCACATTGAAAATTCTTTCGGAATTAATCAGTGTAATACATTACAGATAAAAATGATTCCATACTATTTATAATTTCTAATTGACAGGCAAAAGTTTCCTGACATAAAGCCTACCCAGGCTTGTCTTAATTCAAACCTGCAAAGACAATCAAGTATCTTTTAATAAGACGCAGTGTCAACCAGAACAATTTATAATGAAAATTTTGTCAGATAAAAATAATTGTCTTATTTCTTACCCTCAAATTGCGACTACTGAAATAATATCATGTCGTGTGCATACATAAGGTTCTGGAGTGGAGGCCGCGTTTAGGAAAACGAAGTGTTGGTCGACCGTTCACCAGGCGGGAAGACGATCTCCGTGCAGTGGCCGGTCCGGGATGGATACGAGTAGCAGGAGATCTCTCCTCTTGGTGTTAATTGAAAGAGGCCTATGTCCAGCAGTGACCCGATAAGGGCTGATAATGATGATGTGCCTCCAGGCTTATGATTTGAAGAGATCGTTTTGGTAACTGTAATTTATTGTAATGCTACCGATGGACCTAAATTTATGAAATCGAGTTAGTTAGTCCCTTTAAATCTATGCGGCCTCGAAAATGTTTACGGTAAGCTTTATTTATGTCTTTAGCATAAAAATAAAAAAAATACCACGTAAAACGCCACATAGTCACAAAACCGAAGAGAAAAACAATCATTTTGTGTTAATTGTTGAAATCAAGACTATGTTCTTTAATTAATATTTTAATTTCATGTATCATTACTTGAAATAGATTGAATAAAGTCTTATTAATGATATACTTTCTTTAAGTATTGCATTTATATCAACTCCGAATGACTAAGAATGAGTTCCGAAACACAGTCAGGGTTCTTTCGGATTTATCGAGAAAATAAAATAGAATTATGAATAAAATTCCATGTTATATTTTATTGTTCCCTACATTAAACTATATTCCCTATTGTGTATTTGGTATTCTTATAATGGTCCAATTAGTAAACAACCAATCAATATCCAGGTCCAATAAGTAACATGCAAATAAAATGAAATTGTATGGTGCTAGGGTACAGGTATGGTTTTGAAATTGCCCACCTGCTTACGCTGCATTAGAAGCATGCTACGTTTACAACTGATGAACTAAGATAAGTATCGTTGAGTAGTGTGAAGCCTGCGCCCTAAAATAGGATTCAAAAAGGCCTAAATTTACGCTCCTTATAATTTATTACGTTGTCTATTTATTGGTGAAGATAGGCCGGGTAGGAGACATCTTATACCTTTTCAGTATCACTTGTTTTTATTTACACGACATTATTAGTGGAGCGACACCTACTGGTGGAAGTTTAGTTTTATCTGCAACGCACAGGTGTCGCTAGGAGTCCAGCGGCGCATTGCCGGGGTGCGGGGCGCAAGGGGCGGGGGTCTCCGACGGCTCGGCGGTTGTATTTGATTATTTATTCGCCGCGCGAGCCGCGGGCCGGAGGTCGCTGTTAGTGCGGGGCCGGCTTCCCCCGTCCCGGTATATCGGTGTATCGTCTGTCGCTAGTCCGGTGGTTCTAAGTGATTATTATGAGTGACAGGGACAGGTCGTCGCCCTCCCTCACGGACACCCCGCTGAAGACGTATATAGGCCGGCACGACGACGACTACCCATTGATAAACGGAAACGGTGAGTCCCGTGCGAGAGATCGAAGTTCAGGTGTTGGTATCACGCGCCTCGAGCCTCGTGCGTCGCGGCGCTAGGTTGGACTGACTGTAGGGAGCCCGAGGTCTGCCGCTGGGGCATCAGAGCATCGAGACACCGGGGCACCGGGGCACTGGGTCATCGCGCTCGCATCCACACCCGCACTGATTTGCCGCAGTCACGATTTCGATCGGCCATCAGCAGCGATAAGGATTTTCTCGTTGGGACGTGGGTGTGGTGATGAGGGGTTGTGTGGTTGTGAGGTTGTAAGTGGATTCGGCGCCATGGTACCGTCGGTGCGGTCTATATCCGATCGATACCTTGTGACCTTAGTCTTTAACTTGGTAGAACTTTTTTGGACACTTTTTGCATGTGAATAACGTTCACACACTTTGGTTGAATAACAAACCTGATTCTTAACTAACAATGTCACTTCAAGAGCAGAATTCAAATGCTTGATGTCACTTCGACTGAAGAGAAAAAAATAGTTGCAGCACAGAAGGAATGTCGAAAGTAGTCTCTGTGATACAAATACGTTGATATTACTTTATTAGTGAAAAATCCACGTAGGAATCACGGGATCAACTTGTAAATAAATTTTGTGTATAGTTTGAAGTTTCATCTCGACACCGATAGAACTAAATTTAACCTGGCTCTCGCTACGGGTGTTTCTATTCGCGCCTGACATTCCGAGGAAAGGAACGTTTTTAACCTATGGTATAATTAGTCTTGTGTTCCTATGACAATACATTTATTTTAGGTCAGTCAGTCGCCTATCGTGCGGTTGCGCGTGTGTAATTTTTTTCCTCAACATTCATTTTAGTCGTTGAACGTGTATTGTAAACGAAACTTGTAATAGTAGTCAATAATATGTAATAGAAGGTCACCAGTCAGTGTGCTTTCAAAATATTTTCTCGCTCATATAGAACTACGCATAACGGTTCGCAATATACCTAGATGCCAGTAGATTGTTTACTATAATAAAACTACTTTATCGGACTTTGTCGCGATTTATTATGTATTTTAATAATTTAAAGCACTCGCGTAAACCTAGGAGAAATTGTTTATTGTTTTTGTCTTAATCCGGAAAACTTATTAACTTCTAATTACTAAAAGATTTTTTACACGATAGGTGCACCTACTTTTGAATTCGCATAGGAGGATGGAAAACTTGTGCATATATTTTACGTAATAGTTTATTGTTTTCTTATGGCAAATACGTATAGATATATAAATATTGAACCTAGTATCAAAATACTTAAAGATTTTAGAGTACGTACAGGCTTACTAGGCATATTGTTGAATACGTGCCAATGTGAAAGGTGATATGTGTTTTCATTATATTGCCCATATTATAAAATTTTATTGAAATTTGACGCATAGAATAAATAAACAAATAAGGCTTTTTAATAAGATTAAGAGACAAATAAAACAATGAAAATAAAAGTAACTATCAACGAGAGGCAGTAACAAAGCATTAAAAGTTCAAGAATGAATAACATATCGTTTTACAAATAGCATAGCAGCGTTTAACAAACACATGAAGCTCAATATTAGTAGTGACTATTGTATATTATCTGGATTAATGTAAAAGTACTTTTTATTCTGAAAATGAATGGTTTCCTATCCCCTGGGTTCAAATGAACACAGGTGAAACCGCGCGCCACAGCTAATTATTAATTAAATAATAATTGATTGCCCTGTTCTTATCTGTACGGAACTTTTTACGATTTGATTAATTGTCTACTCTTTGTTTATTCCTGTGTAATTTATAATACTAATTTAGTTCCCATCATCACCAACACATTGTTGTACCCTTTAGAATAGAATAGAATTAAACTTTATTTATGAACAATTGTTACACTATGACACATTTCATTACCACATATTTATGAAACTATAACTTAACTGTAAGTGTATCTTGGAATACATATCCTAAACAGAGAAAACACACAAAATAAGTAACAATAGAAAGAAGATACTTTACTTTGATAATAGATTTGGATATCTATAAACATATATAAGTTTTAATCTAAGGAAAATGCACAATAGGCTTTAGCCTAGGCGTAGACTTCCCGTCCCGACTACACGTCAAAGTTTCATCTATCATCAGACGATATATAACCATAGATATTGTCTATGCCATATGATATTTATTTTGTTATTATCTTATTAGGGGCACTACTGTGATTGATCTATGTTTATTTGCTGCCAGTAATATTTATTAAAAGATTGTTTAAATTGAAGATTATTTCCAACGTTGTCCACGAGACCATCATAATAAACTACTCCTGTAACCCTACAAATATTATCAAGCATTATGATTTGCTCAACTTGCCAAAGACCACACTCCCATAAGACGTGGTGTGCGGTTTGTTCACGATCGTCACCTTCGGTAGAGCGATCATAGACAGGTGACGGTACTAGTTTAAAACTAAAAACCTAGCTTCTAAAGTTACGGTGACCAGTTATTGAGAGATGTAATTATCAGCTTCTAATGTGTTTGGATAATCTGTCCCGCATGGGAAACAGTTATATAAATGCCGTCCTTTGGTTGTATTAGACCATCGGTTTTGCAATTCATCAATTAAATTCTGCATGTGAATATCAGAGATCCGGCTGCTCGTTTTCCCCGTATACTATCGAAGGGCGTGTCATTGTCTGCAGCAATATCTTACACTTCAGGGCTAATCTGTACGACCCTGACGTAACACAGATCGATGTGGAATTACCCTTTGGATATGAAAATTTCATTCGTGTTTACTTTGACCTTCCTAATCATAGAATTTAGCAGATAGAAGACATGCCAAATCACGATTCCGGATCACCGCAATATAGGTTTTGCTGATAGGCAAACGGACAACAAGACGATCATGCAAGGGCTCGGATTTGCTTTATAGGAAAATAACTAAAAAACGTCAAAAAAAAGATTTTTTTTTATTATCATTGCAAAATTGCTTGCTTTTATAATTGGCATTGCATGAACCAAGCCGTTTTTGAACGTTACCTTTTTATTCCCCATTTATTGTATTCCCCGACGGCGAGATAATGTATTTATAAATCATATACTTGTTTATTTTTACATGCGAATGCTACTAATTATAAAAACGATTTCGTAAATAAGCAAAAAATAAAACGGATTGTACCGCGGCTGCTTCGGGTATTTTATACGTCTTAACTCATTTTATACGTCTTAACTCATTTTATACGTCTTAACTCATTTGCAGTTGGGTCACAGGACGACTGTTCTTGAAAAATACTAAGTAGCCGAGCGCAATTTCATTCCACGCAAGGGTTATGGTGTCGCGTTTCGTGAGTTATGAGTACCCGGTGGCATATTGGAATGGAAGAGAGAAGGAGGGCAACACATCCGCATGCACTTATGCGGATGTCTATGGGCGTCGGTAGTCGTGGTTATGCTCTGGTTGCACTGCCGTTTTCTCCCTTAATCTAAAAAAAAAAATGTTTTTTTGTCAAATGGCGTTTAAAAAGAGTGGCAAATAGACATCAATATTTCGCATTAAAATATTTTTATTTTTCCAAAATTAATTTGTCTATGGTAACGTTTCGTCGGTAAGCACCAATTGGATCGTTGCCCTGTTTCAAAAACTGAATCTCATAACTATTCGGATGTCTTTTTTTTCGCCGGGGAACGCATTTAGGCATGCCCCCGGGTCGGAGATATCCTGGGGGGGTATGTGGGACTCGAGAGTCGTCGGTTGTCCCACATACCCACTACAACCCCGCCGGTGGTCCTACTCGTCCACCAGTGGCGGAGCCACGAGGAGGCGGTAACAAACGAGCGCGACTCCACCAGTGGGTGCACTTGGGGGCTCATCGCGGGAGGTTTAGTCCCTAAACTACGTTTGGGTATGCTCGAACACACATCACACCGACAAGACGCATCTCCTTGAGCAGGCGACCACTTCTCCAAGCCGCCGCCATGCGACCTATCCCAATCCTTCTTGTGCCCAGGCAGGAAATTCGACTGAAGTATGTCGAGCCGTATCACGAGCCTCACCACACAGATGGCTGACAGCATGACTATTCGTATGTAGTATCAGATGTAGTGGGTTGAGTCCGGCATTGCGTCCCCTGCCACAGTCCGGCACTGCGTCCCCTGCGACAGCCCGGCACTGCGTCCCCTGCGACAGTGCGGCACTGCGTCCCCTGCGGCAGTCCGGCACTGCGTCCCCTGCGACAGTCCGGCACTGCGTCCCCTGCGACAGTCCAGCACTGCGTCCCCTGCGACAGTCCGGCACTGCGTCCCCTGCGACAGTCAGTCTGCTCGTCAAACATTCCTTGGAAATACTAAAAAGTGATGATCAAATATTACCCATGAACTTGTTACTCAACACCATCGATTTATAAAATTGCGAAGATACTCGGTCTCATTAGACATAGTGTCATAGTAAATAGCATATAGGCTATTTACTATGACACTATGTCTAATGTAAATATCCTCGATAAATGGACTATTCAACTCAAAAATAAGCGCGTCCTAATAAACACAGTCAGGTTTATACTATTAGTGTAGATGTGCACATGTCGAATTATTGAAATTGTAAAAACAACGCAAAAGTCTGTAAGGTGGACTTTGAAAATAATAATTTTAAGTCAATAGTAACTTTGAGCTGTAAAAAGCCAAGCTCAAGAAAAGTCTTCGTGACAGGTTCGTGAAAAGTCCACGCTGCCTTCCAGAGGAATTGGGCCAGCACGACCGTGGTGGTAGCATTCGCTCACATGACACCCCCTTGATGATATCTTCGGTGACGCGTTTCGTGCGGTTTTCGTGCAGGTGTCCCATTGGAGAGGAAGCGGGAAGAAGGGCAACGCATTGGCATGGTAATTATGCTCTCTTCAGAACGAACTCTTCAGCTTTACATTGTCAATATATAGAAGAGTTATCTTCAGTTTTATGTTACTAGTAAGTAAGCTCTATATTATTAGTATAGAAGTCTATGGGTTTGCTCTCCGTACCTGCTCTTCATTGTGCAATTGCAACCTCCCTGGGCACTGTGACCGCCTACTCTCCTCGTGAGCATAATGTTATCTACGAGCTTCTACGATTTTTGACAAGAGAAATAGTTTTTCTTTTCATAAAGGTTTTACATCAAATCTTCATGTTCATCAGATTTCAGCTCTCAAAACAAATTACACCTTATATGTTTACCTTGTGCTTGTTAGCTATACAACTAAAAAATTGCATTCATTTAAGATTCATCCGGGGATTAGCGTGTACAAGCGTACAACGGTTTTTATTCAAATTGTTACGCTACTACTGTTTCCATATCACCATATTATTATTAGTCTTATTTTTTTATATTTAATATACAAACATTTTGTTTACTGTTTTATTATATGTTTAGGTAATTTTTATATTAGGATTGTCACGTTTGTCATAAAGTTGGCTATATGAAAACATCTATTAACCTAAACCCCAAACACGTCGTTTTTCTAAGAAAGAAAGAAACATTTATTGAGGATGTTACCATATTTTTTTGAAAAAGATATGACGCTGTTACTTTTTTTGTAAAAGATATGACATTAATATTTACGGCACAAAATATAAAAGAGACAATGGACACATTTATCAGTATGAACGCGATCTTACAAGCAGCAAAAATAAAAATAAAAACAATTAAATTGAATTACAATTAAAGTTAAAAAAAAGAAAAATAAAATATGTTCGCACAGATAGATGCACAACAGTGCACCCAATGTCAATCCCCAAAAGGTGACCACTCAGTAAACAATTGTGATTTCCTCAGAAGTCACTATTCATGTGTTATGTGTTCCCCAGACTAAAAGTAATACTAAAGACGAGTGTCATTGCGACGGTCGCACAACAGATCAAATGATGTGAATGAATCTGTGTCGCCACCATTAATCGAGTTGAAGACCGTGCAGGTAGGAAAATCCTTATGTAATTGCCAAGTTAAATTTAATTTGGTAGAAACACACATCTTATTTGAGAAATGTTAAAGAATTTGGGATATATTACTTAGTTTTTCATTATATACGCTTGCATACATATGCACTTATTATTGAGCTAATTCATGTATGATTGCCTACACATGTATGATACTATAGTGTCATTCGTGTTATTCCAAGCAACAGAACTTCTATTTTTAGCAAATGTCGATTATTACATTATGTTGGCTATTTTTTTTCTTTTGTATTAATTTCCGTCTCGTGAATGTAAATAGTGTTTATGAGTTTACGTCCACTTGTAAGAAAATTACTATGAGTTCAACGAGCCCTTAAATAAATGTTCTTAAGATTAGTAAGAACATTTCTTTAAGGTGTTAAAGAAATGATCACGCCGGTGATACTAGGAAGAGTGAACCGAATGCTATTACTCACGATCCCTTAAGGACTACGAAATCTTCACGCCAATATTGGAAATGGGATAGAAAAATTGGACCCAGTGCCATTTTGTTTTTGGAGAAAAAAAAACTGGAACATACTTGTTTTGTTTACAAAAACAAAATAAAAAAAACATATAATAGTAATAATAATAAAAACGTTTATTTCACTCACAACGGTATACAAAGAATATTGTGTGAACCGCTGCGAGGAGCGGAATGTGTACCAGGCGCACTCGTGTTTCAGGACTCCGGAAAATGTTGAAAGGGCAATAAAATCATAATTGTTCGCCTTTCGTTATTGTTGTGCAGAGGAGGTGTCGTACTTTCTTCATTTCCTCCAGCCTCAGCTACTCACGAACTGCACGAAACGCTACTTCATGGCTGCTAGTTTACGACAGAGTCATGTGAGCGAAAGTTACCTCCTCGGTCGTGCCGGATCAATTCTGCTGCAATACAGCGGCCATGTTGCTACGTAAATAATTAGCAGTTGCTCAGGTTTTACCCGACTGCGCAAACCAAACGAGGGCAATAATGTTTACAAAATTGGCGACCCGTAACTTTCACGTTACAGGAAGACAATCTGAATATTTTAAAATATTCTCTACGAGCCGGACTTTTTTCACGAATTTATGTCCGGCGATAAACTGGGGGTTACAATTCTGATTATTTTTTACTTATTTGCATTCACCTGGCAAATGTTATTCTAACTCAACGGACCCCATAACTAATGGGATATAATCCTATATCATTTGTT
>JAFELO010000163.1:55592-72337 GCA_017140195.1 Eumaeus atala
CGCGGATACGGATGAGCATGCGGTCCATTGTCTGCCCTATTGAACATAGCGCTCGACAATCGAACCACAAACTCATCCAGCGACTCTATCCGCAAGTCACGCGCGATGACGTCGTTACGGACGTAGCGGCCGGCTCCCGTGGTGACCCGTAGGGATATGTTTTGCTGGGCTTGCAGGCGTTTCCGCTGGGCCTGGGAGGTTAGCGCGTACCAGCGGGGGCGGCGTAAGTGAGGCGTGACCGGATATATATCTTGCAAATCCCCAGTTTCGTCCGTGTAGGAAGTCCGGACGCTAGTACCGGCCACAGCAAAGCACGGGCTGTTCTCGCCTGGTTGACCGCTCGGTCCACCTGCGAGACCATCCGCAGCGCGCGGTTTATACTGCATCCGAGATACACGACTGGGGATTCCCAAGACACAGCCTGGCCTCTGAACTTTGACCGCCTCGGCATGGAGCGCCTCTTGCTGACATATAGCGCCGTCGTCTTATCCACGTTGACGGACCTGCGCCACCTGTCGAGCCACTCCGGCAACCGGTCCACGGTGGTGTCATGTGAGCCAGCGGCACCTCTCCTTTCGTGCTGGCCTAATTCGACAGCAATACAGCATGGCATTACCACTTGCACTTAAAAATAAAACGGTGTACGGTGTCAACCATCAGCTTCTATTTGAAAACTGCTCAGAGTTTTCAGCCTAATTATGTTAAGAAAATGTAAAATGGCATAGGATATATTTTTTGGAAATTTTATATTCCATTGACATAAATAACGTTGCAAATATGACATTACCACGTGAGTTACTATTATCCGGTATGTAGAACTAGCATCACCCGCGGTTTCGCCAGCCTATGCCTGGTCTGATAGTCGTAGCGTCATGATATAAAGCCTACAAATGTGGACTACTCATATTCAATATAGAAATATTTTTTTCTCGTAAATTAACTAGTTCTAGAGGTAAGCGCATTCAAACAAACAAACAAACTCTTTAGCATTATATTGCCTGTAGAGATGTAGTTCATAAATAAGTGGCGAGTAGTCTTCTGGACATGTAATTATTTCGGGGAGGCTACAATAGATTTCTTCCTCTTTTGATAGCTAAATATCTATTCTTAAACTTATGGATGTAAGAAACGCATAAACTGGATTGATTTTTACTATCCAATCACGCAAGAATTATCGAACATTCAGATGTAGGTTACGATCTAAAATGAACAAAGGCAAAATAAGTTGTCATGGCCGAATTTCGGCATCAGCGCGGGGCCTATTAATATAGTGCACGAGCGTTTGCCCCGATACAAGTCCACACTGTCTATTCCTTCATTCCCCTATTCCGGTGAGACGCCAGACTCAGGTTGTTTCCCTCAGACGATCCGAGAAAAGTCAGACAGAACTGACAGCTCAACACGCCTCTCCGTGGCACAAGGGCGAAACACCGGCAATTTCCTGATTCTGGACTATTACCAGTAATTGAAAAATCCTAACAACAGTTTTAACAAACCCGGGATGGCATCTTTGTCTGAATAAGCTCACCAATATACACATACGAGGATATTTAATATCGCAACTTGGTTGCCTTGTTACAGATTACAGTTTTGTTTTTGCGTGAGCCAAGCCACTGGCAAGTTGATAGGATATGATTTCAATCGAGACTATTCACATAGTAACTCATTTGAGTGAAGCGCTACGGTGGAGCCCCTCATTAGTATTCTCATCACGTCAATCGATTAAAATAATACAGGAGGTTAAATACTTAATCGTTATCAACTCACGCGAATAATTTACAGTGAAATAAAGGAATATGAGTCGTAACAACTTATGCTGACATAACTACTGATTGGTACTATACCCGCTACGCTGCTTATTTTTTGGGTGTAAAACATTAATTATTGTGCCGAATCGAAATCAAATATATTTTGAATCGTTGTGTCAAAGAGATATCATCCCTGTTATAGTAGGCACATATTTTACTTTTCAGAGCAAGCATATTTTTCGTTTAACCCAAAGTGGATAAAAATCTGTTCTCAATATTCATAATAGTTGTAAGTAGGCAACACGATGTGCGGGCGTGTCGTTCTGTTGTATCGTTTGTTGGCGGGTATAAATAACTCGATATCCGCAGTACATGCGATCTGTGGGAGCGATTCTTAAATAGAACCGAAATAAAAAACACACCGTCACGGTACTGACCCAATTAATTCGTTGCGCTACGCATAACTAGCAAGCGTGCGTAGAGGAGAGTGGCACGCGTAGCAGAGACGGTTAGCGCAGCGCGTAGCGGCGATCAGGAAGAGTAGCGAAGAGGGAGAGTAGGTGTGTAGCAGGGAGCGGGACGCATAGTCCAGATACCGCATGCGTAGCAAAGAGCGCCACGCGTAGCGAGAGCGTCAAGCGCAGCGTTTCGTAACGTTTTGTGGAAATAACACGTAACGTCATTTAAGTTTTTTACTTTTGTTACAACACCGGGAAAGCAGTTCAAATTACACCTTCTTAAAAAATACAGTAGAGTTATTAATGATAAGGTTCGAAAACTGTTCCCAAAATTCCCCCACGCTCCGCTATGTATCTACTACCAAGTGATTCCTAATAAGCCACCAATAAATTTTTATGACCAAGTTCCTCTCGAGCGATGGTTCGTAAAATATTTTATTAACATCCTACTTTTTTTCCGTACCAACGGGAGGAATAAACATGACAAGTAAAAGTCTACAAACTTAACTTTGCGTTTGCGTGCTCTCGTTTTGAAGAGCACAAAGAGATTTTGACTATCAAAGTGATCATCTAGGCGTCATAGTTCACTGAATATAAATAGATGCATAAGTCGGGCATAAACCTAACGTAATGTAAGAGGTGGTGCTATTCTGTGTCGCTGAATTGAGCTGGCACGATCAGGGAGGTACCTTTCGCTGACATGATGCCGTCTCAAATGCCGGTTCAATAGAAAAATGGAGTAAATCAGTGCAACGTATATGCGGATGTTAATGGGCGTCGGTAGCCACTAAGCGGATCCTACACCAGTTCGTCCCCATAGGAAGACAAAACTGTAGATGTGTCACAGCTATCACTGTAACACAGGCTAGGACACGTGTGTATGTGTGTGTATGCCTGTTAGTACACTATACAATGAAGAACAACTGGTTGTGAAGAATTCTATTCGCGTTAGTATTTGAGTAGAATTTCGCGACGACGGACTCACGAAGTTACATTCAACCTTAAATGCTTGTATGTGTAACAGTCATCGGTGAAAAAAATCACTGAATGTCTTGCTATCATTTTATTCCATTGTACCAATTGCAGTCTTATTTTAGGTTGCAGTTGTGACTGAATCAGTCTCGTCGCCATCACATTTGTTTGCGCTGACCTGTAAGCGTTGTTCCCGTATTTGACGTTGGTTTACACATTTCATATTTCGCTGAAAATTTTCTGCCCAATCCTCTTGGATTCGTATCAACGACAAAATGGCACGTACGTGGCTGCATATTTCGGGGTTTTCTCCATTTATGTTCCACCAATAGGGAATAAGCATAAGTTTTCAAAAGGAATCAAATATATTTATTTATGTTCTGTTATAGAGTGTTTCTTTGTACGATAGAATTCGTAACGAAGTCATAAGGCAGAGAACTAAAGTTTTCGATATCACGCGAAGAATAAGCTCGCTGAAGTGGCAATGGGCTGGTCACTCAGAAGAACAGATGGCAGATGGGCCAGTAAGGTTCTGGGGTGGAGGCCGCGCTTAGGAAAACGAAGTATTGGTCGACCGTTGACCAGGTGGGAAGACGATTCTCGTGCAGTAGCCGGTCCGGGATGGATGCGAGTAGCAAGAGATCAGTCGTCCTGGCGGTCATTGAAAGAGGCCTGCGTCCAGCAGTGGACTGATAAGGGCCGGTAATGATGATGATGAATATGTTCTGTTTCCACATGAAATTACATATCAACAAATATTTTTTTCTTATTAATCTCTTTTTTAATACAAAAAATAACCAAAAAGTGCGAAATAAGCTAAGTAATAAATGTTCCATACATTTAAAATCTCAAAACGCCACACTGTCAGTTAAATGACGCGTGACGTTTCGAGATTTCACACAGCTTCGCAATTCGTAATTATAACCATCGTGGTGTCTGTATGGTTTTACATTTTTGTAAACTTAAAATATCAAAATTATGACGGAATCGAAAACTTGTGATGCAACTAATGCGCGTGAAGATGACCCGTTCAGACTGCTCATATCTTATCAGATTCATTTCATATAACAATATGACAAATATATCATTGATTAAAAATATTTGAAAATGTAGTTCATAGGTGTGTACACTTGCATCACTACAATGGACCACCGGAAACTCACAAACTGCGATACGTGACAGTCGTATCATGCAGCCCCAATTCGGCTGTAATGGCACTTCCTTTTACTTAAGTCGATGTCTATGCAGGTTTGGTGTACGATACCAGGCGATGGCCTCCTTCTGCGAGACCGTCATGTCCCAGAAGGAAGCCGACGATCGGGTGAGAGAGGAGGCTGTCGACGCGACCCCCCCAGCCGACGACGAATGGGGGTGCGAAGGAGGCGCCATCTGCAGCGCCTTCAGTAGTGCCCCTGTGTTCCGTGTCAGGCCAGGATGGGAACCCGGTCCTCTCCTTAAAGACACGGCGTCGTGGGGACTGTCATAGCGTAGCCGGACAGTCGCCGAGGAGGTGAAGTCTGGCCTTTTCGCCGAGGCCAGCCTGTCGGTGGAGGGGTCCTGTTGCCTGCAGGTCCGGGACCCACCACTGATAGCGGCTGAAGGCTCCCGTAGGTGTTTAGTTGGTATTGCTACCCAATGGCCGAGTCCAACATACCTCGGGGACATACATCTGGGGGTCTACCCGGGCTCCCAGGTATCATGCGTAAATGCCTTCCCCTTCGTCAGCAAAGAAAAAAAAAAGGTTTGATGTACGATGGCAACATCTAAGTATATTCATTCATCTCTATTGCACAATACGCATTGCGGAAAAGAATACAATACGCATTGCAATGCTGCATGGCGCTTCACGCGGACAACTGTTTAAACTTATCAAAATAGTTATCTATAGTGTTGCATAATGTTTTGCTTCGTTGCCACCGCATAGGAACAGCAAGTGTATTCTTTAACCCCAATCTTATAGGTCAATGTTGTTCCAATCTCGATTGATATACTTAGCAGTTCACTTGACACTTGGGCAAGGAGTGTGTTACCACTTGCCTGACGTCCAGAGGCTAGGCTAGAAACATTATAAGCTTTGTTCGTTGCACGCGTGCTTTTACATTACATCTGGGCATAACCATCGTCAGCCGGACGACGTCCACTGTTGGACTTAGGCCTCCCCCGCAGAGCGCCACAGGTCACGATCACGAGCCACTTGCACCCAGCGGCTCCCCGCCACCTTAGCCAAGACGATCTCCGTGCAGCAGCCGGTCCAGGATGGATGCTAGTAGCTGGAGATCGGCCGTCTCAGTAGAGAGGGCTCAGTATAGTTGATTTTCGGTTGGGACGACATTACTATTACTATATCTTACCTTCGCAAACGTTGAATAGCAAATTAAGAAAATCGCAATAAAAACTCCATCGCAAAAAGTGGAACACGCTTATAATTTACGAGGGCCACAGTAAACGTAATTACGTAATGGAGGTTACAGTCTGCACTCGACGCTGGAAAATATTTTCGGCTTCTCTTGCTGTATAACAATATGCTCGGTTGCATCTTATATACGGGCTTATCTATACTAATATTTTCGGCTTCTCTTGCTGTATAACAATATGCTCGGTTGCATCTTATATACGGGCTTATCTATACTAATATTTTCGGCTTCTCTTGCTGTACAACAATATGCTCGGTTGCATCTTATATACGGGCTTATCTATACTAACATTTTCGGCTTCTCTTGCTGTATAACAATATGCTCGGTTGCATCTTACATACGGGCTTATCTATACTAATATTTTCGGCTTCTTTTGCTTTATAACAATATGCTCGGTTGCATCTTACATACGGGCTTATCTATACTAATATTTTCGGCTTCTTTTGCTTTATAACAATATGCTCGGTTGCATCTTATATACGGGCTTATCTATACTAATATTTTCGGCTTCTCTTGCTTTATAACAATATGCTCGGTTGCATCTTATATACGGGCTTATCTATACTAATATTGTTAGTCTGAAAAGTTTGTGTGCTTCCAGTGGTGAACATAATCAAACCAAAAAGTACACAACACCTCAAGACAGCAAGATATAATAAGTACTGTTTGCGCTAATCGGAACAACTAAAATTATAATTCTCCGGGTACTTTTGAAAAACTTGGTACATCAGGACATCTGTCATCTCAGTCCACCCGTGACCATGGTTGCTGTAAAGCTCCTGAAACGTCGGGCTACATAACTAATTTAATAAACCGCGACAAAGTTCGTAAAAGTAGTTTTATTGTACTGAAAAGTTTGGTTAAAAGCGCTTATCACATGAACTACTGGTCCAATTTGAAAAATGATTCCGTTTTAGTAGTTTAGCATAAAGTAGTAAGCAATATAAGAGTGGAGCATGCTGGTTACGCTAGAAACCGCAGGGCGTTGGAGATGTATATGATTAGTCGTTAGAATCCGTACACTAATTAGTCGTTTAACATGCATTTTGTTATGAACACTTTAGGCATAATGTTCTAACTTATATAAGATATTATTTCGGATCGAAGGAACCATCGCTATAGATCCGCACTAGAAAATAACAATTTGAGACTTAGGTCTTTACGTCTGTAAGGTCCACAATGGACGGTGGCGCCTGCCCACACATATGAAACTGACGCCAAAACACCGTTTTGTCACGTTTCGTTTTGGTGTCCGATGGCCCCTTCGGGAGGAAAGAGGTGGTGGAGAACGCATATGCAGAACCTTTGGTTTTGCGGGTGTAAATTAACATTGTAATTTAATTTTTGTTATTCTTATATAAATATGTTACATAAATATTCTGATATAACTATTATTTATAAATTTAATCTATAATTAATATACTAAATAATTATCAATAGACATATATGAATGATTTTATTATTACCGTCAAATAGAAATAAGTAAGAACTTAATATAAATTTATCAATTATTGTATATCAAAAAATCTATTCACCATGTAGTGCTGTGCCACCTATAAAGGTGCATGCGTCCGAATCATGTCGTAATCATTAATGTAATAATGTATCAACGCATGTACTTATGAAACAAAAATAAGAAATGAAATATTGCGCCGGCCCAATTCACCTGCGTTGTAGCAGTGGCTTTACCTCATACTGGCCTGGTTGTGTTACACGACATTCGATCACCGTAGTACAGTATTTTATAGTATATGTCACAAGCAGTTTGAGCTTTTTGACGGCCCATAAACATCTGCATAACTGTTGTACAGACGTGCTGCCCTCCCTATTGCGCCACTTCACACACACACACACACACACACACACTGTCAAATATCACGTTGCACCGGTGTCGTATGAGAGAGAGATACCTCCCCGGTCGGTCCAATTCGGCTCCAATACGGATTGACCTATTAGTAAAATGAAATCATGAAAGTGTATCGCCTTCAAATTTCCCATCACTATTGGCTGGAGCGTAAGCTACAGTCAGTCGGGAAATTTGGAAGCCCTGACCATGGCTGCTGTAAAGCTTCTGAAATGCCGAGCTAGTTAAATAATTAAATAAACCGCAATAAAACCCGTAAAAGTAGTTTTATTGTAATGAGCATGTTAATATAAATGTCAGCTTTCTGCACAACTTCTTCATGTATATGATTTTCAATTGTACCAAATTTCAAATTGCTCCATGTGCGCAATTCTTTAAACAACCAGCCAAGAGTGACTCGCCTATGTAGGGTTCCGTACCAGCAACAGTCCCATATCTCTTAAACTACCGGTTCGATTTTGTTCAAACCAATTATTGGTTCATTTAAGTTTTTATTGGAAAATGATGCCATATTTATTTTCAATTTTCCTCTTAGTACTTCAAATGCTAAAGCAGTTCCTTAAAAAGGGATAAGATGTTTCTTCGCGTATATATATAGAGATATACAAACTTTCTCAATAATGATAAACCATAATAATGTTATTAACTTACAGATCTGCACACATACAATCTTGCAACTGTACCAAATTTCGACTTCGCGTACATCTTTCTTCGCACATCCATATACAGATTACTGTCGCATTTATATTAGTAGGATAACAGTTTGAAAAGATGTTAGGCGATTGAGTCGCATAATATATGCGAGGACCTCGAGAGTAGCTTGTTAACCGCTGATAATAAGGAATAATGGCACAGAGCGCACGACGGAATTAGCATCACGACAGTGATAACAGCTCGAACACACTACATCACATGAGTGTATCCTACCCTTAACTGAATTACTATCCCACTGCGCCAGAAGGAAAGTGGTATCGAGGGTATGTATGTGGATCACTTTCTTTCGTCTTTAAACTTTATTTTATAAGGTCGAGAAATCAGTAAAGTATAATATTTGTACATCTTATGTCACATACGCATCTCCATCTCGCATTGAGCAGAGAGAAATGAATGAAAAATAGGAACAGAGGGTGTACGTTTGCTGTCTCAGTCTGCTTTCACTTCTATATGTAAGTATGTATGTATGTATAAAATATATTTTAATCAACCCAGCGCCATCCGCGATGCCATTGCATTTTTTTCTTTTAAAAATTTGTCTTCTTAAAACAGTTGTGTGATGTGTCGTTCAGTCTGCAGCAGGAAACATGTTGTACAAATATACATTATTAACCTTATAAAATAAAGTTTAAAGACGAAAGAAAAATCGAACTGGTAGTTTAAGAGATATGGGACTTTGTTGCTGGTACGGAAACCTACATTGGCGAGGCACTCTTGGCCGGTTGTTTAAAGAATTGCGCGCATGGAGCAATTTGAAATTTGGTACAATTGAAAATCATATACATGAAGAAGTTGTGCAGGAAGCTGACATTTGTAATAACATGCTCATTACAATAAAACTACTTTTACGGGTTTTATCGCGGTTTATTTAATTATTTAACTAGCCCCAGCAGCCATGGTCAGGGCTGGGCTGTGCATAATTCGCGTGAACTTGAGCCATCAATAACGTGCTTACTTCATCCGAGTGGTTTATAGCAGATTCCTATTTTTTTATATCAAGCCAACATTCAATATAGCGTATATAAATCAAATTGCCGTAGCGACGCATTTAAATTTCCTGACTGAGTAGCTTACGCTCCAGCCAGTAGTGATGGGAAATTTGAATTCGATACACTTTCATCATTTCATTTTAGTAAGAGGTTAATCCGTATTGCAGCCGAATTGGACTGACCGGGGAGGTATCTCTCTCTCATATGAAGCCGGTGCAAGGTGATATTTATCACACAGTGTGTGTGTGTGTGTGTTTGAAGTGGCGCACTGAAGAGGGCAGCACGTCTGTACAACATTTATGCAGATGTTTATGGGCCGTCAAAAAGCTCAAACTGTTTGTGACATATACTATGAAAAACTGTACTACGGTGATCGAATGTCGTGTAACACAACCAGGCCAGTATGAGGTAAAGCCACTGCTACAACGCAGGGGAATTGAGCCGGCGCAATATTTCATTTCTTATTTTTGTTTCATAAGTACATGCGTTGATACATTATTACATTAATGATTACGACATGATTCGGACGCATGCACCTTTATAGGTGGCACAGCACTACATGGTGAATAGATTTTTTGATTTATAATAATTGATAAATTTATATTAAGTTCTTACTTATTTCTATTTGACGGTAATAATAAAATCATTTATATATGTCTATTGATAATTATTTAGTATATTAATTATAGATTAAATTTATAAATAATAGTTATATTAGAATATTTATGTAACATATTTATATAATAATAACAAAAATTAAATTACAATGTCAATTTACACCCGCGAAACCAAAGGTTCTGGATATGCGTTCTCCACTACCTCTTTCCTCCCTCCTCGGACAACGAAACGAAACGTGACAAAATAGTCTTTTGGCGTCAGTTTTATGTGTGTGGGCAGGCGCCACCGTCCCTTGTGGACCTTACAGACGTAAAGACCTAAGTCTCAAATTGTTATTTTCTAGTGCGGATCACTCAAATGACACAAGTAACAATGTGGCACTATAATTAACGTCAATTGGCGTTCCATTAGCTGGCCGGTGTCCATTAACTGTAATGTCAGGGCTCAGGTGTGTGGATATAAACCCATTAAGCAAACAAAGAATACGTTATTATTTACAATGCACCCTTAATGCAGTTTATTAGAAGACGCTGACTATACCGAGAAAGCTACGCTTTATTCAGCAATCAATAGATCCATTAGGGGAGCTATGCATTAGTAACACAACGCTTCTCTAAAGAACGCTAAGAAACGCTCGAGTTACGGGATTATCACTTGGAAATGAAATTGTTTCAATTCAAATTAGAATAATAAAAACATAGATATAAAATATACCAAGTTACACCGATATCGTCGTTAAAGAGTCCACATAAAAGATGTGCACATAGCCAATTGTACACTTGTTAAAATGACTTAATCATGCGCGTTGGGTTGACTTGGCAAAAAAAAAACAATTAACCTAACCTTTTTTTTTGTTTACGCGGGGAAAAGTATTTACGCGCCTTCACTGGCCCCGGGTGAGTTCCAGTGGTTAGTGGTACTCGCGGCACATTATAGTGCCAATACCCACAGAAACCACCGCGTGCACCATCAGTGCCGCCTATGGTGAGGTGCCCCGGAACAACAAATCAACAGGGCACCTCGACGGCTAGTCAGCCCCCTAAGGGACCGACTTCACCTCCACAGATGGGGACCTTGGAACAGTGCAATGAGATGAGGTACTCGCCTCTTGCTCCGTGCGCAAAAGCGCCGCCACTTTTTCTCTTTTGTTCTCTTCTTATAAGAGGGGTACAAAGAGCGGCACCTCCTCCTGCTCTTTAGTCCCCTCTTCTTATAGGAGGGGTACTAAGAGCCGCCACCTCCTCGGTGCTATTGGCTTCGTCCAAGTTGTCTCGCGGATCAACTGAGCCCCACCGCCACGACAAGGCTTGAACCATAGTGGGGAGGATGGGAAAACTAGCCTAACCTAACATAACGCGGTCTATCAATTTGTTACGGAGTAAGTACACTTCGCTCCATGGATCTCTGGCAGAACGTGAGGATGGATCTCTCTCAGCAAATGCTAGCCCATTATATAAGTACACACATTTTCAAAAGAGATTGATGAAAATATTAAATTTATTTTTTGGTGGCTACAGACGCGCATTAATATCCCCATGTTTAAATCCGCGTTTCCGGTGGCCCTTAGGGGATTGGGATAAGGTGTCATCATAGGTTGATGCGTGACAAACCGCATGTAAACGAAGAGTACTCTCAGTTCGCTGCAACGGAACAAGCCAAAAAAAAAAGAGGTCAAAAGAGGGCACGAACATATTTGTTCGCATATATCACGTGCAATATGGCACTACCTCTTACTATATAGTAAGACGCAGTGCCATGATGCATTACAGCCGAATTGGGTTTGCACGAAGGGGAGGTACCTCTAGCTCACATTACACCGACGTGACAGCTGTACTGTCTCGATTCGTGCGATTTGTGAGTAGGTGGTGGTCCATTGAAGGAGAGGTGGAAAGGGGGGCGTACAGTCGACAAGGGCTCCGATTGAAGAATTTAAAACGCTGTGTCTTGGCAGTACTTCGTTTATTCGTATATTGTGTCGCTAATTTAAAACGCTGTGTCTTGGCAGTACTTCGTTTATTCGTATATTATGTCGCTAATTTTCAGCTGCTCGGTGTGCACTCGCCTGTACCATAAAGCAGACAATACCGCGGCTTACGCCGCTGGCTGGAGGCTGGTTAATGTTGAGCATAACACTCGCCAAGGCGCCGATCGGCAGATTGGGCACGGCTCACTACCCCTTCTGAGCGCAAAGATCGTTACCTACTCTGTACAGCCCCCTTACAATGTATCCTAGATATTATAAAAACATTACATAACTTGTTGGCATTCAGTCCCGTCTATCTTAAGGGCAAAATACCAGAAGAGTTTGGTGCGCAACGATAGGGTCTAGGGTTGATACATGTTCATAAGAGGTACTGTCGAGTGTACCACCAAGACCCGAAAGCTAACTCTCGCTCACATGTACCGCCTTGAAGTGAAAGATAAGCTGTCACAGCGACAATGGTTTGTTACTTTCTGGTGGCCAATTGGGGGGGAGGAGGTGAGAATTCAGTTAATGGGCGACGGTAGGTGACTACCGACGCCCATTAACTGAATTCTCTCCTCAAATGGCTCTGACTGCCATAAAGAAGCCTTTTCTTTTCCCGACCTTGTTCCGTTGCTTGTTGGAGCGCTCACTCGGGAGTTTGTCGCATGCGATAATAGTTTTTATTATTCTACAGTGATGCAGAAGGCTGAGCCGTCGCGCGCTTGGTATACACAGGCAGATGAATGTCACACGTTGATACACCGCATGTTGGACTCCCAGGAATAATAACTGAATTATCGACCAATGAAAATGGCCCTTCGATACTGATCCAATTAACACTTTATGTATGTTTGTTTTGTAGTACATGGGAACAAATGAGCAATCGGAATAACTTGGTGACTATACGCCCATTAACACTTGCACTTGTGTGGGCCTCACACATCCAATCCCCTCCAATGGGCCACTCACAAAACGCGACAGCGTTTCCATCACTTTTCGGTACAATACTTTATTTATAATGTATATTATTTCGTTCTAAAAAGATTATTTTTTTCAATCAAACTTTATAGCAATTTGTCGGTAGATCGGTACATGAGACGAATAAAAGACGTGTGAATGGAATGAAATGTGTACTCGTCATGTCTTCGCACTCTTCCCGTTGCCGGGTCGAGGGGGGTCCAGACCGGAGCTTAGCTCCCTACTGGAGATGTGTTTGTTCGAGCCTCGTCAATACGAGGCTGTGGTCGATGCGAGGTCGTGTTGACCTCTAAGTGTGTTGCACATACGTTTATGTGCCTGGGCTATTGGTATCTTTGTACGATCGGCGTCTATCCATTTGTAGGGGCACTGTCACAGGTCCCAGAGCGAACTGGGAAACGTGTATGGTTCCACTCCTGTGGTGGCCCTATGGACAGGCACCGAGTCGCACGCTGTGTTTGCGATACGGAAATGTGTGTAGGTCAGCGGCTCTACTTATAGTGGTGATATGTGATAGTGCGCTCGCGGGCTCTGCCTGCGCTTTGCGGGAGCCGACTGTAGGTGCTGTCGCGCACTGACGAACTGAGTGATGTATCTGTTCATTATAAACCCAGTGGCAATGTGAGCGGATATGCCGTTCCAGAGGTCGCGACATCGAATCCCGCTCAATATAATAGATGTTTACGAATTATATGTATTTCTATACCAAAAAAAAAATAGGAAAATAAGTATTTTAATATATTTCCGTTGTTTAGGTTCAGGTGTCTGGGTTGACGTGTGGCTATAGGCCTATTATTTTGTAAACAATTGTGTAACAGTGTTTGTAAGTGGTGTCAACAGAAATAGTGTCCATTGCTCCATTAGAACCCTAAATGGTCGGCATTCGATCGATCGCGATCATTTCGCTGACATGAAGCCCTCGAGGCAGCTATTCTGTTGCATTTCCTTCGGTGTGTGAGTTTTCGGTGGTCCCTCGAGTGCATATTAAGCAGACAAACTGCCCTCCTAATTAAACAGTATTGTAGCAATAACACTACCTTTTCCATGGATTAAATTAACGCCCATTGGTATAGCAAGGCCCATAGAATTTCTGGGTGTAACGAAAGGTAGATAATTAAAACATTACAAATTACAATATTTGTCTTACAAATTTTATTGTAATACTAGACGTTGTGATTAATATTTGACGCCTGCGATTCGCTTGTCTCTGTACGAAGAATGTTCATTATTAATATTTGACGCCTGCGATTCGCTTGTCTCTGTACGCAGAATGTTCATTATTAATAATTTGTGAGTCGGTGCTTGTACAGTGTATACTGTTCTTGTTGAGGCAAAACATGTTAAATTTTCTGATGTGTAACGCTTATTCTTTCGGATGATATCTCTTGTGGGAACGATTTCGTGAAAGGGGACGCAAATGTGTTAGGGGCAATTGGGGAACCTAATTTCAATATTTTACTACAATATTATATAAAGAAAAGAAAAAATATAATGGTATCAAAATTAACTTCTCCCGCTGCCGTTAGAATATTTTGATTGCTGTTGCTCTTGAGTTTGAAATCTTCGATCATTGATTGAAAATCTTCGATTTCAGACAGTTCAATGGAAAGATCTCAATATTTTTTAAATTAAGAAAACATGTTGATGTTATACGTAACATGAACCTAGTAGAAGTTATGCATAACCTCTCGTTGTTGTGTTACTAGCTGACCCAGAAATTAAAAATTTCAAATATAACACCTACAACTATTTTTAATAAATTTAATGACATTGTCAAGTTTTACGTACTTGCCGACACCGCTCGAGGTGTTGTGCAGGCAGACGGCACGCGGTGCGGATAAAAGCCATTTGCCACCGAAGATAATTGTGCGCGAAGAGATCTGGTTAGGCATTTTCAATTTCCCTGTCTTGTATAAGTGTGCGTAATGCGCGATAAGGAACTTCGCCCCAGAAGTATCCATCACTAGATTGAAAGTAATACTTTGGGATCACACTAAAGTGGACGCTCAAATTGTTCCCCAACATGTAAGGGACATGGACAAGGGACCGGGAAACTCTGCATGAAACTTCGAACGACATAAATTTGTTTACGCTCTCAACTAAGTATTAAATAATATTGACATTGTAAAAGCTCTTTGACAATATTAGACCGGCGTTGAGCGGAGCTTGGTCCTGGCTTCTCTATTGATTTCACTGAAAGTTTGTTATGAAAACTACGATAAAATTAACGAAGGTAGTGTATAATGTTTTGACTTTCACTCGCTTAAAATAGGATCTATATCAAATGTTCATACAGTGCGACTAAAGTATCGGTTCAATTGACGAAATCGGAACTACAGCTACCTAATAGTAGCACTAAACGCTAAACTAGCGACTCAGTTTACCGAACGTGTAACATTGGGCGCGGAAGTGAAACACATTGAAATGATACATATAGAGAAGGGATGCCATAGGCATATGACGATGACTGGCCGTCCTGGTGAAGAGAGAAAGCAATACTATCTCGATCTATCTAAAGTCGCATATTGCTAACAAACGCATATTGCGCCGTGAGAAATGAATGGAAAGTGAGAGAACTGAAACCACACTTGCTATCTCTTTCGACTTAGACGGCCGCGTTTTAGGCTGGCTTCCTTTATGTATCTCTAATTATCCTATGGTGGAGCGACTCG
Organism: Eumaeus atala; assembly: GCA_017140195.1. NCBI lineage: Eukaryota > Metazoa > Arthropoda > Insecta > Lepidoptera > Lycaenidae > Eumaeus > Eumaeus atala. The sequence continues at coordinate 70,986 of JAFELO010000163.1, forward strand.
ACTTGAGGTCTGTTTATTAACCATATACACCATGGTCTGTGAGTGGAGACTCTCTACACAGATAAATTGGTGGCACTACCGCTCAACTGTCTAGCGTCTTGGTTAAACTGTTGTTTTATAATTATTTTATTTGTATTTTACTTGTTACAAAATCTACAAACCTTAATTATAAACAAAAACATCATAGTATTAAAACTGCGAATTCATGGCCAGAGCGTTACGAAAACGAGACATGTAAGTTAGTGAATATGAAAAGGGGCAGACTACCCAGTTTTCATTTGCTTGATACTAGAAAGAGAGAGAGAGAGAGCGAGTGAGAGAGAGAGTTACGTTTTGTTTATTACAGTAGGGTCAAGAGAAGGGGGTGCGAGCACAATTTTTTTCTCTCCTAGCTAGTTGCGTTTCGTACAACTAAGAAGTTTTACCTTAGGTCGCTTGGTCTCGCTCACGTGAAAGTTTAAAGGCCCCCCAAAGTGATTGCTAGGCTATCGCGTTTGAGCGTTCGTGAGTGGGATAGTCTTTACCTTACACATAACAACGGAGGACACAGTATCTGCATTAACCGTGCGGATATTAAAGGACGTCTGCAGTGATCAAACGACTCGGATTGCTCGTTCGTATTCCCTTGTTATTAGTAACACTAATATGGCCTATATTTTGTTTCAGGTAATTCAGTATTTCACTTGCTACTTGTAAAATAAAACGACATAAAATTGAGGTAAGTGGACCTACCACAATATCGTGTGTACGACCTAAGTGAACAGAGTCTCGGCAACTTCCGTCCGCCATGAGAGCCTGACACTCGGACACTTCCGCCTGCATTCCACTAAACTTATACACTTCAAACCAACATTACTTCAGAGCTCAGTAACCTCAAAAATATATTTTGTAAAAAAAGGCAATAAGAAAAACCCCATGACACGATTTTTTTTTAGTATAGGTGGGCAAACGAGGATTTTATAGCCTTTCGACAATACCGATGCTCCATAGACAACTGCATAATTCTCATGCAAATGCGTTATCCTCCTTTCCTCCTCTCTTTTGGGCCACCGGTTACTCACACAACGCGACAACATATGTGTCACTTTAAAGTAGTATCATATGAAAATGTCATCGATCATACGATCGAGATAGCTGTTATATGTAGATACGTCAAGTATAAAATTCTAATACACACATTAGAAGGTCCGTAGACATCCAGAAAACGGATTTTTTTGTATATAACATATTAGTGTAAATACACCACAGCTCTTAGTGTTGATGGTGGCCCATTGCGAAATGTATCGGCATAGTAATTATGTGGATATTCATGGGCATCGCTAGTCGTAAAAGGGCTCCCATTGCTCTTTTGC
>JAFELO010000163.1:80115-114056 GCA_017140195.1 Eumaeus atala
TATGAATTGACTATTATATTATGAATTTCATAAAGTAAGGACTAAAATCATCAGTCCTACAGGGTTTCGTCGGCTACAAGTTGACCTTACGTCTCATCTAATTTAAGAAAACTTTTTGTTGACGCGAGGGAACTCATTCACGCGCTTTCTCCGGCCATGGTTAGGGTCCAGTGGTGTGTAGGGTGTAGAGCTCGCGGCACATTACAAGTAATATACAACTAAGGGTGCCATAGGGGCCGCATTTGGTGATGCGGTCCGTAACTACAATTCGCTTTCTCAAAGAAGGTAGGCATGGGTGAGGTTCGTACTTCACACCGTGCGCAAAAGCGCCCCCTATCCTACTATTTAGTTCCCTCTTCTTATAAGAGGATTACTAAGAATTAGGGGTAGGGCTAGGGATAGGGACTGCTTATGGGTGCTAAGAGCAGCCTCTTTGGTTCAATTGGCTACGCCCAAGATGTAAGCCTCTTTGGTTCAATTGGCTACGCCCAAGATGTCTGGGTATACCCAGTACGACAAAGCTTGAACCATGGTTGGTAATTCGATAGGCTCATTGATCCAGATGTATCCTGATTTAGATTAGATTATCTATTTAGTTTAGGTGTAGACATGAGTACGAAACACAGATTGTCGTTTAATTTAAATTGTTCTAAATCATAAGATTAGATACATTTAGATAGTCAAGATGTACCGCTCTGTATCGCAGAAAGAAAATGCTTATTGTGATAGCCAACTGTGAATCAATACATTTTGTTGATTCTATAAAGACAGTGTGGAGATATTTTTTAAAAAAATTTAACGAAGAAGAGAGAAAAGCAAATTATTGGAGTAATGCCAATTCTATCACAATTTGACTACATTGTTTGTAACACTTATTTTTTTATTTTATAATAAGACAACAAACAGAGCAGAGGCTTTGATTAATATTAATGTCTGCTGAAAAATGGCTACGTGTTACTGTCGTGTTGTATAAACCGCCGTATTACATTACCGCTAGCCATTTTCAAAAAGGGGGCCGTGGCTGGCCAACTGTCAGCCGGATTGTCATTGCGAGACGTCCTTCAACATGGCAGGTGAAGTTTAGCCTCATTAAATATATTGATTTTAAGCCCTGATAGTGATCGATGCAAGCATGAAATTAGTAGAGCTAGTGTTTTGAGGGCTAATAAAAAGATAAGCTTATCACGAAGATTTAGTCGGGGGCGTAGCGTTCGAAACTATCCGAGCGTAGTTTTTTTTTATTTCTCTGTATTCGACAATCGACGCCATTGCGTCATATCAAACAACGCGGCGAGCATTAAAATTAGGTACTAAAATATGTAGTTTAAAAAACGGACAATGGTCTAGTTTAATTTAATAAGGCTAACTCTATCTGGCGGAATTTCACTCAGTCGTATTCAATCTGGCTAATCTTTGGTCCGACACGAAACAAATCGGCCCCGTTGAAAATGGCTAGCCGTAATGGAATACGGCCATTTAGACAATCAGGCAGCGATATTACCGTAACCTGTGACTATCTATGTGCGTGGAAAGCTTCGGACAACTAAACCAATCGAAGTTGAGAAGTGTGGCGTTCCGTATTGTTATTAGAAGTTGAAAAATCCCAATAAAACTTTGGTCCGACCCGGGACGCGAGCCCGTGGTGGAACATAATAACTAACACAAACACAAACTTACACTTGTATATGTTTGGTAGGGTAAGAGGAATTCACCGTCCGCATTCACATGTATCGCAAACTTCCTGATAAACGATTTAAGGAGCAAAAAAAATATGTGTGAAACAATGTGACGAATAGAATCGTGTGAAACAGCAATCCAGCAATCTAGCGTTACGCTCTACCGTGCTTTTTCTGCTCACGTCTCTTCAGGAACATGTTATTTCTTGACAAAACTTGAGACAAGTACCGAATTTAGCATCGATACCAGGGACTAAAACACCCTGATAACTGTAGGGAAAGAGACCGCAATAGAGACTAAGCGGCACCTCGCGATCAAGCGTTCATTTATGCCAATCTAGACCTTACCGGCTGTAACAATTATTAACCTGTTATTTATCCTGTATAAGTGTATCTTTGTAAAAAGATTCAAACTGTTACACTTCATTATTGTTTCAGTACTAACACAGAAATGAACAGGAGTTCAAACCACAATTCGGTTTCCACTGAAGTACCTGGTTTCCACTGAAGTATCTGGTTTCCACTGAAGTACCTGGTTTCCACTGAAGTACCTGGTTTCTATGGGCATTGCGCAGGGTGCGGCAGACTGATGATGACCACTCATAGCACTTGTGTTTGTATAACATTATGTACCTCAACGTATCGATAGCAAACATGGGTTGGTCTATTAGGAATGAGAAAAATATTTTCACGTCCATTGTAATATGAACTCTATGCTACACGCGTTGGGTTGATATCAGGCTGAACATTTTATGCCGAGTCCTCAGTCCCTTCAGTGCTTATCTTCAGTTTGCATTGCTCCGAAGGGCCATTGGAATCGGTTTAAATAACGGAATTACGATTTTTATTGAAACATCTAAGGTGGGTGCTTTTAGTCGAGGTTTGATATTTTTAACTAACGAAAGAACCTGCTTAAAGGGTATTACAGTGTTTGATTGTTGTTTTTCCGGACATATTGACGATCGGAAACAAATCTCACGAATCACGGTGGTATATCACGTGAGCGAGAGGTACTAGCCCAATGGCACAATGTCTTACTGAGCATGGCACTGCCCTCTTACTCAGCTTGCACTACCCCCTTACTGAGCATGGCTCTACCTTCTACTAAGTTGGCATACCCTCTAAATAAGCATGGAACCATCTCTTACTCAACATGGCACTACGCTGTTACTGAGCATGGCTTGTTTTGGTTTTGTTCGACGCACGTGACGGACGTCAGTTGTTTGCACCGAGTATGATCGCTGAGTACTTCCACCGTTCCCACAGGAGTTATTACTCGTAATGAGCGCCTCATGTGGGAACGCGAAGAGGACTTGTAGCGAACGTAGTCCACGGGCATTAAGTGCATGTGATACTACTGCATACTGCCTCATGGTCACGTGGTACGCATGTTTGCAAATATGTACATAGATTGGGGCGACCCGATTTAGAGTCCGGATTAAAAAAAAATTTTGGATTTTTCAATATTTACTATTAAATTCTGGAAATTGGCAGCACCACGCGCCTCGTGGACTTTATAATGCTTAAAAAATTTCTTCTTCGCGGTCGTGTCAGCCTGCCTTCCCATCGTAGTAAGGAAATAATAATAATATCTGTGGACTTATCACACCACGTTAGCCTAGCTCTGTGCTAAGTACCGTAAGAACTTGTGTCTAGTACCTGTAGACTTATATATAAAATTTCTAAAATTTATTAAATATATTCGCATAGAATAAACATATTTAATAAATTGAAGCAATTGTATATATTTAAGATTTTTACTATAGTAATACATATAGATGAACATTCATGACCTGGTCGGGATTAGAACCCGCGACTATGTTATTGCCCGAGCTACGTTACCACTGCGGCGGCAGAGTATAGAGTGCTTCCGTGTGCGTACACATTAATGCATTGTAACAGGTCCCGCGCCGCTAGTTTCTATGGAGACGGGCGCCGTAGACGATATTCGGCTAGAACGACATGTGTCAACACATAGAGATATATTACGGGACCATCGACGTCCATTGAGATCCACAAGGTAAATAGATATGTGTATGCGATGCCCTCCCTCACTACGTGCTGCAATGGGCCACCGGCTACTCACAAACTATCACTTTTGAGTCGGTATCGTGAGAGCAGCATGACACTACCTCTTACTAAATTCCAAATAACGTTCCATTAAATATGACACGTGATAAAACAAGAGAGACACCGGCGCGATAAAACCGTGCTGCAACCAAACAGGAAAAATGTTTTGCCCGTAGTGTAAACATTGACTGCATCATCATCAGCCTGACCTAGTTCGGTACTGCTGACTACTCTCGTCTGCCGTGACGCAAATCCGTGAATCAGCGCCTGGAGCTGACTCGGAGGAACAGGATCCTAAAGTCTTAGATTTCCGAATAATGTTAATTGTAAGAGCAATGGGTGAGACGTAAGCGTGACGTTGATTTTTAACCGACGTCAAAAAGAAAGAAGTTTACTCCCTAGGCAGTCCCATTGCCTCCATCATGATCTGATGAAGGGATCACTGAGAAATCGAGGGCAAGTCTTAAAGTTTATAGGCACGTATTTTTCATATATTTTCTCATGATATTTTCTACCTATTGGCATCAGGCTACGCGCGCCTTGTGTCGTAAAAAATATAAATATTATGTAAACATTCGTTTAAAAAAATACAAGATACACGATTTCATACTAAACTGTCATTCTTATCCGTGGTTTTACATAAACAATTTTTAGCAGTCAACCGTACGCGTCCGATTTTGAATCTTAATAATATGAAATATAAAACATAACAAAGACACTTGTTGCTTTCATCGAAATAATCATATATCGTCGTGAACTATAATGAGACATGAACAAAAAACCTGTTTCCGTTCCACTCTCCATTTCTTTAATATCCATCTGTTATCTTGATTAGGAACCAATTTGAATAGTGTCACAGATTCACAACATTTTTATCTCGCTAGGAACTTACGCGCTGACACTGGCCCTGAGGGAGGCGGGTGTTGGGGGGTGGTAGCCCGGTCCATCACAGTGTTCTGAGTCCCAAATTCATCTTTAGCATTACTTTATCTTGGCATGGATGTTTTCGTATCTCAACTACTTTGTTTTTATTGAGCGAAGCTAACTTTACCGAGGTGGGCTTTATGAACCGACGCGCATAGATATCCGCATTATTGTCATGTAAGTGCATCCTGTTTTCTCCCTTCCAATGGTCCACCGGCTACTCATGAGCTGCACGCTATCACTATCAAATCATGTGACTTCTTAACGGGAAGTATCTCCCCTAATCTCCCCTCTGGCCTAATTCGCCTGCAATGCAGCATGGGTCTACCGTTCTTTATTTAACACATCTCTTTCAATTTTCCTTCAAATTCCATATGCAGTAAACCCAACTTCAATTTCTCAGAGACGAGTACATATTTTTATGTCTCCGTGACACGACTTCAAGAGCGTGTCTTGAGGTAACTTGCTTTAATATTTTGCTACAAATTCTACTGGGCCGACGTGCTATGTAATCTAATTTCTACGACCTGAAGATACAACACAAACTAGTGTACGCCAGTGCGCCCATCCTCCAGGTGATTAGCGCTCTGCACATCATTAACAATTGTGTTCTGTGCGACTATCCTATACCGCTATTTCACGAAGATGTAACGAAAGCCTACCAACTAGCTAATCCGACAGCCGTTAACCTGTCAAAACGCATAATTGGAGTCATTGTCATGGTAACGTAATAATAGTCATCATGACAATAATCAATAATCATCATCATGGTAAGTCATCAAGACATCAGTGTTATGTCATCCATGACAGGATGCGGTCGAACCTTACGCTGTAGAAGGGAGATTTTTCAACCCGTTTTTGTTATGCAGCCCGTGACTCATTTGTCTAATACATTTTTTTACGTGATAATTGTTATAGACTAATTTTATACTATAATATAAATATGACTATAAAAATGATTTATTTAAAAAATCCGTAATACTTATCGAAATGTGCTTAGTTCGTTTGTCGAAAACTCGTGCAAGATGTTAGCCGACCCGTACAAATATAAATAAATATCCAGAGCAGCTGGGATCATAGGATTATTTTTCCATTGAATCTATTGAAGTATTTCTATCCCAGGAGTACAAACATCGGGACAAACAAATAAAGGAATAAACCGAATACGACCTTTGTTATAATCGTCCTAGTATTGCTTTGTGCTATTTTATTTTTGTTAGTATACTGGGTACGTGTATTATATTATATGAACTTGGCTCCTTTCTGGATTGGCCCAATCTAGCTCTAAGCAGAGGGGCGTGGAATAACAGAGAGACTTTTGCCCAGCTGTGAGACACGGTAGGCTATTGTTAATGATAATGATACTGGGTACTAGTCGGAAAATTTTGATGTATACCAAAGCCCATACGTTTTCATGAATACAAACGCCAGCAACACACTTCTAACTAAAGGGCCAACGGAAACACTTAAGCCGTAGGTAACGCGAATTGTTGTGTTTGTTCGTGTTGTTGTTTGTTCATTGTGCGAATCAGAGGTACCTTGCCCTCGTATGTTTGGTGTGTGATTTTTTTTTCGGACAAGAACTCATGCTCTGGAATCTTCACTAACATCTGATAGCTATGAATGCTCGTTGGGCGGCTAGACTAGGTCTGGGGTCGAAGAGGGGTCCGGCCCCTGACTCTCCCGCAGAGGGGCGTGATTCATTCCGATATGAGAATGTTTATAATAGCTAATGTAAATATTGTTATCATGACCAGCGGGACCGTGGGGCCCCTCATCCCTCGCACTTGACGCCGCGGACAAGTCGCGTACATCACCGTCGCCGTCGTCGTCATCGGCGCTGATGTGAATGAATGGCTCATGGAGAGGAACGTGACTTGGGGCCCGTATCCTGCGACGGAACTATATAACCATTATTTTATTCCAAGAAATAAGAGGCAAAAGTATGTGTAGAATGATCAAGAGGCGACTTATAATTTTGGGTTGAGTTTGACGGGAATATCACTCATTTCGGTATTTTGTATTTGTATTGTACGTTTATAGTATTTCGAATCAAATCTTGTATATTTTTTATAATATTGATTACCGTCCCGTCTATGAATTTTGGGAAGCTTCACATATTTCAGTAAGTAGCTGCATCAGAAATTGTTCTTTAAAATATTCCCGGGTCTCGGCGCCTCCCAGCTATTTGTGTTCGCTTAATGTCTTAGTGAAGTTATAATAATATAAATTGTAATTTAACGTTTCAACACTTTAGCCGGCTATTTCATTTTTGTAGTAAGCTGGAGAATGGGTAACGAAAGCTTTATGAATCGACGCCAACGGAAACTGAATATTAAATAAAATACAGAGGGTTTCGTATATCGTAGGGCAAAGAGAGGTGTACATTTTCTCTCTTTTTCTCATAGCCATGGCATGAAATTATACTAAGTTCCACTTCTGTCTCGTGGTCATTTTTTTTTTGTTATGGGTGCAATTTCGACTAAATTGTCTGTCGCTGTCATTTCTCACCAAAAGCTGGTGTCACAGGTTGCTTACAAAGTTGAGTTGCAGTTGCTTAAGTCTCGCATAATAATAACAATAATAATAATATCTGGCCACTTTTTACACCAAATTAGGCCAACACTATGGTAAGTACCGTAAGGACTTGTGTTACAGGTACTAAGTCAACGGAAATATATTTAATATTCTTATATATTTAAGATTTTTATTATAGAAATACATATAATACATATATAAACATCCACGACCTAGGCGGGATGCGAACCCTCGATGTAATACGCGGATTGACCGCCACGTTACCAATTGAGCCAACAACTTGACACTTTATAGCCAAAGCGGCCCCTAGTGTTAAACATTGGCCATCTAGATTGCTAGATGTGGATGTGAGGCGAGCTTTTCTTGATTAGTCTTCGAGTGTTCTAGAGTTGCCGCTTAAAGGCACAGGACGGAATAATCGTGGTATTGACGATAATTTAGAATTTAAGAAAAATGGTCAAGTTCAATTCGGACGACTGCATACATTTTCATGATGTGAAGTGCACGCAATGGAAAACGTGCCATTACTTTTTCAAACGCGATGCAAGAAGTGGACCTTCAAAAAGTTACAATCGTTATAAGTGAAACGAAATCCTGGCTTGAAAACAGATAGAGTGTACACACAACAACAACAAAAAAAAAAAAACAAAATGCGCGTGTACGCGTGTATTTTTTTTTTAGTGTGAAGTCGAGCTACTCAATGCGTGTCCTGTCGCTAGTAGTCCGGGGACGCTCCACCGTGGCGGCCGCAAGCACTCGCAGAGGTTTTCAGTCAGTAGTGTAGAACCGGACACACCCTGCCGGCTCACCCAGTGCTGGTTGGACGGTACATAAAGCATTTTCCTTCCAGAAACAAATCGATATACACTACTACTATCACACCAACAGTTGAAGCGTACTTCCTAAGTTAGAAGATCTTATATTCAGGTCTACGAAAGCAGGGATGCAAGTAACAAATATAAGTGGGGTGGGCGCGGCACACTGCCAATACCTGTCCGCCGAGCGGGGGGCTTCCAAATTTTACGGCTCTTATTGAGCGGCGCCCGTTTCTATCTACGACCAGCCTCGTCCAGAAGGAAGTCTCAAAATTAGTTACGCCGTTTAGCCGAAGTGGGGCTTATTTTCATGTCTTCACTTCGTTTATTTCCTGAAAAAAGAATATAGTATAGGTATTCCACTGTTTACTTGTATTTGAACGTTTAAATATAGAAATGTATTTATTTTTACTATGTCAAATGTTTTCTTAGCCAAAACAGCACAGTATAAAGCATGCTTATGATTCCCATAACCATGCTTTATACTGTGCTGTTTTGCTGTGAATTATTTTTATAGTGTAAGGGGGCAACGTTAAATTGGAGCCTTTTGATGACCACCAACGGCCATAGACATCCGATTATTTATCTGCGTTACCCTCCGTTGATCATCCCTCCAGCTCGGGCCATGAACCACCTCGCGTAACTCGACACCTTCATTTTACTACATCAACTATATTACATGTTAAAAATGTATCCTGCCCCATATACCTCTAGTAAACGTTGCGTTTAATAAGAATAAAATTCAATCATACATTTCAAAATGCCAGAGAGTATATTTTTGTTATGAATGTGGAGGTGGCAAGGTAGGTATGTAAGGATCGTGATGTATGGCATTCCGTTCTCTCTGTCTACCCTATTAGGGGGATGTTGTTGTTGTTATACTTTTGTTAGTCCGTCCAATAGTTAGTCCACTGGGGAATAGCTACAATTAATAGATTACAGAAATAAAATAAAATATACTTTGTCACATGAATAGGTCCCTTGGGTTGGACGTAACGGGGGCACAGTTGGTGATATGATACGTACGTATGGGACTCCTGGACAATCTCTCTTGAACATAGCGTCCGCTACACTGAAGCTCAGAGGATTAAACCATGTTCCATTAGTTCAGAGGGCTTAGTTCCTATTACCGTACCGGCTGCACGTGCTGAGCACACACATCTGTGCGTATTGCGAATTAATGCTCAAACAGTGCGTGCATGTGAATACATATTGATCTAGCAGCGACACTCACGTGTTAGGGTCTTAAGGCTTAATATAATCCGATATCCTGGTATAATCTGAATATGATGTAGTAGTACGTTGAACCGTTGGTCATGGGGTACACGTGAGTACATACTTAAACCCACATGGGTTTGAGTCCCCGATTTAAATAACGTGTGTTCACAGGATTATCTATTAAGTTGGGAAGTCGCCGTCGAAGAGCACGCTGAGCCGCCGGCCCCGCGCCCGATTTCTCTCCGGTCGTGTTGGCCTGTCGTTCCGTGGGAATATGAGCAATAACGAGTAGAGGATGCACGGCTCTGCACAATCTGTGTAGTACAATAGGTCCTCTTTGTCTAGTCTATATTTCTGTAGATGTGGGCGCCTGGTTCGATTTAATTTCTGTGACGCTTAGCGAAGTCAAGCTACTGAATTTATGGTACATCGATGTGCGATTTGTGAGAGGTCACTGATAGCGGCGTGCTCTTCCATAATTGATAACGCAGCTATTAGCCTAATTCAGAGGCTATCAGCACACGGACCAATTCTCGGACGAATTCTGCGGCATTAAGACGTACAGTTGGTCCTCCGGTGGCCAGTGCAGGAAAGAATCTGTAACTTATAGGAATTGAGCAAATAAATTATTTGTAATTCAAAATTGTACTTTCGAATTCAATTTTATAATGAAACGCCAAACCTCTCGTAGCTGTGATGTGTCCTTTAACGTCACGAATGAATAAACTTCATATCTCATGAAAAAATTTTGAAACATCATGAAAATATTACCTAGACGTGACGTGATACGGTGTATTCGTATCTGAAGTGACAGGAGCATTTTTCACTGAGCAATATTATACGATTTTCTCTTATATTTTTCATGTCGCTTGTCATAAATACCTTTATCTCATGGGATGAATACTAATACATATATTGGCATATCCAATATACTATTAGTGTTCAATAATTTATTCTTTTTCAGTGCCAACTAATTCGTCTTACCTTGTTGGGGTATTATTTGCGTCACCAGACTTCAGTACTGACTCCAACCCAATACTAATTTGCTACTCATATTCGAAACCGGAAAGTAACCGGAGATGCCTCGTACGTAATGCCAGAGGTCGCACGAATCCCGTAATCAAGTGTTTTTTTTTTTACATTTCTTAAATTAAAGATCTGTAAAAGAAAACGTAAATTTAAATATATCTGTTGTCGAGTACATGTTAAACCAGCATTAGTGTGTGTTGCCTGCCTCTTCCGTTGTACCATCGGAAACACACAAACATGACGAGAGGCGTTTAGCAGTCACAGCGACGGTACCCTGCGAGAGGGCACTTCCCCGACAGCTCGCTGCGCTGAATTACATTATTGGCTCGATATTTTCGGACAAGCCAATAATAATGCACGCGAACTCCGTCATAAGCGACGCCCTTGATCGGTTCATTGGTAACTTTGGTTATCTTTTTTTTTATAGAATAGAGGGGGGGGGGGGGCAACGAGTAATCGGAGCCTTTTTTACGACTGCCGACGCCCATGAACATACACGTAATTACTATGCTGATGCGTTGCCCTCCTTACTGTTATAGATGCGAGAATTTGGACGGTTGTGTAGAAAACTTGAGCCAAAAGTCCTTGGAGATTTTTTATGAAACTTTTGTCATGTTTGCTTTAGCTCATGTTGTAGCTAACGTAAAAAAGTAATACATCTTAAAAAAAAACTAACTTCGGCATCTATCTGCGTACATAAGTACGTACGACGTACATCTATAAAAAAGCTAACGGACGAAATCGCGGGAGACAGCTAGTTCTTAATACGTAAGAGTCCGTAGGTATCCTGGTGTAAATCTATGATCTTCATCTGGGTTTGGCTTGTATTGTGTTGACCGGGGATATGCATAATATGGGAATACCAGCGGCTTCAAGGGAATACTAGGTGATCATACTAAACCGGCCCACAATTGGACACAAACCACTTTCAACAGCCAAAACCCATTTATTACCTGTTTTCAAATGCCACCTGAACTATTTCAGCAATAGTGTAAGTTGTGTGTGAAACATCTTCAGAAGCGAGGTGCAGTGGAGCCCTTTGATGATCTAATCAAGAACAGCACGAAGATCCGGCCAAGTCTGGATCTGGCCGATTAACGGATTACAACAGGGGAACACACGATGGAGACGCTATCAATCGACGGTCTCACATATACGTGTCAAGTGCGCATCCGCGTAGCTCGCCATGCGGCGGGGCAGGGGACGTGAAGGGGGCCCTGATATCAAAGAAGGGGGACTTAGAAACGCAAGGGGGGGAGCCCCGCTTCTGAAAAGACGCGACCTCGGAGCATCTGCACCGATTTAATCGACCCTTGCGTTTATATCCTCACTATCCGCCGATTATAACTCCTAGCTACACTTACGTTTTAAATGAGAATAGGGATGTGGTGCGAGAATGAACGCATTTATTTAGATTTATTTTTCAATCTTCATTCTGTACAAGGTCAGTGTATACATTAGAAATTAAGAGCCAACCTAAAGTATGTGGACTGTGGAATAGTGATGTGATTTATTATCGATAACTTTTTATAAAAAGAAGTAGTGCCGTACTGCATTGCAGTGGAATTTGTTGGACCTTGACAAATATGTTGTCGCGTTTCGTCTGATTTTCGAGTCACTGGTGGACTATTATGGGGGGTGGGGAGAAGGAGGGTGAAACGCCTGATTAATAATTAAGTTGTTATCTATAGGCGATGGTAGCACTAGGCTTCTGACTGCTCATTTGTCTCCTTATATTACGGAAAAAAACAATTTTATTTGTGGGCTTATATTATTATATTGTGGGATGAATTAGTTACGATTGCTATTTTGAATATATGATTAGTGCGCTGCCGTCCATAACATTTAGGATGCTTATCGATATTTTCGGTACATACGTAAATGAATTTATGAAATTATTATGTAAATAGCTTAACACACAATTAATATGTATGCAGCTTGTTCGAACTGGTTGTTTATAATGTTAAAAACTTGTTTCTAGATCAACATGAATGTTACGTTATTCAATTATGTTTTTATTTGTATATCGGATATAATTTTGTTTGGTGAGTAAATTTTCAATTAATGTTTTCTATACACGACCAACATCCGAATAACAAAATCCTATGCAGATGTGCCAATATTACGTTTTGTGAGAGGTAGTGCCCTGCTGCACTGCAGTCAACCGAGGCGGTAAGGAAGGAATCGCATGACGATGAGGATGAAGGTCCTTACACTATGTAAAAAATAAAGATTGTATCGGGACTTTCTGTACTATAAGGGATCCTCTCCGGCTTAGCCGTCCTGATTTGGCTGGAGCACAGTGGCGGCACCACCTAAAAGTTTAAAAAAATGTGCGTCAGTTCGTCGGAGTTGGATTTTGTAATGTAATATTGAGTCGATAATAAGGAAGCGACATACACAAATATGCAAAATAGGTAACCTCCGACATACTGACACAAAAAGTGAAATATATATGCTAGAGACGTATATATTTAGCGTATATAGTCACAGTATATCTAGCGTATATTAGCACAGTAAAGCGTTACGCTGAAACGCGTGAAATGACGCACACAATATTATTCTTAAGCTGTAAACCAACAAAGAATTACTTATCGATGATAAACCGCGTCACTATGGCGAAAGTTCATTCACTAATAAGAAAATTGCGCTACCAATTCTTAACTAGGTGAAACTGATACTAGATACAAAGTAATCGACCAAATTATTGAATCAGTTTCTGTAACAATTTAGCAATAGAACAGCATTCAATGCAATTCAAGCAATCTGTACTAATATTATAAAGAGGAAACATCTGTTTGTTCGTTTGCATTAATACCCCGAAACTGTTAGACCGGTTTGAAAAATATATCATCATAGTTCTACATTAACTCTGATGAACATAAGATATATATCAGTTTACACGCTATTGGTTATTATGAGACTTCGATAATGTACCTCTTGGAGGTATTCAATTACGATGTGAGCGACATGGGGACGGGCGTTGTCATGCAATGAATTGGTCATAACCAATAAACCCTACGAAGGGCACAACATGATCTTGAAGAACTTCCTCGACGTATCGCGTTGCATTTGAGGCGTTACTGACGATGACTAATTCCGTACGAGTATCAGAACTCGCGCCACCCCGTACCACTGTAGAGCCTCCGCCAAAACTTTGTGTTGTCATGTCAAATAACGTTCCCCTTTCCTTCTCCAGACCCGTTGTCGCCCATCAGATGCATTTAAAGCGATCCTGCACTCGTCTGTAAACAAAACCCTTGCCCATTGCTCAGGGACTCCGAGAACACGCTAGCTGGACTCACTTAGCGTGTTCTCGGGCAAAGCGAAGTAGAGCTACTCTGTGCTCTCACAGGAGGAGTTTTGGACCACGGGCTGGTCATCTTGCTTTTAAATTAACTTCCTCCATACGTATTCTCCACAGAACGCTCGCTAACATTCACACCTCTGGAGATATGAAGCCACTGACGAATCTCGACAGCGTTCAGGAAGCGATTTCTTAAAATCTCTAACACAATAAAGCGGTCGTCACGAGCAGATGTGCATTATACACCGTCACTATCTGGTCTTCGGGTGTAGCGGCCAGTCTCTTGATACCGATTTAGGGCATATTGCATCGAAGAACGCGGCACATTTAGTACAATAGCCACTTCACGATGAGTCAAACCCTGTTCGACTAATGCCACTGCTTATGCAATCTGACTTGGTGACAAAGGCATTTTTATGGATCCTATAAGTGTTTATCGGCCACAATAACAACAAATGTCTTTGTCAAATCAAAACTTAAAATTTTCAGAGCACCATCAAAAACTTCGACTTTGTCGGATAAATAACACGATTTAACTAAACTTAATAACACAGAACAAAATGCACTTCAAATGAGTGAATTGCCTTCTTGAGATTAACGTAAACAGTTTTTCTACCCACCTACACAATAAGAACAAAATTAGACACCCCTTAAAAACATATTATCACATGTTTTGAGTTTGGCCAAGATTCAGTGCCGCTAAGTGTAGATTATTATAAATTATAAACTTAATTAAAACCCTATTAAACTTATTATATATAACAAAAACAAATCCACACCTTACCACCTTATATTTCTCCTAATTTACCGTTTTAAAATATTGTCCAAAATTTTAATTTCGACGGGACTTAACCCGCTAACCGCCCGCCGGCTGCGGCCTCGAAGCCGATATTGACACTAACAAAGTTATTGTGTTATTTATCCAATGTAAGCGCCGCATATGTGACGTGCTCATATCATATTCATGTGCCGAGATGAGATGGTCCCCGAAACAAACTTCTAAGTCGTTCCACACTGATCGGCTAAGTTTCCGCGACATAAATTATACGAGCAGCGCCTCGCGGTTTCTTCTACTAAATCTCACATATTGATCGAAGAGACAACATGGATCAGTAGTTCCCAAGCTGTGCCCAGGATTAGAATAAACATTAAAAAGAAACGTTATGAATAAAAAATAGAATCAGTATTTTCATTGTATAAGCCCGGAGGGTTAATGTTATCCCGCCTGTCTCGATAAGCCTTGGATAAATGTATTTTGGGGGTCTTTTTGGCAGTGTTTCAGGTTAGACCGTCAATAAATTTGGAGGGTCTGGTTGGACGGCCGCCTAAAGCACGCTTGCTTGGTACGCTTACGACTTAATTTTTTCGTGTTAAAAAATAACTGACGACATCGTAGCACTAAACCTCTCCTTTCCAATGGGCCACCGGTTACTCACATACTGCTCGGAACGCGACAGCATACCTGTTACCTTACGGTGGTAACGCGAGCGAGAAGTACTCCCTCTCTCGTGTCGGCCCAGTTTGTTTACAATGATTGGCACCACGTCTTACAGGTGTTACTTAACTACATAGGCATTACTTAACGCTAACTAGCGCCAAAGAGATGTTTATAAACTAACAAAAAGTTTTCCAAAGAAAAGTTCAGTTACATTAACGTTTTAAACTTAACAAAGGCTTCGCATTCCGCGCATTATCGTGAAATGGTCTCACCTTTAATTACAAATATCACGTCGCGAATGATAAGAGGAATGTTGAATTAGTGGCGTCATTTGATCGCGTTATGCCGTAGCGCCTGCCAGTCGTACCTAAGTTTATAGTCGTGGTTGTGGACAGGGGAGGTAAATATATTGTAGAAATAAATTGTTCTGCTCTACTTTAAATTGCAGGATATCAATGCAAATTATATTGTAAGTAGGAGTTGTAGAGTACCTGAGCAGGAACATAAGGAATTCTAAGCATTGTTGAGGCTTGTCTAGTTAGTGTATAATATGTCATGTAATAAAGTCCTGCACGGGTGTAGTCAATGTATAAAGGTACTCTATATGGCATATGGCATAACGTTACGTCCCGGTACGCAGGTGAAGCTGCAGACAATTGTAGGTTCTCATTTATACATAAAGATTACATAGGTACTATTAGAGTATTACTAATTGCAGCGGGATACTGCATCCGCGGAAGTTTTGATACCTGCGCAAATGTCGGTATAAAAGTTTAGTCTTCTTACAAGCAATTCTCATACCTACCAACAAAGGAAATTGCATAAAAATCGGTTGAGCCATTTCAGATGGATCAACAACAAACACCGTGACACCAACGTTTCATATGTTACGCTAATTTTAAGACGTACAGATATCATTTTAAGACATACATACATACATGACCTGGGAGAGACTAGAATCCTCCGTAACCAACTAAAACTGTTCTCAAGATGATGATAGTGATCAAGAGGTTTACTAACCGCGGGACGGTGGGATAACTCAATCAAAGATCCTCGATCGATTGGCAATCAACCACTTAAACGATCCACAGAGATTACACACCGACCACCGTAATATCAGCCATATTACCGTGTAGTAAAGTTCACACTTCACATATTAACACAAACCTTATTACATTGTAATAAAGTTGAGAATTCAGGCGGAAAACTAAAATATATCGACAAGTAAACAAATTTAGTTGACGCAGAACTATTTGCAGCGAACATTAAAACTAATCTGCGGCTTTTGTTGTGAATCTTATTATGAAAGTGCGCTATGTCTAAGTAATTTCATGGTGTTTAAAATAGACGTCTTCTGCTCACGGTTAAAGTGATATAATTATTATGGTTCTTTTACAGGTAGTGTCATGCTACACTGTAGCCGAATCTGGCCTGGGAGGTACCTCTCACTCACATGACGTATGCTATCGCGTAAGTCGTGAGTAGGCCTATTGGCGAGAGTGGATTATGGGAGGATAAAGCATTAACCGTGCGGACGCTAATGGGCGTCGATAGCCACACAATGTTCTGTTTACTCCCGTTTGTCCCCATATAATACAACTGAGTAACAGGATTTTTTTAACGAAAAAGAAACCTGTGAAAAGGGGATTTGAGGAATACCCAATTTCGAAATAAATATAGGACTTCCTTTGTGATTTGATATTTCAAATTTTCGAGTGAAACGGGCAGTGCGATATTTAACGACTAGTGTTTTGTTCATTTGATTGTATGTTATACTAGCTAACCGTCACGGCTTCGTACGTGAATAATATGTGCCGGATTGTTAACTTAACATATAATAATCTAAAACCTTTCTCGTTAAACGCTCTGTCCATAACCACCAGAACTGCATGAAAATCGTGAAAGCAGATTTTGATATATTGATTGAGATAAATTGGTCACAAACAGTGTCAAGATTGTTGGCGTTATGTTGTTTACTATGTATAGGTTATGTTAAAGAAGATAGTCTTTCTCCCCTAACCAGGCGCGACAGCGCCTTCAATACGTCACGTCCACGTTATGTGAGAGTTTAAACGTATTCATTGAAAATGTTAATGAGTGAATGTATAATATAATAATACTAGCTGCGTCCCGTGGTTTTTACCCGCTCTTGTTCAGATCGGATGATGTATTTATGCTATACGATTTATTCTCAGGCCCATTGAATGTACACAGAAATTATTAAAATCGTTGTAACCGTTTCGAATCATTTAATCTTATTCTTAACACTGAGTGTAATTTCATGTATATTAAAGTATCGAGCACTTCCTACTCCTGTTTTCGTCTCATTAAATTCGTTGCGGGTCCCAAGACAGTTTTTATCGTTCCCTCGGGCTCCCGCCGATCATATGAGAGGGTCACAGAGGGTGGCCGCTGTCGCTCCTGGAGACACAGGAGTGGCAGCGGTGGGAAGGTGTGGTGGGCCACGCTCGTTATCAAAAAAAAAAGTTTGCCAAATTGTAATGCGGATGTCTGCAGGTGTCGGCATTCCTCAAGAGGGAACGATCACTCGTTTACCCCTAAGCTATAAATATAAACCTGTCCTGTGCCGACACGATTCGACTAGCATTACTTTCAATGGAGAATCCCCAATGGCATCCCCATTTACTATAAAAAGTAATCATAAAAATGACAAACGCGGTTCAAGAAAAAAAGTTAAGTACTTTTGAGCACAGAACCTTTAAAACCTCTGTCCAGTCTCGTAGACAGTCCCATCAGTCAGATGTTTCATCTGACTCGCATTTTACAACACTATTCTTCCTAGCTCAGGTCTAAACTTACTTTTGGCAGTTTTTGCCTCGCCCACGCCTTCCGTCTTTTTCTCGTGTCACATGATTTAACAACACTTTTATTGTTTCTAGTTTTCAGTGGCAGAGGTGCTTCATTAAAGTATTTATAATTTGACTAGTCAAATTATAATTTCGTCACTCATCACTATCAGCCCTTATCGGTCCACTGCTGGACACGGGCCTCTTTCAATGCACGCCAAGATGACCGATCTCCTGCTACTCGCATTTATCCCGGATCGGCCACTGCACGGAGATCGGTCGATCAAGACGTTTTCCTAAACGCGGCCTCCACTCCAGAACCTTACTGGCCCATCTGCCGTCAGTTCTTCTGAGTGTGTGACCAGCCCATTCCCACTTCAGCGAGCTTAATCGTCGCGTGATATCGAATACTTTAATTCTTTGCCTCATGACTTCGTTACGAATTCTGTCGGACAGTGGAACACCCAACATAGCACGTTGAACAACCGCAAACTTGCGGACCAGTTCCAAATTAAGAGGCCATGTTTCGGCCCCGTAGATCATGACGGGGAGAACGCAATGGGTGAAGACTTTTGTCTTGAAGCTCTGCGGATTACCACAGAGCTTGAAGACAAAACTATAATTATATAATTTAGTAACGTTTTAATTGTTCCGTACCATAGAAGAATGAACAGTAGATACGGGACACCACAATATAGGCGGCCGATGGAACCCGCGCAGGTTTAGTGGGTGGTCGGTTCGTCCTTGAGTCCCACACACCCAGGGGCTCTCTCCCATGGCCTGAGGCAGTACGTAAATGTATTATACCGCGCGAAACTAAAGAAATTAGCAATGGATATTTTCTAGTGACCTAGAATCAAAAAGAATTTCAAGAATTTAGTTCATTGCAGGGGAAGAGGAAAAGTAATGCTGATAAAGAAATAAATCACTTGGTGATTTATAGTTAATAAACAGAGAAATACACTAAAATTGGACGTACATTTAAATTTTTATAAGAGGTAGCGTCATGCTGCATGGGAGGAGGTAGGGCCATACATGGTGCATGACATACATCTCCCTATGCAGCGGAATTGGGCCGGTACGACCCTCCTCTCGCTCACTTGATGCCGTCGTAACGTGACGTCTATGGTAGTCGCTTTTAATGCGGTTTGTAAGAAGCCGTTGGCCCATGGGTGACAGGTGAAAAGTAGGGCAACGACATAATTATGTTGATGTTCAGGGGCGTTAGTAGTCGTTGAAAGGCTGAGCCTGCTCGTTTGTCCCCTATACTATAAAAAACTACATCTCTGTCAAAGTTTATCCAAATCCAAGATACACACATACAAGCATTTGCATTTATAATATTAGTGGGTACTTAAGACCGTTATGTATCACCCTCTTGTTTGCATGAGGCGTTGTAAACTAGCCGGCTCGAGTTGTTTGCCGTCGGGGCTCTCCTTGTCGTTCTGTTCGTTGACGTAGTCACGATTACAGCTGTAGCAAATTGGAACAATATCTGTAAAAGGTTGTTATCCCCGGATGCAAACTGACAACCCTATTTTTGAGAGATTGGTGTACTATTACAGCGATGTTACTCTAAAAATGAAAATACTAATTAATAAATGTAAAATTGTAACATTGTCTAAATAAACTAATGTAATAAAATGCGTACGTAACCTTGACGGCTCTGAATTACTTGGTGCGTCGTATCCGTGGTTGACGTACACTCACCTCAATATTTATGTAGCGCCCTATAGTCAGACATATCGCGAACCTTCCTTTGGAAATTTTATCTTGTTGTCAATAATTGAAAAATAGCAACCTCGGATATATATATAATTGAGATGGGTGCTCACGTGTGCTTACTAGAACATAATGTTTAATTTACCGATTTTGGTGCTAGGTAACTACCGCCGTCCATAGACATTCGCATGATACGAGGTCATGCAGGCGCGTTGCCGTCCTTTGAGATGGGAGTAAGCTCTTGTCTTGAACAACCCCACATCGTATCAGTTCAGACTGTGACTGCTGGTTCAGCATCGGTGTTGCGCGCGGTAAGAAATTGCGCTTGGAGCGCACAGTTGTACACTTTGGGACAGCAAGGTAGTGACGGTGGGACTTGAGAGTATATTATAAAGTATATTCAGATTTCGCATAAGTGACATGGCTACCGCTAGCTGCATCAAGAGTCCCGGACTCCAGTTGACACTCATTTTGTGATAAATGCTTTGCTTTTTAAAGTGCCCTTATACACTTTAAAGCAGGACCTAACGTCTGGGGCAAGCTAAATATTTGAGCCGCCTGAGCACATTAATATTTAGATAAAAAACTACATAGAGAGACGCATAATTTCTCTCGCGACGTCTTGTCATTTTACGCGATAGTCTTAAGCGAGCATAACCGTCAAGGTATACGATGTCTTGCCTTGACGCCCTTAGTATATATGGCGCTGGCGTCATAAACTTTAATAAATACATTACACAACATAAACGTTCACCGATGAGTTACGCCTAATTGATGCCGGCACCGTTTTCCTAGCAAGATTTACTCACATGGGATTGAAAACGCCAAATAATATAGTTACAGAAAACAATAGAACGTCAGAAGATTTTTGATGTTGATCAAATTGAACGTGTCCAACGTACGTGGAATTTTGTTAGCTAAACTATCAAGTCACTAGGGGTTAAACGACCGACACTCACCCAGTCCACAGGAATGTGAGAGTTGAACGTTCCACGAATCCGAACTGCTAGTACTGTCGGCATACAACTTTACTCGCCGGACATCACATATTAAATTTTTGTAACGAAGTTCTCTGTTGCGTAGAAAGGTTAGGTGGGATGGGAGCGAACTGGTAGATGTGTAACCAGACTTTGTCTTGGTCTGCCGCACACATCTGTGGTTGTATTCGGCACTCCAATTATGCAGGCAGGCGGCGAGCGGTGTGTAGGTAAAAATAGGCGGTATTTGCATTATTTTTTATATTTCTTAATACTTTCTTTTCAAAAGTTAACATTATTTTTAATTAAATTAAAACAATTTAATTCTTTAAATTCTTATACCTATGGAAGTAGATTTGATATTGATCTTTACTCTGATGACTTGATGTTTTACAATATATGCGAAATGTACTTCGTTTATGCCGGGGGATCATAGACACCTCGTGCGCCTCACTTTTATAATATAAAGAAGGAGCTAGCTGTCACAGCCTTGTGGTGACTTCAGACCCCCATAAACATCCGCATTGAAGTTATGCTGACTGCTGGTAGATTTTATTTCCTGAAACATTCTACTGAGTATTTCTTTTTGATCAAAGTTGGCCACCACGTGGCGAGGTAGTAGCGTATGTATACCCTTAGCCAGAGGCCGTGAGTGAGGATCCCCCCAGATAGTGTGTAATATAGTTACGGTTGTGATATTTGTGATATTCCAGTGGACCGTGCCCATTGGCCCCGTGTTTACTTCGTTAGCCAGCAAAATGATATAATTTTCCATTTGTTCCTTTACCTATGAAAAAGTGTAAAAGTCTGTTAACGCAAAGGCTAATTTTGAAAAAACGGCAACCTCATAAGTTTACAGTGGTACCCCTCTTAAGGCTCAGCCTTAAGAGAAGTTATATACCTATTGAGGGGAGGGCAATGTTTACGCGCGATTTAATTATGCGGATGTCTATGGGCGTCGGTTATAGTCAAAAGACTGTGATCTCTCGTTTGTCACAACATAAAAAAAGTCTTACACAAGTCTATAGCTTATTTAGCACAGGGCCGGACTAACGCGTTGTAATAAATTCACAGATGTTATTTCTATGACCCATCACATAACAGGTAGTAGTTGCGCCTTGGACCAGGTCCGAATGTTGCCCTCTGTATGTATGACAAGACTCGTATTGTTCACTTCAGAGTCTGGCCACTCGTTCGTGCTTCCAACTTCATTCCGACCCCTAAAGATATTTTTAAATTGCTTTATTCCTGAATTGCTTTTTCAAAAGCAACGCTATTAGGTTTGTATTTTAATACTAAGAGTTAGTGCCATGTTGCATTGCAAAGAATTCGGCCAGTACGCCCGGGGAGGCACCTCTTGCCCAAATGGTACTGCCATAAAGTATCAGCTGTTCTGTCACTTTTTGTGCGATATGAAGATGATTCTGCAAAGCCCCTTCCATTCTCTACATTTTGCCAACATCTGCTGTAGTGAGAACTTTTCCTTTACAGCAGGAATAAGAGGACATGCAAGCACTTACCCACCTCTACTCATGCTCCTACCCATCTCACGTATTCGGAGTGAATCATGGGAAATGCACGTGGGTTTGCTCACCGGCTCTCTTCCCCAACGTGCAATTCTTGACTCCCTACACATTATTTAAGTGTTATTTCACTCTCCCCCTTCTGGGACCCGACACCAAAAAGATAGAAGTTGTCATCGGCCTCATCAGTCCTGATTATCTCGATGCAGCTATGTCGTTACCTATCCTTCCTCTTCGCGTGCTATGTACGAGCTAATGTCTTCAATTGCCTAAAACTTTGTTCCGTTGCGACCAAATCCTGGTCACAGACTGGGCCCACTACATAACATGTATGATTATTTTCTTCCCTTAATTTGCCTTATAAATGTGGACCATCTTAAAGAAGCGGGTTCTTGCGTGAGCATACTGCGAAGTGCTTATTTTGTACTTCTCTGCGAGACATAATCCGATATTCCGTGATCCGCGTGAATATGATTGTGACCGACATGATACAGTAAGTCAACAAGCCAGTGTTGGCAAACCACATGCAGAAGCGCTGGGGAAGAAAGCTTGTCGAGTGGCAGCTGTAGGTGTATGTATCTCTATGGCCGCCATCATCTATAAAGAATTGAAGCCGGGCTTATGCGTTTAACGCATCCGTCTATCGGATAGAAAGAAAAATCTGGTTCACTCTCTTCTTTTTATTCATCCGTCTCTCTTTTTTTTATTCATTTCTCTCAACGCAACGTGCATGCGAGATTAGGTAGACAATTATCTCTAATGTGGCGGCCCCGCATTAGAAAGCGCAGCGTTGCAAAGTCCTGGTGGTGAATGATACAACTCCTGGTGAAGTGATGACCCGGTCAAAGTTGTGAGGAGCTGCTGTAGACGGCTAGTGACTATGACCTATTCAGCCGCAATTGGAGCAGCTTGTAAGTCTTTAGTGGCCCATTGGAGAAAGGATGGAGGGCATGACCTACCTATGGGCGTCGATGGTCATCACAAGGTTTCGCCAGCTGTTTTGATTCCTCATACTAACAGAGGATATTCCTCTTTATTTGAACATGTAATGTTATGTGCCAAAGCATTTGTTTTAAGAAACTAGCAGTCGGAGCTCTTGGTGACTACCGACGCCCATAGATATCCGCAAAATCATTAGGCTTTGTTGCTTTTTTCTTGTTTCTGATGAGTTCTTATCTCTTCTACCAACATTTTCGCAGAAGATATAATAGAAATAGAAGTATAGTATTCGTAATAAGGAATGGAACCTACGTCGAAATACACATAGGCCCCACGACGTCTACCGTACAACACGCACGGCATAACACGCTTAGAGCCATGCATGCGTGCGGGAACTCACCCGTTTTACTGTATCTATAACATACCATAAATTGAGACCCATGAATAAGGAATGTACCGTGATGTTTCTGAGATAACGTTAGGATGGTCTGAATTCATGATCCCGAAATTGCTCTCTGGAGACCCTGGCAATGTTTTGTAGTGCCATGCTGCATTGTATCCGAATTTGACTAGCACGACCGGAGAGGCCTCCTCGCACGATACTGCCATAAAGTGATGTGCGGTGTTTGAGTTCCCGGTGGGCCATGAGGAGAAGGGAGGTTAGCGCAACTGCAACCTCTGTGTCTATGGATCAAAGGGCTCCGACTTCCCGTGTGATGTTTTTCTTTTATTAGCCTATTTAGTTTTTTAAATCAAAGGTGTGTCCTTAATGACATTTCCGGATTCCTTATTGGCGATATTATTAGGATTATAGAGAGAGAATCGCAAACGACTCGCGGCTGCCACTGTTTGAAATCAGTAGACTTTTTGTGTTTTGAAATGTAATGTCTGGGGCGTCGACAATTTTAGAAGCGTTTTTCAATAAAACCTGCAATATTCCTCGCATGGTGACATGTGTTATGTGTGGGAAATGATATGTTATTCTTACGAAATGTCACAAAATTTATGCTTAAGAGAACTTTGTCGATGAATGTGATAAAAGTTGAAAAACACATACACTAAGGGCCGATTTCACCGGTCACAATACAATACTCAACACTCAATCACACAAAATCTTCACACTCATTAATTTCAAGTGGGTCCAGTGAAATCGAAATTCGTAAATAAATTCACAGATACAATCGAGACTTTAATTGGGAACTCTGAAACCGGCGCTGAGTATAATCGAGACAGTTAATAATGCCTTTATTGATTCCATTCGTTCTAATTTTGAGACTACTAAAACCTAGCTCCAGCTGTAGATCTAATAACGATATATTAAACCTGAATTCACCTCGTAACCTGAATATAAGCCAATTGTAAGAACCCATTCGACCACAGGTCTAATAGTAGAATCAAATCGCGATGGCTCATAAAATAATACCGTCGCTTATTTAATACTAGTTTCGTAGTTTAGCGTATTTGGGTGTAAGTGTTAAGAACTTAAATCATGCAAATACGTTCAGCAATTTTTGCATTACTAATAAACACGTACACATATTTCAGTTTTATCACAATATTCGCGTATATGACATTAGGAGTATAGGCATGTCGGCTATAGCAGGATTCAGTACGTAGTGTGTAGAGAATTAATAGTCCAGGAGGCGTAGTCATCCTGTCCCGATATTTTCATCCTGTTCCTCATCACGTGTCCTCGTAGTATTTTCCCCATAAACCTAATGTTAACTCTATACTAGATGGCGGCGCTACCCTCGCAAGTCTATCGGAATCGCGGCCATCCGTCGAGGACGGAGAGTCTTTGGCGTCAGGTAAGCCGCATGATAAATGTTAGACGTCGTAGTAACTTACAACTGTTGTGAGTTTAAATTTGGAACTTAGAATGTTAGATTCCATATATGAAATTCGTAAGATATTGTTTATAGTTGTCAATTTCCTCTGAACATTAATGTGAGCGTGTTGTAACGAACATTGAAAGGGATGTCACTCGGCACATGATCCCCGACTTTCTAGAACCTCCCGAGGGTAAGACGGAAGGCAAGCCCAAGTTCAAATACTTGCGTAATTGGCATGAGTTTCAATGTTGGGGGTTCTATTTCACATACATCCTAAAAAGGATGTACGAGAAAACGAGTTTTTTTTTTTCGTTTTTTTTTTGTTCACGAGGTTGTGTTCGTCGATATATGTGTTATAATACACTGAAGGAATCGGACCAGTTTTCGAGACTGTGTTGAAACAAATAAAAATCTAGTCTAGTATAGTAAGCCTGAAGGTTTTTATCTGCTTGTTTATGAAGAAGGTTATAGGCCATATACCATGACGTAGCGCCGTTAGTCGTACATATAAAAATCATGTCACCGGGATTGTGGTCCACCTCACGAATCGACGAGATCGAATGTTGTATATTCTCTGTATTCCGTTGATCTGAGGATAAGCCGTAAAGTATATTGTAATTGTTGTTAGGATCGAAATTTACTCGTCTCAAACCGCGGCGCGCAGCTAGATATACACAGATTTGTCACAAAATACCGCCGCACGCGGTTTTACCCGCGTACTTTCACGCGAAGGTTAAAGTACACGGGTAAAACCGCGTGGGGCTGCTAGTAGATAAACAAAGAAGTATTGAACCGTAACCATCGCTATGTGAACTTGTAATTACCGAGCGAGTGACAATAATTATTAACGAGCTCTTGATCTGGCAAGCTCACGTGCTGCCTGTCGTTAATGATTCACAATGCCAAAATAACTAGCTGAGTGCTTAGAGCGCTTGTCAGTATCCGCACGGTTGCCATACTAAATATTCTTATTTTGTGACAAATCTGTATCTACTTATCTGCGCCCCGCGATTGAAACAAGTAAATTTCGATCCCAACAACAATTTCAATATCGGGATGAAATATACTTTACGGCTTATCCTAAGATCTACCGAATGTAGTATATGTATTACTAGCGGCGCTCCATCCTGTTATATAGCCTATAATCTTCCTCATGGAACAAACAAATACATACCGGACATTATACAGTTGGAGATTTTCATTTGTTTGAACACAATCTCGGGTAAAACTTGTCCGATTCTTTCCGTGTATGTGATCCAGTTAAACGACGCAGGCTATATGTTATAACGCTATGGCTATATGGTCCGTTGACCATCACGCCACGAAAAGGAGCGGAATACGCGGACTATGTGGGTAAAACCGCGAGGCGCTTCCTGTCATATAAAGTAGCAAATTGTCACGGATTCGCACCGTCACTAACACTTATATACTAAAAAAAAATATCCCATGCTTTGCAGTTGGAATGGCAAAAGCATTTTCGTATTCCTTACAAACATACAATTATTTTTCTCTTTTGGATATTGAAATACATTTTTATAATTGTACTGTTGTGTGGGAGCAGCCTAAAAATACCCTGACACTCAATCCAAGCCCAAGGTGACGTAAGAGTCGTAAAAAGGCACTAGTCTCTTAATAACAAAGAGGCTTTAGTGAGCTGTTCGCTTGGTATTCCGCCTGTTTCATAGAGACAGTGAAACAGACGGGAGCACCGGACGGCGCTCGCACCGAGTGATAGCGGTACCATCAATCGGATCGGCGACAGGCAGCAGCGGCACCTGTTCCGAAATCTAATCTGCGATTGCCAATCCGCCTGCTCGGCGTGGCAATTACGAGCATTTACCTTCTATGGAAGACAATAGGAGAGTGGGCCCCTAGTTCCCGGTAGTTCCACTAGCCCTGGCCACAGTAGCGGCCACGGTAACGGTAGAACAATGGGACACCATACTCTGTCATCGGGTCACCTATTCCACTTCAGGGAGGGCGACACTCCATCACATGGCGGTGTGGGTTCCCTCGTGAATAAATCCCTCGAAAGCAACATCATCGAAATCTCTAATGTGTCGGGTGGGGTGGCGTACCTCGTACTTAAACTCAATAACAGGTATATCCTTAAAGTGATACAAGTATACCAACCTCGATACATTCATATGACGACGTGGAGGCAACTTTTGAGGATGTCTCAAAGGCCTCACGTAACACCTTTAAGCCTTCAATGTTGTTATGGGGGACTTTAATGCCAAGGTGGGGGTACGAAATGGTGTTGAATTGAATCTGGGACCACACAGAGTTGGTAGTTGAAATCGCAGGGGCAAATGCTGGTAGACTTCCTCGAGATAGGAGGGCCTATTCTTAATGAATTCCTATTTGAAGAAGAAGCCCCATAGGAAGTGGACATGGCAGAGCCGCGATACTGTGACGACTAGGAACGAGATTGACTTTATTATGACGGGCCGAAAGCATATACGGGATGTGTCCGTGATCAACAGGTTTAAAACCGGAAGTAATCACCGATTGGTTAGAGGTTCTCTGAATTTAGGCTTTCGACGCGTGCGTGTCCGATAAGTACAGTCGACACTCCGACCTAACTTCCGACTAACCATGGTAGGTTCCGAAAAATTCCAACTGGAATTAAAAAACCGGTTCTGTGCCCTAGATATGTCGGAAACTACAATAGAAATTGACGAGGCCATGAGTGGCGTGATTGATTGCTTGCGGAACGTGGGTGAAGGGTATTATAGGAATAAGTACACGAGCAGGAAAGCTAAACTCTCAGATGAGACGCTTACACTTATGAGAGAACGCAGAGAACATAGACGTAACGTCTACCGATGTCAAGCTTCTTTCAAAGCGAATCCGTAAGTAAACTAATTACGTCGAGACCTTCGCAGCTCAGTTAGAGCAGAATAGTGGATCGAAAACTTTTGTGAAGGAGCTTGGAAGAAGTAATCTGACAAAGGTTAGGACTGATTGATATTGGTTACCGTTTCTTCTAAGCCTGGGATCTTATCTGAGATCGAAGCTTTCTGGAGCTAGTTGTATACGTCGCACGCTTCTCATCCCGATAACCTAAACAACGAGCCGCGTGCAAATCTAGTACGACATTTGTCAGGCGATCTGCGCAACTTCAAGGGGGAAAAGCTCCTGGGAGGGTTGGATTACAGTCGAGATACTTAGAGCCGGAGGTGAACCTGTATTAGGAGAGCTAAAAAAGATTTTTAATTTAATGTTTCAGCAGGGCGTATCTCCCAAAGCATGGCTTGGAAGTGAAGTTGTTTTGTTTTTAGGAAGGGTGATAAATCACTTCTTCAAAATTACATACCAATTTCACATCTCGGCCATATTTACAAGTTGTTCTCAGGAGTCTTGATGAATCGTCTCACCACAAAGCTTGACGAATTCCAGCCACCGAAGAAAACTGGGTTTCGCAGAGGATTTAGCATCATATACCATATTTTCACGATAAGGTAAGTTGTACAAAAGACACATGAGTAGAATCAGTCGAAACCTGGGCTGTTCTGGGAGCTTTACAGCAATTTCGATTGGCGATACGTCGAAGTACTGAGAATATTGTATGAAGCTTGTTCTTTTTTGAAGCTTTGTTCTGATCCCGACACATTAAACAAGGCCAATCCAATTGCATCGAGGAGTGCGACAGGGGAATGTTATTTCCCCGAAACTGTTCACTAATGCTTTGGAGGACGCCTTTAAGACTAAACTGGGCAGAATGCGGCATAAATTTTAACGGCGAGTACCTCTCACATCTTCGTTTCGCCGACGATCTCGTTGTGTTGGCCTAATCGTTGGAGAGCCTGCAGGAAATGTTGCACAGACTAAATGAATCCTCCCGACGTATGGACCTCGGGATGAATCTGGACAAGACAAAGGTCATGTTCATGATGATGATATATGTATGATCGATAATAGTACTATCGAAGTCGTAGACGTATACGTCTACCTCATGCAACTATTCCAATTAGGTAGATATAACTTCGAGAAGGAAGCCGACAGAAGGATTTAGTAGGGTTGGGCAGCATTTCGGAAGCTTCGTCACAAAGTCTTCAACCAATGCATTCTCCCCGTAATGACCTACGGGGTCGAAACATGGCCTCTTAATTTAGGACTGGTCCACAAGTTTGCGGTGGCTCAACGGGCTATTGAACGTGCTATGTTGGGTATTTCTCTGTCCGACAGAATTCGTAACTAAGTCTTAAGGCAGAAAACTAAAGTATCCGATATCACGCGACGAATAACCTCGCTGAAGTGGCAATGGGCTGGTCACACACTCAGAGAAACAGATGATAGATTTGCCCATCTGCCATCTGTTTCTCTCTGTGTCAGGTTCTGTAGTGAAGGCCGCATTTAGGCAAACCTAAGTGCGGTTCGACCCTTCACCAGGTTGGAAGACGATCTCCGTGCAGTGGCCGGTCCGGGATGGATGCCAGTACCAGGAGATCGGTCGTCTTGGCGTTCATTCAGAGAGACCTATGTCCAGCAGTGGACCTATAAGGGCTGTTAATGATGATGAATGATGAATTGTAATTTATCTAATCTGTTGATAAGTAAAATCTAGTTATAATGTAACACACTCGTAAAACAAGTTTAATGACCTTTTAATTACTTTACTCAGGATTCTCGAGGGGCGCCCATGGACACAAACAAGATCGGTTCGTAACAGTTCTGGGACAATTTAGACTTGCGTCTAGAAAGAAAGAAAGCAAACATTTATTTGAATAAACCTAGAGACTACCAGGTTTTCCGATTGTAATCAATAACTGTGGCAAAGTTTTTTCAAAATTGGATCAATAGTTTTAAAGTGAAAGAAACATACAGACTTTTTTGGTAGAATCGGAAATGAGGCGCCTCGTGTATTGGTGAAAAACAAGGCAATGCTGCGATTTGATGTGATTGTGTGTTGAATAAAACTAGAGACTACCAGATTTTCCGATTGTAATCAATAACTGTGACAAAGTTTTTTCAAAATTGGATCAGTAGTTTTAAAGTGAAAGAAACATACAGACTTTTTTTGGTAGAATCGGAAATGAGACGCCACGTGTATTGGTGAAAAACAAGGCAATGCTGCGATTCGATGTGATTGGGAGCAAACGAGCAGTCGCGCGGAGCCTTTTACTCATTACCGACGTAGACGAAACTGGAGCTTTTGCATATCCCCCATACTCTCCACGAACTCCTGCTATACCTGCGTCATCGGAATTTCGTAAACTTGGTTTACAGCCGGTACATACGCCAGTCCTCTAATACGCAATCCGACTTTTATAAACCAGGTTTATCCCCGCGGAGCTACAATTTACACCGGTGTCATGTGAGCGAGAGTTACCTCCGCGGCCGTTCCGGTTCATTCCGGCTCCTAAAGGCAATAAAATGTGTTGCGGTTCAATGACCCGGCTCACCTGGGTGCTGGTGCTGTATTCCGTACACGTTCACACGTTCCTAGTGCGGCGAGACACGTCGCGGGGTTGCGCGATCGATGCCCAGCCAGGTCAGAGATAAGGCGGGATAAAGGTACCTATTATTCACTCTCAGTTACCTTCATATACCCGGGTAAAATGTATCCCAAGGGAACAATTCATATTTTGGGATAAAATGTATATTAATTTATTATTAGGGGTCGATTTTTTAAGGCCAACAGGTAATATGCGATAAAAGAAACTAGTCTACATTTGGACCCGCACTCCGAGGGTAAAGAGTATGATAACTCATAAAAGCTTACAACTTTACATTTGATTACATTCCACACACACACACACACACACACCGTGTGTTTTATATGAAACGAACCACAAAAGTAAATTTATTGTGGTATTTTTTCTGTGATATAATTATAAATCACAAAGTTGTATGATTACAAATCACAAAATTATGTCACTGAAGAAAATCTACTTACGTTTCAGTTCCTGTCATACAAATTGCATACAGGCTAATATAAGTATGCCGACTTCTATAAATTATAAATGAGAGTACAGTACGTTTGCTCTGCCTACTCTATCAGGGAAGTGGCTTCGAGATGTGTGCACAAGCTGTAATGCTCACGAGTATTACACGGAACCCTCGGCATACGAGTAAAGTTTTGACTGTACTAGGCTGGTTTTTATCGCAGAGGAAGAACCCTAAGAACAGTAAGCGATGAATAAGTCAATAGAGAAGTCGTACGAAGCTGTCACTATGGCGGGCGCATGCCCCGCGCAATATATTTTACTGCCGCACTCGGCACAAACAAACATGGTAATCGTTAAACTCGACCCCGAATTCGCAACATCCCCGCACAGAATCAATTATACAAATTGGACGTATCACACCTCGTTAGCCTAGTCCTGTGCTAAGTACCATACGGAATATAATTAATATGTTTTATAAATTTAAGAAATTGTATTTATTTACTGGCTGTCCCGACAGACATTGTGCTGTCATTATTACTTACTGGTGTGCAAAGTAGATAGCAGCCGATCCTCAGACCTACTGAATGTACATATAACATTTGGTAAAAATAGGTAGAGCTGTTTTCGAGGAGTAAGGAAACTAACACTCGTTCCATAAGAATTTTGCACGTAGGATGACTTTTTCTTATAATAATACATATAATACATACATAAATCCATGGATTCCAGGTCATGACCTGGGAAGGGGTTCGAACCCGCGACCTGGGGCAACACGCCTATGTTACCACGGTCGTATGTGTACCTATCTATGATCTATACATTCTATACAAATATTGTACACAGTCCCCAAAATCTGTAGGTCTGTATGTGATTGATTTTCTCAAAATCTATTGAATTGACATGGGCGATGCTCGAGTTGATCGCTTGTAAATTATATACCATAACTCTCTGACCGATACGCCAATCTCGGGTATTGCCACGGGTACGGCCGTATCTCTTTGTGTGGTAGATAACCCATATGCCGTAGCAGATTATAAGCTGCATGACACCAGACTATGCCAAATAGGAGCGGAGTACACGAGTTACGCTAGTGATTGTAGGGCGCTGTTACTAGTGTTATATAGCAATCGCCGTGTCTGTTTCCGTGTCTTGTTGTTCGCCAGCCAATACACGTACGTAAGGATCGTGACTTATGGCTACCCCTTCGGGACATGGCTTGAAGATGTAATGTTACTTACACACTATAGATGGAATGGATATCCGGCAACCGCTAGACGTATATCTAGCCGCTAGAGTTATAAAATGTTTAAGTCTATACATATTTCTTTTTTTTTTTTGCACCAAATATACACACCACTTAACAAACATGAAGTACCTGAGGAAGACTGAGGTAAATAAGTCTTGAAAATAATAACTACACGTCATAGTTCAATACAAGTTTAAAGGCAAGCATCACTAATGCCAGTGGGAAATTTATGAATGAAGAATTTCTTCGCAAGATTGTCTCTTTCTGTACCCGCTGCTAAAGGTAAAGTTTAAAAGTTGTGTTGCATATTTTATGCCTCCACCTAATTCTCCCAGGCAATGGGCCATGCGTCTATCACAAGCCGGAACAGTTTACGCCATTATTGTTGCGACATAGCGCGTAAATCCTTTCTTGATGTGGTACGTGGAGGTAGGTAATCGGAAACCACTGCTGTATGCCCCAACTCTGCTTACTAAAATAGCGTGTCGCAGGAACACTTTCGCGCCAACGAATCTCCGATACCATCAAAACCGTCGGGCGCAGTAGCGTATCAATCAAGTGCCGAGTCGGAAAACTGGTATATGCCCCGGCGAGAAACGGGCTCGTGGTACAGGAGGTTCGTAACGTCCTTTGGTTTAGCTTCTTAATGATGGGAGAGAGCGGGCCACGAGGGGGGTACACGGTACAGTTACTCATACACTTGAACTGCCACGTAAGGTGCTAATATGATTTCAAGGGCCTGAGGTTGTTAGTTGTTACTGTTACATTGTATCTTCAGGTAACACGAAGTCAACGGCTGAATTTCGACGACAGCCTTCGTCGTTTCGTGCGCCGGACTATCAGACTTCAGAGGTTTCAGGAGTGCTCTTGGCACATTATAGTGGTGAATAACAACAACGAAGACCACCGCGAGTGCACTCAGTTCCGCTCTTTGGTAAGATGCCAGGGAACTATAAATCATCATGGAACCTCGACGGCCAGTCAGGCCCTAAGAGCGGTCCCTCCTCCACCCGCCTTCTCCTCTTGTTCTTTTGTTTCCTCTTCCTATAAAAGGGGTACAAAGAGCAGCTCCTCCTCCATATCCATAGGATGGGTACAAAAAGCACCCCCACGGTTCCATTGGCTTCGCCCAATTTCCCCCACCGCCACAAGGCTTGAACCATGGTGGGAAAGCTCTGTGCCATACCTAACATGTAAACTAAGTTATATTACTCGCTATATATGGTTGCTAACACAGGCAAGTCTAAAGATTTATTCCATCGATAGCTCAGCCATTACTTAATTTAAAAAAGCCTAGTTAGCGTAGCCTATTACGTTTTGCATAATATTGATAGAGAAAAAAAGAACCGTCCCTCCGGGGAGCTTTCATCCGATTGAAAGCAGCGGATAAATGAAGTTATTGTAGAAATGGTTTCTAGGAAATCTGTTTAGAATGTTATTACGACTTTTAAATGAATTCTAAATGTCAGCGTCATTCGCCACGCGTCGCGAACTGCAGCTTTATTTATTTAATACCTTCGATCGAATGTACTCTGATTGAAGTTTGCTATTTTTCATTCGCGTGAAACCGATCCCGATGGAATTTTACGTTATCCTAAATCTGTTTTAAACTCCACGCTATTTGTATGAAATTTTAAACAGTCGATAATTTTTAGATCAAATATGAAAGAACGACCAATATATCGATTTCAAAGGAAAGGGCTATATTTGGCGTAAGGCTACTTGTTCCTGACATGATGCCCAGATGTGTCTGACTGGGCTGGCTGGAAGAAAAGAAATTCGCCGCCACTCTTTTGTCGTGTTAGCTGTTTTGGGAAAAGGTAGTACCACGCGGCTTAGGAGGTGGTAGTGCCTTGCATGGTGCATGACACTACTTCCTCCTATGCCATGGGCCTGCACGACGGCGGAGCTACCTCTCGCTCTTTTAATACCACCGTAAAGTCACACCCACGGTGGCGCGTTTCGTGCTGTTTTTGAGTAACCGGC